>NW_010586788.1:5692-29223 GCF_000705375.1 Tinamus guttatus
GCCGGTCCTTGGTGGCCGTGGCCGAGGAGAGCGGCTGCAGGTTGTCCATGCCGAGGGAGCCTGCGGGGAAGCAAGAAAACACCCCCAGAATTACAATAACGCCCTGGTGCTCATGAAAAAAGGGGGAGAAAAACACAAATTTGCCACCCCCATGCCCCAAAAAGAAGCCCCATGTTCCTTTCTGGTTGCCTCTTTATCTCTTGTTTTGTCTAACCTCATCTCTTACTTCGTCATCTTCATCTTCCTTTCATCTCTCATCTTCCTCATGCACCTTTTCCTCATCCAGTCTCCTCTCTTCCATCTCATCCAGTTTCTTCATGTCTCTTGTAGCCTCAGAAGTTGCCTCCTGAACTTCTCTCATCTTGTCTCTTCATCTCATTTCATCGCTCCCCTTTCTACTCACCTCTTCATCCCTTCATCTTTCCATCTTCTCTTCATTTCTTGTCTCATCTCTTCATCTTCTGCTTATCTTGTCTCCGTTCTTCATCTTCTCTCTTCCCATCTTGTCTCTCTTCATCTCTCATCTTCTCCTCTGTTCTCTCCTCCTGCTCTATCTCCCCCCGCCCCAAGCTCTTAGGGAGGGCTCCAGGATGAGGTCCAATGTTGGGGAGATCCCTTAGGAAAAGAGGGACATTCCCAGGTTGAGGTGGCAACAGTGTCCCCATTGGTAACGCGTGTGTGACAGTCAAGCAGAAGACCCTTCCCATGGAGACCTCTCACTGGGTTTGATCCAGAGCTCTAGATACCCTCAATTACCAATATCTGGTCATAATTCTATGTGTGGTGGCCCAAGGCCATCCTTACCGTCAGGATTTGTCCCCGAGTTGCCACCCTGCTGCTGTAAGACCCCGGCGGCGATGGAGTTGGGCCAGAACCGCTGGGTGGGTCGGTGCTGAGATTTGATTTTCTTGGCTTTTGGGGCTGGGTCTGGGTTGCTGGCGTCAAGCATGGGTTGCAGGATACGTCTCCGGGCGTTGATAAACCTTTCCAGGCAAGAGAGGGCAGGGAATTAGCCACAACAGCCAAAAGCACTTCACTAATTCCAAATCGCTATGAAAACGTAATAAATCCGAATATAAAACCCTTTGGAAAAGTGACTGGCCGGCCCAAAATGTGTTATTTTTCACCCTGCCTCATGTGTTTGTGGTTTGTTCTATCATCACCCCGGTTTTTCCAGCTATTAATCACAGCAGGAAAATACCGGCCGCTACCTCTTGGCTTGACCAGGAGAGGGCACCAAGTCATCGCGAATGAACATGGACAACTTAACGCCTTAAAAAAACCCCTATCCCGCAACGCCCTAACTCGGCGGCTAAATAAATAGTAAAAATTGTGCTGTAGTTTGAGTTTAAGCGATTTTAACCTTTTTTTTAGCCGTGCAATGGGGCCAAGAGGCTGCTCTGGTGCATGCGGCGCAACGTCAACCATCCAAGATAGGAAGGAGGATATTTTCAAGCGTCCCCTCTTGGAAGAGACGGGGGAGCCGGTGACTTGGGGTGTACAAGGAGGCCTCGTGGCTGTTCCAAATTGGGAAGGGAAAGGCCCTGGGCGCGTGGCGCGCGCCGCAGAACCCACTCACCAGTTGTTGACCTGCAAGAGCGTCAGGTTGGTTTGGGCCGCGATTTGCCGCTTCTCGTCCTCCGTGGGGTAGGGGTGCTGGGGGGAGAGACAGCAGCAACGTTACCCCCCATCGGGAAAAACAGCAGCTCCGGAAATGAAAAAATGCCGGTTATTTTGTTTTCCACTCCCCCTGGCTCCAGGAATTTTTCCCCTTCGTGAGACTCAAGGCTTGGTCAGTGGCCAAGCATCCCACCGTTTCCCTGGCACCCTTAGTCCTGAAGTAATGGAAAGTTTTTCATTCGTCTTAGCGATTTTCCCATCGTTTTCTAAGTCCACTTGAACAAAAAGCCCATTTATGCTGTGCTAAAATCCTCCTTTTTGAACCCCAAATTTCACTTGACCCCACGCGTGGTTTCCTGGAGCCCCAGACCAATGTCCCTCTCACATGAGAGAGAAAATATTCAGCCCAAGGAAGCATTTCTGGCAGGATCATGAAGTAATTTACACTTCAGATATCCTAGCTGGAAGCCCAAGCAGGTTCTGGCATAAGGACTAGCAGGAGCTCATCCCAAGGCCACGTCTCTGCTGGTGGAAGAAGAGTTTTTGTCTCATTTTCCAACCCATCTCACAGGATGGGGAAGCTACTTCTGCTCTTCCAAGTCCTCTTCTATGGACAAAACTGCAAACGGGACCTCCAAAACATCAGCATGGTGTGGGACGTGGATGAGTCCATCACGAGTCGGCCACCCAACATGGGTGACTTCTTGGTCCTAGGTTCAGTCAAGTCAAAATTTTCCATGTAAAATCACAGGACATCTTCAGGGCAACCTCCAAGCCACGTTGACCCTTCAGGCTGTTATTTTTCATTTTGAGAAAGTCGGACCGAGTAAAGGCCTGAATTTTTGGTCTTCTGGCAGGAGTAAGACCCCATGAATCCATGTGTGACCACGTCCAGGCAATGCGGTTCCTTCCATCACATCCTCCTGAAGGACCTTATGGAAGGACCTTTCCTTCCATGGACGACACAGGCAACTTGAAAAAACAACTCAATTTACCTGTTTTTGGCTGCTAAAACCACTCAGCACCAAGGGACTTCCCAGCCATCTACAAAAACTTTGGCAAAACTCGCAAACTCTTTGCAACTGAACCCCAAAATTGCCTTTTTCACCTCTTTTTCCACCCGTTTTGCAATAAAGTAGCAGGGCCAAAGCTTTCCATCAGCTCAAACCCAGCTGAAGTTCCTCTTAAAAAAACCCTCCCAGCTGGTTCCTCTGAGGTTCCCGGCTCGCTGCCAAACCCACCGATGCCGCAAGGATCTTATCACAGCCACCCCAGTGCAATAATTGGTTTCTGAGCTATTTTTACCCAAATTATTCAGGAAAGAGTTGGGGTTTTGGAGGTTTTTGCCCCGTTTCCTGCTACGCATCGGCGTCCTGGACCAGCAGGGTCTTTGCACCCAAGCCCGGGCATGGGGTAGCCCCCAAAATCCACGGTCCTCACCATGAGATGCTGGAAGAGCCACGAGCGCATGATGTTGGTGGCGTGTTTCGGCAAGACCCCCCGCTTGTTCTTGGACTTCTTGTCCTCGCCGTCGAGGAGCGAGGTGAGATCCAGGTTGACCTGCTGGCAAGGTGGACACCTGAGTCACGGCCGAAACGGCGCAAAAGCAGGAGTTTGGCTAGTTTTTCCCCAAAATTTGCATTCAGTCCCTCCTCTTTTGCCACTTGCCCGCTTCGTATTTCTGATTTTGGGGCAATCTGTGCACCTTTTTTTGGCAACGGTAGCGTCAGGGCCAGACCAAACCATGGGATCAGTTTGGACATGCAACTACGGAGGAAAATCCTTTCAGACACAAAAAAAACAGGAAAAAAGGGGGAAAATAAATCCCCAAAGACAGAAATGATTTTCCAAACCCCTTGCAGAACCATCAACCCCTTGCAAAACTGAGCTTTTCACTCCAGGGTTCATGCTTCAATGTGGCCATTTGGGAAAATTTGGGAATTTTGACTCCTCCATCCCTGCAATTTTGCCATGGCCCAGGTATATTTATTTATTCTCTATCTCATCGGACTCTTTGGGAAATCCTTCGCCAATTTGCCACTGCCTAAAGTCATCGATCGCTCTGTTTCCACCCAATCTGCATGCAAAAATCCATGTGCTCCTTGGGCAAAAAAGTGGGGAATGACCCCAAAGCTCGCTTTGGGGATGGAGTTAATTAGTCTTCCTTGCTAATTAAAAAATTGGGACCACCTGAGGATTTAATTTATTGATAAATTGCTTATTACGGCGATTCCCGTGGCCCCGGCGCAGGAATTTGTGCTCTTTTAATTAATTTTTGCCCTAAATTGGGCGATGCCTTGGCGAATTCCTGCTTGTTTTAGGAGGCGCCGCCATCTCCGGAGCTTCAAAAACACCGGGAAAAGGAAATTGGGATCTTACCTGGGCGTTGGGGATCTGCAGGGCGCCGGGGGCGATGGCTTGGGCCAGGACCTGGCCCTGGGACGTCACCATCGTCACGGGCTGGTACAGGGCTCCGCCTGTGGGAAAAGGGGCCGGTGGTGGGGAAACGGCGCCGGAAATCCCCCCTTTTTCGGGATTTCTCCATTTCCCACCGATACCTGGCACGGCCGGGGAGCTCCCGGCGCTCATGGTGAGGTTTCTTTCCCTTAAGGCAAAAGAGCGGAAAGGAAATTTTTTGCCTAAAATGCAAGTGCTCCTTTCGCATCCGTCTCATTTTCCCTGTTTGCTATGAGAATTAGCAAAAAAAATAGCACGTGCACCCAAAAACCAGCAAATAAAAAGCCATAAAACCGGGATTTGGCAAAGGGAATTCATCGCTCGTCACTTATACGGGCACCTAGCGACAGGCACGGCCCCCCCCTGCGATATTAAACCCGGATTTGTCATTCCTGGTGCTGTTAAAGATGGTTTTGCCCCCCAAAAAGAGGATTTCCTTCCCCTGCAGAAGGACTATTTGAGGATTTCATGCTCCAAACAGGTATTTTGGGAACGGGAGGGTGCCGTGGTGGAGGAGATGGGCGAGGATGGACTGAGGCATCGTATCCCAGATGCGCCAGATTTTTTCCTTTTTTTTTTGCCAGCGATATTTATGTAATTATCATTTCAGAAGAAGCCTGAGATAGCGATATCTCTATAATTTGCCCAGCTGCGATGGAGATAAAGCCGTTGCATGTAATAAAATTAGGATTTCTCCCTCCCCTCCCTCTTTTTCTCCCTGCTTTTTCCCAAACGCCAACCCAAGGATCTTCCCCGCTCTCCCCTTCACCTTTTTATTTGATTTGAAATTCGCCTGCATGTATTTCTTGGAGAAAACCATGTTTCTTGGGTTAAGAAATGAGGATTTTTTTTTCTCCCTGCTATTTCCAAGGGGAACATCAGGGAAAATATCAAAGGAATCAGGGAAAAAAAAAAGCTATCGTTCCTCTTTTTCCCTGGCAATAAAATAGACAGGGATTTTTGAGTGCACAAAGACACTAATTTTACAGTGAAGGCTGCTGGCATAAGAAGGGATGGTATTAGGGGAGGAAGAGCATTTTTGAGACAGCCTTTCCCATTGCTCAGCAAAAAACGGGCCTTTTTGGTGTTTTTCTTCCTTATATTTTTTAATATATATCCTTTTTCCCAGCCCTGGTGTTTCTTGGGGGCATCCTCAGCTTAAGGAAACCAAAACCCTGGAGTTTTCGCATAGCCTCCAAGCTGCTGCATGATGAACAAAGTGAAAATACTTATATTTTACCTAAAACCACATTATGCTTCTCAAAAAGCTTCAAAATGCAGCTAGGAGCAACCAGAGCTTTGGGGCAGCCTCCAGCGCTCCTCTCCCACCTCATTTTTTTCCACAATTCCCCCCAAAAGATGAATTCACCTAGAAAAGATTCACTCGGAATAATGTTTTTGGAAGAAAGTTTTGATCCCAACGCTGCAAGGAGAAGCTCCCATCTCCAGGTGCTCCAGGTGGGTCACCATGACTTCTCAAGGAGATCCGACCATGCAGAGTGACATCGTGGTGGTATAGAAGAACGCTGCCCCAAAACACTGATTTGGCAGCATGAAATATATATATATATATATAAACAATTAGAAGAAAAGGAGATGGGAGAAATTTATGGCATGGAAGCAAAGACAGATCTCCAAATCAAAGTTGAGATACAAAAAGCTGCCTTAAATCAGGCCTATCCAAGCCAGGCCATGAGCCTACAACTAGGACCAAAGATGAGCGCAAGAACAAGGAAAATGAGTTCGGAAAATATTCCTCTGATCCTTCCCCTCTTGTCTGAAAAAGCAGGAAAATACTCATTAAATGAAGGAAGGGAGCTACTAAGTGTCCAAAGAGGTCTCAAGGGAGAGGAAGAGGCCCATGAAGGAGAGAAAAAACACGAGAAAAATGGAAAAAGAGGAATCACCGAATTAGGATTGATTCGGTTGCGTATGCACATGACTGCAAAGAGGAGAAGAGGAGAGTGATGACTTTTTGCAAACTTTTGCCGACATTTCGGTTGACATTGGGTCATTGAGTAGCCCAACATTTTTGGAGATCCCAAGGAAACCCAATGGAGATTCTTCCACGATTACTTTTTACAAGCGTTTGCCACCGTTTCGGTTGACGTTGGCTCCTCAAGTAGCCCAATATTTTTGGAGATGCCAAGGAAACCCAATGGAGATTCTTCCAGGAATCACCGAATTAGGATTGATTCGGTTGCGTATGCACATGACTGCAAAGAGGAGAAGAGGAGAGTGATGACTTTTTGCAAACTTTTGCCGACATTTCGGTTGACATTGGGTCATTGAGTAGCCCAACATTTTTGGAGATCCCAAGGAAACCCAATGGAGATTCTTCCACAGTGACTTTTTGCAAGTTTTTGCTGCCATTTTGGTTGACTTTGGGTCATCGAATAGCCCTTTTTGATGCTCACCCTGCTTGATGCTCAAAAACTTTGCAAAACCCTAAAGCAACTTGTCCCCACAACACAAGTCAATCGCAAAGGACGATTGATACTACGCAATATAACCACCCTTGAAAAAAAGCTATTTGCTCAGAGACCTCCTTGATGGCTATTAATCACATTTCCAGTCTTTAGGCGTTTTTTAATTCCTAAATTAGCGGCCGCTTAGCCCTTTTACTTCCCTTCAGCCGGAGATTAATAGGGCGAGAATTAGCCAAGTCATCCCCTTTGCCACTTTTAAATCCCAATCATGCAATGGCATCTCTGGAAGATCCCTAGCTTTTAAGATGTATGGGATAAAGAGCATTTCAATGCATTTTTCATAAGCTTTTTTTCATGCAAGCTCAAGGATACGCAATGGGTTAAAATATTCAGATGCTAGCCATGGTTTAGCAGCAAATATTAAGAAGTTTGCCCTTATTTTCACCATGGAAATGTTCTCCCCATCAAAAGGCCCTCCCCAAGGGAATGTGGCAGCGTTGGCCAGTCATCTTCCAACTCCTATTGCCCATTTTTGTTGAAACATTCCCGTTTCAAGCCAGCCTGCAAATCCCAAATCTCCCTATTTTCTCCCATTTCCCACATCCGAGTGTCACTCCGGTTTCTCCGCTTTCCCTCCCCAGCTTGCAAGAGCGCCGGTGAAATCGGAAGCTCCCCGGGGCCAATGTTTTTCCAAAGGCTCGTGCTAATTTTCTGATACGATCCCCTCCTCTTTGTGAGCCGCTAAATCCTCATTACTTTTCCCGACCGATGCATTCTAATTAGATCAACACTTTAAGGAAGGAAAGGGGAGGGGGGAAAAAAGAGAAGGAGGGGGGGAAAGAAAGAAAATTCACAATAGCCACAGGACGGCTTTCCATCTCATTAACTCCTCACTTATTATTTTCAGGAAAATTACTGATAAAACCGGGCATCTCCATTTGCCGGGACTTGGAGCTCCGTCGGCTCCTATCTAACATCTCTCTCATCGCCCGGGTGTGCGAGCGGTTGCCAAGGCGACCCGCAATAATAGAAACTAATAAATTACAAACGAGATGCTCGTCGAGCAATTATTGTTCCCTTTCATGCCGGCGTCTCGCTAATTTGGATCATAAGGACCCGCCTCGCAACGGAGCGGCGGCGGCGGGAGAAGGCGGCCGGTCCTCAAGACCATGAGAAAATCGAGGGGTTTTTAGATCAACGATTAAGCTTTTTTTTTTTTTTTCCTGGAAACCCAAATAAGAAATCAAACTTTTTTCGATTTTTCCTTCTTGTTTTTTCAGGTCTTTTTTTCCTCCTCGCGGCGGTGAGAGGCCGGAAGCGCCACCTCGGGAATTCTGCACTCGGCAGCACTCCCCAGCGGCCAAAAATAACTCTTTTTGCCTAAAAATGCCTTGAAAAGACCAGAAGAAAACGCCGGGCGCTATCTAGGGATATTCTGTCTGTTCTGGGGAAGAAACACACAAAAAAGTCGCAGTTTTGGCAGCACATCCTTGCAAAACCCCCTCGGGAAACTCAAGGGAGGGATTTGGGGCTTTCACCCCTGCAAATTTCTCCATTTGCTTTGGCCGTTTCTGCTGGTTTTTCAGCATTTTTTTCAGCCGTCTCAAAATCCCAGGGGTATTTTGCTGCATTTTCCTCATCTTTTTTGTGGTGTTTTTCACTTACCTGCGCGCGTACACTGGAGGCACCACCAGTTTGGATCTCCAAGCTGCATCCTATGAGCCCGATTTGCCACCCGTTAATGACACAAATCGGCGCTTTATTAATCCTATGTCCCCCCTTACTAGGGTATTTACCCAAATTCGGTCATTAGGCAAAAAAATAAAAAACAGCACGGCCCAAGTGTCCCAAAACCCACCAGAATGGCCCCAAAACCCAAGCAAAGAAGCAGAGGAAACACGAAATTCCCATGGTTCCCATCCAAAATGCCCAGGGCTTTTCTGATTCCCAACAGCTGCAAATAAACCCTGATTTATGGGATCTTTTTTTTCTGAATTTTACCTGGGGGTGGAGGTTGAGGGAGGCCTGGCTGGGCGAATAGGGCCCGCCGAGGTCGTTCCTGAGTAGGTTGTCGCTGTGCATCTTCGTTTTGAGGCAGGTGATGTAGCGGTTGCAAAAGTCCTTGCACAACTCGTTCACCTTCTCCAGCTCCAGGAGGTGAATGCGCAGCACCTGGATGGCCTTGACCATCTAAAGAAGAGGGACAAGACAAGAGGATCGTCACTTGCCAGCTTAATTAATGCCCCCCAAGGGCCTATTGGTTTTTTTCAGCTTGCTAGGCCAAAAGCAAGCAAACAAAAATCCACCAAAATCCACCTCCAAGGCAGAAAAATTGTTTTTGTTTTGCCCTATACCTGGCGAAAACTCACAATAATTACCTAAATTTCTGGGAAATGCCCCCAAAATACCAGCACCTGGATGGAAAAGCGTGGAATTTTTTATCCTCAGCAGGCCACTCTTTGGAAACAACAGGATTACGGGGCCTCAACGCTGCCCTAAGCTGTTGCTGGTGCAAAGCCTGGGCCTCATTAAAACGTACCCCATAAATGTTAAAAAATTTACACATAAACCATTCCTCTCGCGGAGCCGAAACCTTAAGTTTTACGGCTGCTGTTTGAAATCTTGCATAATATATAAAATCTCGGCTATTCACTCCGGGGCAATAAAGCGGGTTTTTATGTAACAAAACGTCTTTGCATTTCAAAGGGAGGCTTTCGACTTGCAAATTTTAGTGGTCATCTTTACAAACTGTTAGTCGCCGAGGGCTGCCAAGAGCTCCCCGAAAAGGGAGCCCCGGCTGCTGCGGAAAGGAGGTTTCTCACGCAGACGTTTGCAGATGCTGTGGTTGGGGATGAGGCAGAGAAACGCTGTTTTTTTCCTCATTTTTTGCCTCGTTTTGCTCTTTTTCCCTCCGCGGCGCCCTCCCGGCGGTCTCGGCCATGAAAGTCACTCTTCAAGGGCAAAGGCAAGAGGACCCGCCACATGGCCGTCTCCAAAATAAATCTCTCAATTATCTCAGCTCATTTGCTTAGGGTCTCATTTTATGTCCCTGCTCCGCTGCGCCGTATATCTGTCCGGATAAAGAGTTACAGTCGGCCGGAGTACGTGCGCGGGGTTGTAAAAAATACAGATGCTGAATTAATTGACTGTGTGGCACTCGGCAGCTGATTGAGTTGATAATGGGGAGATCTGACCTTTTTCTAATTTCTAATTATGTGCATCTCGGCGGCGGGGAATACATGACTCTTATTCTAATGATCGCCGCTGCGGTGGCCTTTTGGGCGCCCCGAGCCCCTTCCTGGGGTGCCAGGGGTGTTTTGGAAACAGATATATGTTAAAAAGGAGCTGGGGATTGCCTGTTTTGGCACTCAAACAGGTGGAAACATGGAGGCAGTGCCATCCCAGGTTGAATTTTCCACTTTGGAGGTCTCTCTGCATGGAAGCCACCATGGATGGATTTAACCTCAGCATTAAGCCAAGAGAGCTGCTCCCAAACGGTGAATTTCAGGCCCAGGAAACACAAATCCATGTGTTTTTTTGAGGAGAAACCACCAAAAAAGAGTCAAATCATACTGGATACTCTGCTATAGAAGGAAATACCTTCTGCTCCTCAGATGTTTAGGTTTCTGGTCAGCTGCACCATCACTACACTGTTGGACCATCTTCTCATTTAACACCACAGGGTTTTGTTTTGTTTTGTTTTTTCTCAATGGTGGATGTGTTTTCAGTCCCCAAACCTACCCATTTCCCAAAACACATGTTGCTTTTTCATATTTTAGGTTGTCCGCAGTTTGGCTGGGCAGGGCTTTTCCTGCTCTCCACAGCTTGGGCCTCCCTCCAAGCTCTTTACTGTAACGTCATAGAAAATTCAGGCCAACTTTTAGGTATACAAGGTAATAAATATTCCAGGCTCTCAGTGTGAGCATCTTCCGAGCAGCCCCCATAAATAATTCCTCTTCCTTATTGATCCATTTGATGCCCATAACATCAACTTGGCCTTCGGGAGGGCTGGTGACGCCTTCATATCATCCCAGAGCGTCTTCTGGTTTTGTCTATTGGCCATTGTGAAATGGGAAGAGTTTCAAGACTTCGTGGAACTTAAAATGTTCTCCCAGAGCACCCAGAGGTTGTGCTGAGATGACAGAGGATGTTAGACCTAGCTTGGCCAAGATGATCCAGTGATATGAAAGGTCTCGTCTTACCCTGTTCCTTGGAGACAAGTGCACGTGTTCTGCAGTACTGCGGGTGAATGAGCTGATGAACAACCCAACCAACTCAAACAACCCAATTCAAACACTCAACCCAACCTGACCAACCAACTCAACCCAACCAACCTAACCAACCAACCCACTGACCCTGTGATCTACACTGCACTGAAGAACAGAGCTAATTCCTCCCACTTTGGGGGTGTAAACTCCCCACCTGACCCTGTGGCTTTTGAGAAGAAAACTACTCTGCAAGTGTCCTCAAGTCCTTTCCTGCTGGGCTTTTGTATGGAGGTGCTGGAGAAGGTGTAGTGAAGTCTACTGAGAACAGCTCCAAGGCTAAAAATGTGGGATATGTAGCGGTTTTTAACCACTTGGAGCAAATGTGTAGACATCCAAGATGTTGTCCAAGGATTGTCCCCCACCATAATTCTTTCTCCATCCACTCGTCCCCCCAGCAAACACACATCCAAAAACACACATCTGGCAATCACCACCCCGTATTTACCAAGTTGTCCAGCTCCGGGTCATCGCTGAAGAAGGGCTTGTGCTCCTGTTCCTGCTGGTGGACGAAGTTCTCGATGTCGACGTCGAAGCTGGCCGAGGTGATGCACTCGGAGCCCTGCGTCGCCTGCTCGCACTTCTCAAAGAGCAACGTCAGCAGCGGGAAGAGTGGGTGCCTGCAGAGGGGACACGGGAGCTCTTTAATGACACACAACAACCCTCTCTGCATATGCAATTTCTCTAAAAACAGGCCAATTTCCATCAACTTTGAGGTAGGAAATGGAAAATGCTGCTTCATCAGTTGATTCCCAGCAGGAACAACCACTGCGGTGGGATTTGGAAGAGTGTTTTCTTTCCTTCAGATGATTATGCTAAAACAACACCCCATAGCACTACGAAAGAGTCTAAAAAATAACATAATTATGCAAAAAAAAACCAATTTTGGCCCAGACAAGGGTGATGATCTCCTCCAATCTCTCCTCAGGGATTTTTTCCACCCGTTTTCCATGTTTCTGCATCTTCTCCATGTCAGTTGAAGTCAATCAAGATGTCACGGAATGAGGGTGTGCAGCCAAAAAGCAACCTCAGAGCTTATTCCCAGCACTGGTGGCAACAGGGGGAAGGTGGGTGATGGGAGACCATCCTAGGAATATTTTGGGGCAGGAAAGTTCCTCATGGAAAACCCCCAAACCTCTTTTTTTCCCCCATGTGAAGCCCAAAAGTGAGTTGCCCAGAAAGTCCTATTTTGGGTTGGGTTGGCAAAAGGATACCTGGAAGCAAAAGAAGAAGAAATAACGCTCCAAACATGTAAAAATGAGGATTTAAACCACATAATTGTGCCTGGCCAACGTTTCAGCATTGCCATTTTACATCGACTCCGTTTGCTCCGGGCACTTTGGACTTTCATTCCAGCTTGTTGGACACTTTGGACCTTTCGGATTAAGCAGGGCCAAGCTGGAGGCTGTCGAAGGGGTTAAACCTTAGGCTAAATCTTCATTTGCAGCCGCTAATATTGCAGCATCTTACAGCCTAATCTCGCCTGATCCCAGTTTAATGCAAGATTTCGATGAGGCCAGAGCAGAAAACAGAGGGAGGGAGAGGAAAAAAAGGGGAAAAAAATATAAAAAATAAAGAAAAAGCCTCAGCAAGGGTAATTTAGGCAGCGGCTTAGCTGAGGGATATGAAAGGCAAATTCCAGGCAGCGTTAGGAAATATTGCAGCGTGCAAAGCTGGCCAACGTTTGAGAAGATGCAGCGAGGAGGACAGGGAGGTTGAGGATGCTGTGATGCCACAGAAGAGATTTGGGGCTTGTTTTGGAGGAAAAAAGGGGGAAAATGAGGTGGATGCACAGAGAAGTTAAGGGAAAGGACCAAGGAGCCGGAGCGGTGTCAAGGAGCAGCGAAACCCAGATCTGCCGCAGAATTATTATTATTTTATTTTTTTTGCAAAAAGCTTTCCCCAACTTGCAGGAAAACGGGATTTTTCCCGGAAAAGGAGGGTAGGGCAACAGGTGGTTTTGCAAAGCCAGGGGGTTCTTCGCTCCCTTTCTCCCCCTGCCATGGATATAAATCTCTCCGGCGCGGATCCGGGGAGAGTTCGCTCCTCGCCGGCGCCGAACAAATAAAAGGGCTGAAGCGGCCTGACATTTTGCTGCAGGAGAGAGGTCGTTGGCAGCCGCTAATAAAAAGGATTTGACACGGGCTAATAAAGAGAAATGAATTCCTCTAATGGGCTAATTTTGCACATTCAGCAGCGCTCGGCTTGTGAGGCCAGCAGCGGCGGGGGCGAATGCGCCGCCCGGCCCCAATTTGCCTGATTTTTAAGGAAAAAAATAAATTGCAAAGGGATAAGGACTTTGCATTCTTGCAAATTTGGGGGGTCCTGAGGTTGCTCCAGGGAAACTGGCAGTTAAAGGCAGCCCGGTGTTAAAAGCACCCTGGGTTCAGCCTCTTATGAGCAGTGCAAGAAGCGCAGGGCGTAACGAATGCAACTTGCAGCGAATGCAGTTTGCAAACCGAGAAACGTAAAAGATTTGCGAAAACAATGCGTTTTTTGGAGAAGAAAGAAAAAGCAAATTTGTAATTTGCAAAAAAAGCAGTTCGCCAAAAATGTGGCATTTGCAATTAATGCAATTTAAAAAAAAAATTTAAAAGGGCATATTTGAAAAAAAAATGTAATTTGCAAAAAAATCCACTAGGTTGCAACCTGGCACAGGGCAAAAAATGGCTTTTTTCTTTCTTTCTTTTTTTGCGGTGTCTCCAGAGAATTGTTTCCATCCCTTTGGGGAACATTCCTCAAGTCGTGAATCCATTTCTGATAACTCCAGCATTTCCCTGCTGGATTAATTCTCCACCTTGGCGGACAGACCGGGTCTTTTGCCCTGTTGGTGGAAATTTGGATTTATTCCATTTCAAAAATCTGCAGTTTTGGTCCTCTTCCCCAGGTTGAGTGGGTTTTTTCCCCAAATAGGTGTTTTCATCTCCAATTGCCAAATCAGGCCCGGCAGCTGCTGCAACCTGAGAGCAATCGATTTTGGGGGCAGTTTGGGGGTTTTGGGGGTTATTCAGGGTGGAAAGGGGTTGATTTCCCCCCATACAACCCCGGAGAGGGTCTCTCTGCACACGGGGACTCCAAGGACACACGTGGCTGACGCATCCCTGAGGGTTTCAGCATCTTTTATTTCGCACCCTGGGTGTTACTTACGAATGAGAGGCAATAAAGAAAATGCAGAATAAGCCAAGGGGAGGGTTTTTTTTGCAAGGGAAAAGGTGGTGTCACCTGTAGACCGCCCGTTTATCGGCTTCCAGCTGCGTTTGGGGATCGGGGGCCGCGCCGGGCACCGCGGCGCTGCCAAAACCAAAAGCAATTAAAAAGAGCAGCAAAAACAGGGCTTTAATACACACAAAAGGGCATTTTGCAAGATTTGGGGGAAAATCCGCAGTTGCCCGGTGGCATGGGGTAAAAACTTTGCTCGCCCCCGAGCAGGCTGCAAAGGGAAGCGTTAACCATCTTTAATTTTTCTTATTTTCTTAATATCTAATTTTCAATATTTCTCCGGCTGCCTTTTTTAATATCTTTGTTCATTTCATTTTTTCTTTCCTTTTTTTTTTGAGGCTCTTGCATTTCTCCCCAGTGGGTTTCAAAACAGAAGAGATGATTTTTTGGGTGGAGAAGAGCTGATTTCTGCACGGCGACATCTTCCCACCAGCACATGCAAGAGCAGCGTGCCCAAACGTTCGGGTTCTTAACCCAAAATGGTTATTGGCTTTTTTTGTGATGCCAGGGAAAGGCTTCCTGCAGACATGTTTGGAAACCTGCACCAAAAAAAGGCAGGAACGTGCCCAAAATCCAACCGAAATCAGGGCTCAACCCCTCCAGCAAAAGGTGTTTATCCAGGAAAGGGATTTTCTTGCAAAATATTGGCATGATTGAAAGAGATCTAGCATTTCCCTTGGTGCATTTTGCCCTGGAAAAAGCATTTTATTGCAAAATATCAGCACCGTAGGGGGAAGACAGGATCTGCCGGGCATTTCCCTCTGTGCATTTTTAGCTTGGCAAAGCAATTTATTGCAAAATATTGGCACCATTTTGGGAGAACGGATCTCGCGGGCATTTCCCTCGGTGCATTTTTAGCCTGGAAAGGCAATTTATTGCAAATATCGGCTTCAAGGGGGGAGCCGAGGCATATCCCTCCATGCATTTTTAGCCTGGGAAAGGCTTTTATTCCAAAATTTCGGCACTGTAGGGGCAGAGTGATCTGAGGGGCATTTCCCTTGGTGCATTTTTAGCCGGGAAGGGCGTTTTACTGCAAAACAGCAGCCCCGCAGAGGGAGGTTCGGTTGGCTACGGGACGCGTTACATGGAGAAAAGGGGGTGAGGGGAGGGTTTTGGGGGGTCCCATGGGTGCCAGGGGACACTCACCGGTGGGGTGTCCTGGTAAGGGGCAGGGGGCACACTCTGGGTGGCCATCATTGTCAGAGCCGGCGCCGGGGAGACATGGTGCATCCTGGGCGGGCGTCACATCGAGAAGCTGAGGGCAGAAGCAGAGCAGCAGGGTTAGATGTTTTTGTTGCCTTTTCCCCCCTTTTTTGTTGCTTTTCACTCTTTCTATTAAGCCTGGAGTAGATTTCCGAAACTCAACCCTATCTAGGGGAGGATGTGGCCAGCCACGAGCATGATAAGGGTCACCAAAATCAATCCACTCTACCTAGAGGGTCCAACTCAATGGAGAAGGTGGCCAAAAATGAACACAAACAGTGGACGGATCCATCCCAAATTCTCCCAGAATTAGCCCTGGAGAGCTACATAGAAGATACAAGACCACGCAAGACCTACATGGATGCTGAAGAGCCTCCAAGAATCAGGTCCCCTGAAGAAACTTTGGATTATTTGATGCCCATGATCATTATTTAATGATTATTTGAGGGATTTAGGAGAAAAAAAAAGCATCAGGGGTGAAGAGAAGATGAAGGAGACATTGCTTGTACAGAGGAGAGACATGGGCAGAGTTTTGCAAGTTCCTCTTGGAAACGATGGCTGCAATCGATGAAGCTGGTTGCACTGAGCCCCAGGACATGGGTGACTTGGATCTACATTGAGTATCTACCTCTACTTACCTCATCATGGCCTTCAAGAGGTGCTTGGAGATGCACTGTCCTCAACCTCTTTTGCAAAAACTTTCTGTAAAAATACAGCTATTTGGATGAGAGTTCTTCTCTGGGTATCTTCAAGGCAGGCCATCCAGCCCCAAGGTGACAGGGAAGGGACACAGCAAAGGGACCTCCCTGCAGAGGAGCTTTTGGCTGGATGCTCTCCTGAAGAGTAGATGGGGCAGCCAAGTGTAACCAAAAAAACCCCACAAAAATGAAGAAACACGAGAGGCCACCACTGCTGATGGTGCTCCAAGGAGCCCAAAAAGGGTACAAGAGAGCTGCAGAGATTTGCTGGCTTTTTAGGTAATATTTTTATGTAATAATATGTACTTTTCTCCCCTAACATCAGTTTATACTCTGATTGACTCTATTGGATTTCTGATCTATCAGATTGACTCATCTGAAGCACAAATGGAAGAGTAGGGTGATACTGAACCCCTCATGAACCTGCTCCACCAAAGGGTTGAATTTGGGGCCAAGAGCAAAATATGGGGAGCCTTAAGTCCCCTCCCCAAGAAACTGTGAGCAACGAGGCCAAACAACCTTTGATAAAGGCTCTTTCGTTTCCGGAAACGGCAGCACTTTAGATTTTTGGCAGCAAGTGAAGAGCAAAGTGTCCTAAATTTCCTTCGGAAATCAAATTATTTCAGCTACCGCCGCAATATTGCCATTAAGTTGGAAATGTATTTCCCAAAGAGCTTGAGTCTACCTAAAAGAATCACAGCCAGGGTAGATTTATCTGCTGCTTTCTTTTGCCAGCAGTATATTACCTCCTCTTTCAAATAAAAATAATTAAAGACTCGAGCAGAAAAGTCGCTTTTTTCAGTGCCTCAAAACATTTAAAGACTCTTAAGTGTTTCTGATGGTCGCCTGTCATTAAAAGGCGAAAAGGAAATACTCTCTGACCTGTCTGCTTATCCAAATAGCTATAAAACAGCATTAGAAGTATCGCTGAACACAAAAATCACTGGAAAAACTGGAATCACCGGAAAACAAGTGCTTGGGAATCCTAGGAAACCTCTTCCAGCTCCATCACCAGCTTCCTGAAGGTCGTTGATAAGGGAAGATCCAATGTGGGAAATTATAGGAGCGAAGTTTTTGATGCTTTTCCACAATTATCCCAAATTGCGGAATTATTAGAGATGTTTGGTGTCTCCTCTCGCAGAGGGAAATCCTGAGGCCCCTATGAGATGGTTACATATATTCCGCATTGGAAAATATTTTCCAATCCCTATGAGATGGTTACGTATATTCCGCATTGGAAAATATTTTCCAGCTATTAGAAGATATTTTGGCATATTGGTAGAACACTGCCTTTCTAAAATGTTTTTTTTTTCCCCCTCTTTTTTTTTTTAAGGATAATAAAGGTGGGATGGAGCAGCGTTTCCAACGACGGCAGGTGAGTTATGCTCGGAGTTTTTTACGGCACGGTCTTCGCAGCGGAACCCCCGGGTTTGTGTATGCGGAATTTTATGATATATGCATTCATTACAGGAATATATATAAGTGAAAATGAAGAAATATCGCTGACGGAAAGGAACAGGCACCTCCAGAGGACCATATATCTCCCTCGGAAATGTAAGGCGAAGACAGATTCACCCTCTGCGGGTGACAATGTCTCTCTGCTGACCATAAAGTGAAGCTGGAGCGACCATCTCGCACTTGAACATCTAATTTTTATGTGCTGAAATGAGGCCGCATGCAGTTCACCCCCGCGTTTTCTCGTTTCTGATGGAGAAAACGCCACAGAGGTTACCGGCTTTCATTAATAAACCCTCTTTTGGGTGATACCATCAGGGATAAAGTTGCACTGAGCCTTTTTTAATGCTTTTTGGCAATGGAAAGAGCCACTTCTGCCTTGCTGTTGGGCCCTCCTGGCATGAAAGGAGAGGTAAAAAGTCTTCACATTCAGCTGATCTTGCAAATGGGACAAATTTGCCCAGGGAAAAGGGAGGCGTGGAGCCCACGGTGAGAGCATTGAGCTCTTCTGTAGTTGAGCGTCAACCCAACTGGAAGAGCCCTGAGCTCCCATCTTGCCACCCGCAGCTTTGAGGTTGAAGCGAGGAGCAACAAAAGGAGTTGGAACAAGGCAAGAGGGATCCCCATGTTATTGGCAAAGCAAATTTTGACTTCTCCTCTGCAAACCAGCCACCGAGCATCTCGATACAGTCTTCAAAGGTCTCGGAAGCCATCGGGAAGCCACATTTGGGGCGAGACGCCGTCCACTTTGTGCCGGCTGGTTTACTTCCCCACCATCCCGTTTCCAACGCTTCAAGCAGAACGATGCACTTAGCAAAAGCACACAGCTCGCCCAGAAAAGGGGATTTCAAATCCCAAGGAAGGGTTTATTTGCCTCCAAGGATCCCCATATTCTGCGGCAACCGAGGCACGCCTAATGTCGCAAGCGATTCACAGCAGCACCGGGGGTAATCCAGGCTCAGGCCCATGGAAAACTCCCCCATTTTGGAGATTTCCCCCAAAACTGCCCCCTGCCTTGCGCTTTCTTGCCTCTTCCCCAGCTCTCTGGGGTCTGCTGGTGGTGTTTTGCCCTCCGCCAACCTTCACTGTCCTTGCTTGTTTTTATGCAAACTCAGCTCCTTCACTAAGTGAGAGCTTCGACAACGAGAAAAACACCATTATTTTGGCAAGCTGGGCAAGGACAGCTCTACCCCAAGCCTAAACTCCTGCCTAAACACGACTGATGCCAATAAATTGCCCAAAGTGGGGCAGAATCCTCTTTTTTGAGACGTTACCCATTTTATGGTGGTCCTGGCACCTGCAATCCCTTGGGCTACCACATGCACTTGCATGGAGTCCTTCATCAGAGGACATCGGAAGTGCTAGCACCAGAAATACCACCGGGCCAGCCAGCATTGGGCCTCTTTAGCAACCCAGAGCAGATGAGTTTTCTCTACACATCCCAAGGGAGGGTTTCCATGATGGAAACGTCCTTCGTGTTCAGCTTGGGAGCCAATTAACTCAACAGCGGCACGGCGCCGTCGTGTTATTGAGTATTTCCCCAAAAAAAAGGACCAAAATGTAGCCCACGCTTCTGATCCACCTCCTCCAGCTCCATAAAGCGGAGTAGGTGCAGCAGAGGGGGAGCTCCTACGGTGCATATCTGACGAGAACAACAATTACCACAAAATAATTCCCTCTTCGCCGAAGAGACCCATCGCCGTTGCCGACTAAAATGCTCCGGGGACATCTCTGCAACATAAACGCGAGAATAAAACCCGCAAGAGCCAGGGAGAGCTTTAGCAGGCAAGGTTAATGTACCTTGAACGGCAGCATTAAGCAACCTTGTTCTTTTTTTTAAGTGGAGAGCGAAGATACCGACATGCATTTTTAAGTGTTATTTTTATAGAGAGAGAGAGAGACCATTAAAGCACCTTCCAAAACAAACCGGCAAAGGAACACATCAAAGAGGCTTCTTCAAAGCAACGGGGAAATACTGGCATTTTTTTTTTGCAATACAGCCCCTGGCCCAGCAAAAGTTCCCAGAAGAACGAAGCGGGATTTTTTTGGAGGGCAAATTGGAAAGCTTTTGAAGTGAAACATAGCTCAGGATGGTAAAAAATGGGCAAACTTCTTCTCGCCGGACATCAATTGTTCGAGTTTTTGATTTCCTTGAGAGTCTTAGCGAGAATAGTTAGGGGATTAATTTTCCAACGGTTCTTTACTCGGAGCAATTAATTGTGAATAATTTATAATCAGAATCTTATCTGATGCTTCTCAAATTTTCCTTTGCACACTTAATATTTGATTGCATCCTGCTAATTCCCCGACCGAGGAATGCGCCCCGTGCACGCATTTCCCAGATGCAAGCTTGCACCTTATTGGAAAATAAGATTGTTAAAAATTGCCCAAAACCATTTCCACGGGGATTTTTTTGCATGCATCCTCTAGGAATTCGCCTTATTTCCCTGGCCATGACCAAAATCAAGCACAATTACGGATGTGGGTCATTCAAATCACTCACTTAAGGATCATTTTCTTTATTCAGCCAGATATCCCCTCTTGGCTTTTCTTTTCCTTTCCTTTTTTCATGAAAATTTAGATCTCTTTCCACAGTGCTGCAACAAAGGCTGGATTTTGCTTAAAATAACCTGCAGAGGAAACCACAGAAGACGCAAAGCTTCAAAATTCAAAAGCAGACATCTACACATTTATGTTCAGAAGAATCCTGAGGACAAAAACCAGGCCCTTCCACCTCGACCGGGCGAAGATGAGCCCGTGGCTGCTTCAAGAAATAATCAAAACCTTGAAAATCCCCAAATTCCTCTGCAGGGGAAGATAATCGGACACCAGCTTCCAGCGAAGGATTTTTGGGAGCCAAAAAAAGGGGAAAAAAGAAGAAATCAAAGACAAAACCCTCTCTAACCCTAAATATTCATATGAGAGTTGCAAGCTCCTCCACCCTCTGGTAGAGCAATGTTAATGTGAGCCCTCTAATCATGGATAGTGTCCCTGGAGAAGAGATGAAAATGCCACACAGTTTGGGGACAGAAATCTAGGTTTGGGTGGATTCTGTTGGCTTCTTGGAGTTTTATTTGTAGTTTCATGCCCCCCATATACTTCATATCTCACTTTGGCTACGGAAAATTCCCACGTCTTTTTCTTCCACCCAGAGGGTTCAGGAGCAATCCAGGAGGCCACCTTTTTGGGTTGAAAATGGAAGAGGTTGCAGAGAAGAAAATCTATCAGAGATGGAAAAACACCTTAAATATCCTCTGATTCAGCCAGCCTGTCTATAGGAATCTTTAGGAGGAACATGATTACAAGCTGGAGGCTGAAGGGCTGAGAAAAAATCCATGCATGTCCCAAATTCCAGCCCTCAAGGTTCCAACCCAACACTAGTAACAAGCTGGAGGCTGAAGGACCTCAAATCCATGCATGTCCCAAATTCCGGCCCTCAAGGTTCCAACCCAACACTAGTGCCAATGGTTTAGACCTCAGCACTGAGGTGCTTTGGAGACAAAAGAAACTGGAGCTCAATGAACTTTGCAGAGGAGCCCAACCACTCAAACGAAAGGCAAGAAGCAAGGATGGGTCTCGAATGAAGGAGATGTTCAGAAGACAGCAGATCTGGGCTTTTTTTGGTGTGCGCCACTGACAAATGTAGAGTCAGAGCGGTTAAGGAGTCACCACCAAGAAGGAAAGCTCTCAGTTTTACCGATAAAGCCCTTTCCTCGCGTAAATCTGCCTCTTTTCTTGCCATATTGCCCTAATGTATTTGCAAACGGCTGTTTTTGCTTACAAAGAGGGAACGGAATCCCTTTGGAGCCGGCTGTTTCCCGCTTTCCCATATGGCAGATAAATCAGAGCTCTCTACTAGCAACGTTTCCACCCGCGTCCCTCTCTCGTAACTCGCCCGTTCTTCTCTGTCTTATCCCCCTTATTGAAACAGGGGGGCATTCCCTTCTAAAAAGCAAAACTCCTGCCAAAAACCAGCTTTGGAGACCAGAGGGTACGGTGAGATCTTCCTTTCTCCAAATTTTGGACCATAAAATACATGAGATGGAGTAAAAAGGCTCATCCAAACTCAACAAAAGAAGGAATTAGGGACAAAAAGGGTCAAGGAAGAGTTTAGCATTTGAGAAGGACATGCTGACTTTCTGGGCATGGGTGATAAAAGGAGCAATTGAGCTGCCCCTCCATGGATTTATGGATTTCACGGGGAGGAAATCCTCTTTCCATGAGGTGGAGAAGGCCAAAGGGACCGCAGCATTTCTCAAAGCATGAGATCTTTGGGATGGATCATTTCTACCTGTCACGAGCCTCTTGGAAGTGATTCCTGAAACAGCTTCTGGCCTGGAAAGGATTTAGACCCTTGCCCAATACCACCTCTCCGTACCTTGACGTATGCCCAATAGCACCTCATCACCTTGACACGTCACCTTGATGAGTCCCCATCACATCTTTCTATATCTTGACACATCACCATCATGTCTTTATGTACCTTAACACATTCCTAACATCCCATCTTTCCATATGTTGATCCAGAAAGATCCCAGCATCACATCTTTCTATATCATGTCCACACTGGGGAACTGTTGGCTTGATTTGCTGAGGAGGAACCTCCATTTTCTTGTTGGGGTTGCTTGCCCCAAACATACTCGTGTCCTTCACAACGTTGGGTTCCTCAAGAGGAGAAGCTTGTGGGGCAACAAGCCCTTCCACGTGAGCATCCAGCAGCTCTGAAATACTCATGGATGTGAGCAAAAGAGGGAATCAAGGTGTGGAGGAGCTTCCTGGAGGAGCCCACGTGGTGACACGCGAGGGAGCATCAACACCAAGGCCCTACAAAGGCACCTGGAGAAGCGATTTCCAGATCTCCCCAACTTGCACCTTCATTTTTCCCCCACAGAGAAGATAAGGTCTCCTGTAACCCGCCAGATAGCAAGAACAACATGGCCTTTTCTCCTATTAAAACCTCAGACCTGCGGGACAAGCTGAGACGCTTTTATTAGGAACGGAATGAAATCGGGAATAACGCAAAATTCAGCCTCCCGCTCCGCCGGCAGCTCCTTAATCCTCTTTGCAAGTTGGTGGCCGGGGAAGGTCACCGCCAAGAACGGGGGCTGAAAAGGGCAGAAAATAATCCCGCCGTTATTTGATGGCATTTATTAAAAGGCCTCGCGGCGGGTGCAAGAGGAGGCTATTGAAAGCGGAGACGCGAAAGGTCTCATTCTGCCGGATCGGAGAAAACTTCCCACCTGAGACGTGCCCACCCTAATCCTTGCCGATGCAGGATGCACTTTTTTAAGAACGCTTCCACAAGCTCCGTTTTCAGGCTAAATGCGGGGTTTTGATCAATGCCCAAGGTTGTTTCTTGACCCTTCTTTAGATGGAGTGAAGGAAACGACGGCTTTGTGTTTTCTCCGTCACCCAATGGGCGCCTCTTTGAAGCATCTGTGACCACCAGCTTTAAAGGAATGAATCAGGCTCTGCACAGCCTCATATTTTATAAAATAAAGCTACCGACCCTGATATTAATAGCTAGGAATTGGCTTTTTTTCCCCTCAAAAAATGTGCTATCCTTCTTATATTGTCCCCCTCCCAAAATGCAGCAACCTGGTCTTCCGTGATGCTCTTGACTAACATATTTCACTGCATGAATGACCACTGTTGGGTATAGGACGAGAAGGCAGTGCTAGAATTAAGCCAATCCTGCTCATAAAACTATCACTTCCATGCGTTCGCTCTTCCCTTCAATAGGAAGCAGAAAACAACCTTACTTTTTTGGGAGTGCTCCGGGAGCTGACTGTCCTGCAAACAACTTCCCACTGGCAGAAGAGGAAAATATCCAGGTATTGGTCACAGCTGGAAGGGAAAAAAGAGGAAATATTGATTAACATTAAGGTTGAACCTTGCCATGCAACAGTCAATGAAGATGGGCTGCCCCATAGGAACATGGCACCATTTTTTGGCAGGGTAGTGAGGAAAAGTACTGGGAGTGCCTAAAATGGGAGGATCTAAGGAAAAAGAGCAAGCAAAGAGGAACCAGGAGGTCAAAGTTGGGCTGAGTGAGGTCCAAATATCTCTGAGGAAGGGCAAAAGCAAATCAGGTTTTGAGAGGCCAAAAAAGAGTCTGGAAAAAGAGCCAGACTCCATAAATGAGATTTTTTGGAAGTTCTCCTACACCGATTCTTGCAGGAATG
>NW_010586791.1:0-62578 GCF_000705375.1 Tinamus guttatus
TGAGGTGGTCTACTCTCCTGCTTCTGGGGAAAGTCACGCTGGGTAGAAAAGCTGACTCAAATTAATCAAATAGCATCTTTAGGATAGAATGGAGGGATGTAGATTTCTTTTGGAATAGTATTTTAATACATAGGAAGCTATCCAGCATTTTTTTTTCTGATCCAGCTTTGCAGTATCACCAGAATTATTAAGTGGCTTCTGACAGGAAATTTGGAGCTAAACGCATTACAGGGTGGAAATCTACTGATAAGAACTGGGAGGCTTTGCAACAAGAAAAGTTTAGAAGCTGTCAGCACAGGATTTGAACTGAATTTGCACCATTGTTCCCATAGGCACATCTGCTAATACTGCTTCAGCATTTAGTTCAACACAGCTCACAAGCAAAAAGAGAAATATGGAAATAAGAAGAGATTTAAAACTGATAGACTTTTACATATTTCTTAGAAGAGAAACTAAATAATTGGATGGGGAAATTTCATATGCTGGCTCATACAATATGTTACAGCATGTCTTTAATATGTTATAATTCTCAAGCAACATATGAATATCTAAAAATCTATAATTTTAAAATGCTATAAAACACACTATAATATCTTTACCACTATGTTGAATCCCCTGGCACTCTCATATATGTTTTATTAGTTATAAGAAAGTAAGGCCTTAGTGTAAGAAAGAACATTGCAACCTAATTCTCACTGAGATCAGTACTAATTCATTTTTCAATTGAGGCATTTGTTGGATATTAGAAAGCCATTCCTAAGAAGACTCATATGCTAGAAAAATGTGTTTTCCCACTTCACTAACTTTGAATTTCCTTTACAGATGATACCAAGATAGCGCTCCACCTGAAAGATAATGGAGGTAAGAGACAAGTTTTTGTGTGTGTGTAAATAATATGAGTAGTTGTGAAATTACATCCCACTGAACTTCATTAATCTAAATGAGTCTGAAAAAATAGCTTTTACCAGACTCGGTTTTCCACATCTCTGTAGAAGAGCACAAGGGCAAACATGCTTAGCAACTGCTTAGTAAATTAAATGTTTACAGCTTTCTATAACTCCTTAGTAAAATATAGTAAATTTAATTTATCTGACATTAAAATATCAGAGAATTTCCAAAACTGGATATATCAAAGGCATTTTTAAACTATATGAAGACAGATTAAATAATAACATTGTATTAAAAGTTCATTCATAATAGTGAATTAGTGTCTCTTTATTAATACACTTATGTGTTTTGTATCTGCACCTCAACATTAGCAGAGATCCTGTGTTTCTCCATGCGCATTCTTCTATGTAGGTCAGTGGGAGATGGGAGCTGAAGATGACCGCAGTGGAGACAGTGTCCCCACTGACAGGGCAGTGAGCAGAGTTGGGTGCTGGTAACTGCACCCCCCAGCACTCCCCACACAGGGAAGGGTGACTACCTGGGTCCAGGATCCATCCATGGATTCCACTGAGGAGCAAAAGAAGCTAGGGGCAGACATAAGACTAGTACAGAGGTACAAGGTACATCCAGGAGACAAGAGAAAGACAGTCAGACATACGGGTTCACAGCATAGACAAGGCTTGGGTCTGGACTTAATGGAGTCTCCAGATCCATGGGCAGGGGGCCAGGTGAGACTGGTCAGGCATTGGAGCTGTTAATGCCTTCATAGTCCTGGCAGACAGCTGTCTAAGACTTCAAAAAATGTCATGTCAAGAAGCCACTTACCATTTTGTTCTGTTTTTCTTGTCTTTTTTTTTTTTTCAGCTGCATTAGTCCCCAAGAGGCATTATTTTCCCTTTCTCTCAAATTAAAGATTTGATCACTCCACAGGGAGCATTTGCCATCTCTTTACTGTCCTCTCCTCTGTCATTTTATTGCCACTAGTGACACCATAACTGGACACGTGGAGTACTTTCCCTTGTGTGGAATTGTCCGTTTGTTGCCAATGTTGGAAATGGGTTTGACACCTAAATGATCTCTCAGAATAAGGTCCTCTATAAAATGAGGGCTGCACTTTTAGTTGTCTTTCCTATAGAAAGTCCCTTGAATCTATCTTTTTCTGATTCTTCCTGAAATTGAATTACTTTTTGTTTTGTTGTGAAATGTGCTTCCATGCTCTTAAAGATGAATAATATGGTAAATCAGTCAGCACTTTACTCTTACATTCCCCATTTGTTCTGTACAAAAAGCACATTCACAGCTGAGCTATACCCGCACCCCGCCTTGCTAGCCACCCCCCTGTGACAAATAACTAGCATGGGGCCAAGCAGCTCGCTGTGCCTTGAGCATCTCATGGACAGCTCAGGATAATATGCTGTTATGTCAAAAATAACTCAAAAGATGGATTTTAGAAAATAAACTCCAAGTCTCTCCCAGTTTTGGAGATATGTGAAGTAACTTTACTTCCACTTGTCTACTCCTTGTCTTAAGATCTGGAAAGGAAACAGTATATTGAATACTTGAGCAAGTGAGGAACGGCAGAGGCCTGTTGCTGGAGTCAGATAGCAGGGTTTGAATCATCACTTACATTAAATATAAAAAGTCCATTTTCACCCAGAAAGCTGCTCTATTTTAGGAGGAGAAACCAACAACTGATGTGATTATTCACTTTACTTGAGCTGTTTCTTTTATTCTTGAAATGAAAAAGAAAAAAAAGGAAGAAAGAAAGAAACAGGCGTCAAACAATGCAGAATAAAGCTACACACCAGGATTTCTCATTCACACAGTAAATGTAGCTTTTAGTCTAGGAAGTTCTTTTTGATGAATCTTCAATTATGCATTGAATTTTCCAGTGACCCTTAGATTAGGCTCAGATAAAACCTCTGCAGCCGCAGGCGTGTTCTTTGAATCTCTGTGATTTGTCAGCCTTTTTATAAGGAGTAGATTATTTCAGGTCACGAATACAGGGTCCTTACTTTCTCACACTAGATTCTTTAAAACTCTAATGAAAGGGAACTTTCTATAATGGCAATCAAAGCTATATTGGATCGATGATGGCATATAGCTTGGATGATAGCAGTCAATATCTGGTTAAGTACAACAACAAAAAAAAAATCTACGTAAATTTAGCATCTTGCATCTGGCTGGAGCTTCCAAACCAAATGTTACAAACAGTAAGTACCTTTGAATTAAATTGCATGTTCAGGTCAAACTTGTTTTGCCTTTTAATTATATGAAAAAAAATCACTTGCAACTTATTGCTGTAATTAAACCACAGTTTTGGGGGGCATGTTTTAACATTAACATTTTAACAAGTTTCAAGTTTGCTTGTATCTGTAGTTGCTGTTTTTCCCCCCTTTTTTTTCCTTTCTTTCTTCTGACACAACGCATAGCCGACTAACAGATTTAGAATCCTAAATTTTCATAAAAGCTGTGGTCAATTGGCTACAGCAATGCAATATTTTCATGCTGAGAATTCCTTGGTGGATGATTTAGGTGTTTGGCCAGGACATCTAGACATTTCACTTGACCTTTTTAGACTGTTATTGTGATGATTTGATAGCTTTAAAATACTCTCAATCCTTCAGCTTTTTAACTCCAAGGAAAACTGTGTGCATTGTACAGTAAATATCAGAGAAACCATTGCTATCTCTCATTCTCTTGGCTTCAGTTTCTAAATGATCTAGAAGCACATTTCTGACATTATATCGTGGTTCCAGAACACGCAAATTCGAAATACCCTATGCAGTGGAGACAGCAGTTAATTACATTCCTATCAACAGATAATGAATAAGCACTTTTGCATGGTACAGTGATCTACCAAGACCATGGATTATTATTCTTACTGAAAATAATTACTTTTTGAACTATGATCCAGCTCAAGATTTTTTAGCAGGGTGGTAATTAACTTGCATTGCTACTGTAACATTTTTTTGGGGAAAAAACTACCTGTGTTTTTTCAAGTGTTATGGAGGAGGGAGGAGGTTTACATACCTCAATATTTTTTAAGAATAAAAGTCTTTGACATGCAGTGCTGTGTGTCAGAAAGTATGAGATGCACGTTTTAAAATCTTACTTCTGTCAAGAAGCTCTAGTTTAAATTCTTAGCCAGAGAAAAAGTGCTGAACTCATCCAATCTAGAGGAAAAAAAATAGATTAATAATCTTTATTTTCAGGAAATCTAACCATTGATATACTGTATTTGTTTCCATCTGTTTTATGGTGCTCTGAATTGTAGTAGGTGTTCCTTAGACCAGGAAACTTCTGATTTTTCCAGAACTTCTTGCATGTCCATTGCACACCAGTTTTGTTGTTATCAACTTATTAGAACTATCATCACAGAATATGTAAAAATAAGCAATACAAGCTGCAAAGAGTCAATCAAATAACTAGATTTTCTTAACTAGTACCACTGGGATTCACCCCCACAGAGTAAATATCACTTTCTCGCTATAATACCAAAGGGTATTTTTTATACCATATTAGACCTTTACATTAGACTAAAGAAACATGATGTTAAAGCAGTTTAGCTAAATCAGAATAAATGTGTGTAGACAATTTGACTTACATTTAGGACTGTCTCATAGCAGTTTAGTTTAGTTTGCCTTTTCTTCTCTAAGCAGTATAAAATGGTAGAAATGTATCCACTTTGAGTTGTCATGATTTGACTAGGAAGGCATACATTTAAGTAATCATTAAACCAGTACAATTTGAGGACTTTATACCAGCTCAAAGAGCTGGTACTCCAGTTGGTACTGGAGAGTACATGTAAATCTAAATGAACATCAAAATGTAATATACTCAATAAAGTTTTAAGATAATGCTTAAGTAAACTTAATGTTTGCTCTTACCACTTGCCATTGCTGTCACAGATTGCGGCAATGCAACAGCTAGGGCATACAAAGCTCCTGTGATCTCCTGTCTTTTTAACCACCTATTCTGCAAGAGTCAATCCAGTGGTTGCAGGCACAGCATCCTGCAAGTCAAAATAGCTTTAGAAAGGAACAGCCTGCTTGGTCTGACAGTTGTGTGTTAGTGTTCAGTAGAGTTAAGAGTAGTCAGTGGGTTGACTGAATTAAAATGCTTACAGTGTTTTCCCCTATTGGAGTTAGCAGCAGCACCTGCTGCATTGCCAGGCCAAAGAGCATGTAGTGATAATGAGCTTTGCAATGGCCAGTGCTTGATGTTACTCTCAGAAGAGCATCTCCAGCAGGTCAAGGGAATCCTCCCCCTCTACTCAGCCCTGGTGAGGCCACATCTGGAGTATTGTGTCCAGTTCTGGGCCCCCCAGTACAAGAGGGATGTGGAGCTGCTGGAGAGAGTCCAGCGCAGGGCTACAAGGATGATCAGGGGCCTGGAACATCTGCCCTATGAGGAGAGACTGAGGGAGCTGAAAAAGAGAAGTCTAAGAGGGGATCTAATCAGTGTCTATAAGTACCTCAAGGGAGGCAGTGAGGAGGATAGTGCTGGCCTCTTTTCAGTGGTAGTCAGCAATAGAACTAGAGGAAAGGGCCACAAACTGAAACACCAAAAGTTCCACAGGAACTTAAGGAAAAATTTCTTAACAGTGAGGGTGACAGAACACCGGAACAGGTTGTCAAGAGAGGTTGTGGAGTCTCCTTCTCTGGAGATCTTCAAAACCCGCTTGGATGCAGTCTTGTGCCACATGCTCTAGGTGACCCTGCGTGTGCAGGGGGGTTGGACTAGATGACCTCTAGAGGTCCCTTCCAACCTTAAGCATTCTATGACTCTATGACAGCTTTTATCTTAGGGCAGAAGAATGCAAGTTCTGACATGTTAAGAGTGCTGGCATCCTGTACACAGAGGGATTTAGTTTTGTTGTACTTGCATCTATTTAGTGCATTAAGCACTCAGTGGTCTTAGAAAGATTTGCTGTGTAGTCCAAGGGTATATAGAAGACTGATAGCAAAGCCAGAAACTGAATTCACTCAAAGACCAAATTTCATTGCCTGCCTGAATTTGGAAACGTATTTTGGAAGCCTTTTCTGAGCCATGATTTTATAACTCATCATAAAACCAAGTGTACAATTGACTTAACCTCAAAATGTTAACAAATATTAAGGAAAAGAACCCACAAAAGTAAGAAGAAGAAGAAAAAAAAAAAAATCACACTTCATTACCATGAAGAAGCTGAGACATCCAGAGTTTTATGTTACTAAAAGAGGCGGAAAACACATTTCTGATTCTCTGATGATTCTCATTTCTGATCCCCTGATTCTCCGGAGAATCCTTTAAAATGAAAACTCCTTTCTTCCTTCCCAATATCTGCTCAGGCATTGCATTATGTACAGGATAAAAATCTTAGGTTTAGAGAGAAGTATATACCTGTCCCATAAAACAAGCAGTATTCTGGGAGACACATTCCACATGTAAATGGAAGCCCCAGAAATCCAATAACTTCCTTGAACTCACTGTTATCTGTAACTGTGAGCTCAGGCTCTCCTGAATATCATGCCCTCCCTCTAATGTTGCTGTTAGATCATGTGGCAGCAATTAATTAATTAATTAATTAGCACATTAACTCTTGGCCCCAGTCAGGCCCATGCAGCTATGCAGCTTCCAGGCTTGAGGTGGCATACCAGGCAGTATGGGGTTGATGGAGTGCTCTGGAGTCTGTTTGTATGTTAGAGAGTTTCTGCTTGCTGGCTGTTAGAGAGGTGATGCAAACTTGGAGAGAAGAGTTGCCAGATGGCTGTAGTGGCGTCTCATGGAGAGAACTATCAAACATCCTGAAGCTTCTGGACAAGAAAAAACAGTCTTCTAAAAGTCCATGGACAGCCATGGAAAAAGAGTGGGTTTAAGGACAGCAGAATGAGTTTAACCTACGTGCAGTAGTGAATTGGCCAGATACGTAGGAGAAGAGAGGAGTTGGACCTGTCACATTCAGGTTTGGTACTGTTAAGGTGTTCCAGCATTGTCACTGGCAGGACAGCTTTATTACCCTAAAACAGACTCTAGAGATGGGTGAAAGTTACTTGGTTCTTTGCTTGGATCATTTAAAACATGGTTATATAATAAACCCCAGATAGCATCTAAGCCAAAGTTTACATGACATTGTTTATGTTAACACAGACATAACTAGCAAAAGCAGTGCCCAGCTTCCAGTTGAGAATTAGAAAACTGCAAAACTTAGAAGTAGAAAAGCTAAAAATTCAGCTTTCAGTTTATCTTTATTTCCCTAACTGCCCAAGACTAGTAGACTGAAATATGTTATACAGAGTGAATTCTGATAGTTAGAATCTTTCTTGGAGAATGGTATTCCTGTGGACAACATAAAAATGTAGTAACGTGTTACTATGGCAAGTTTAATTCTGCAGTTAGGAAAGAAAGATGCAAAAAAGCTCTCCTTTGACATTTTACTATCATAGCAGTTAGCACATGGTTCTAATCCAAAAACTAACTATGGATAAAATGACACTTTTCTATTAGACTAGTCTATTCTTTATCTGTACTAAATTCCATCTAATTTTAGTGTATGTAGTCAGATACTGGCAATTTGTTTGTAAATGCTTTAAAAATATGTTTTGTCATGCTCCATGTCTGTAAGGCCCCTTTCACACATGACATTATAATATAAATTTGTTGTTGTTGTTGTTATTATTAATAATAATATGAATTAGGAATATTGCTAGGATAGTGTTTGAGGATAGTGGTTTTGTGTAAGAACAGTAAGACATAAAGACACTACACCATGTTTTATCAGAAAATGCCTTTGTATAAAGCAATTGGACATGCCACAGCTTCAAAATCCTAGCAAATACCAAAATAGCCATTTATCTAAATATGTACATTTGAGAATACAAGGGAAATGGCCATGTTAACAATGGAGCTATTATAGAAGGGCATGTTTGCACAGAGCCTCTGAAAATGTTAATGACAAATCCTGTTTCTCTAATATTTAAACCTATGCAATATATATTCACAAGTACTAAGAGTGTATGAGTCTTTATCATAGATGTGGTTATACCTGAACACATACATTTTTCCAGTCTGGCATTCTTTCATCCGTAAGAGTGATTTTCATGCACCTGTACTCTGAATAGTTTGCCACAAAGCTAAGTTCATGCCAGGAACACTGCCAACTTAATACAGCAGAATTTCTGTGTTCATAAAGCTGCATGGATACTTTCACCATCATGTGACAGTCTCATCTTCATCTGACCAGTCAGCAGAATATCATGACTTTTAAATGCTCATTCATAATGTGTCTAAATGCTGCCATGTGACCTAACACCAAACATTCATTTGATAATAAATCATTCCTATATGAGAAACAATTTCTAGTTTAATTTTCTCTTTGTGACAAATTCAGTGCTTTCACATAAAAAGTCATTCATCTGTTTCAAAGAGGTAGAAAAGCACAAAGATAACTTTTCTTCATGTGGAAAAGTATTATCTTCTTTAGGCTGACTGCTGTTATTTAGGTCATCTGTATCCTTGGTTTTGCTAGTTTAGCTGTGTCAGTCATGAGTGTTAATAAAATCTGAATCTCACCCCTCTAAGATGCATGTCCAGCTAAATAATGAATTTAAATTAAGGCTTTTTCATGTCTGATTAAAAGGTAAAAGATGTCATGGCTCTCAAAAGAAAAAAAAAGTTTTTTTAGGAAGTCAGTGGTTTACAACATAATTCTTTGTTTCTTTGTGTTATTTGCCTTGGTTCCATGTTCTTTTCAATAAAGGAAAGCTTCTAATTGAGAAGAAATAACAGAATTTCAAATATTTTCCCTTCAATTGCCAGTAAAAATTTTCCATACTTTTTCTCTCAAGGGTAGAGTTGTTAATTTCTGGATAACACCACTTTTCCATTTTACATCATGAAAGGTGTAGATATATGCATCGATTTTTTTCTTTAGTAGAAGTTTAGATAACATTATACTTCATTATTTTGTGAACCTCAATGATTAATGGTTAATATGCTTAATAATCGTTAATGTGGAGAAAGTATCCATAATGGCTCAACATAACTGTCCCGTTTTGAATATATTGTAAAATATTTTTACACCCCTTTGCACCTGTTAAAGTCAGTATCAGAGTTCCCAAGGGCCAGGACAAGATTCTTTATTCATGATAATTCCTTGAGTTTTTTAAATGTTTTTCCTGTGCCCAAAGAAACTAACCCAACCAGAATTAGAGATGTAATGTAATAATGTAAAATCAAAGAAGGTAGTCTCAGTTTGCTTGCCATACAGACAGCAAGAACCTATTTACTATATTTTCACTTTTTTTAGACAACATTCCAGCAGAAGAGCAGATGTTTCATGTTTGTGTTCTGTCCTTTTATACCTGAGGGGAAAAAAAACAGTTACCTGATGTTTCTGTACTGTCATTCAGCACCTAATGCGAAGCAGATTAAACCCGCATATGTTAACAGACTTCTTTTCCTTAAAAGGCTTATACATGAAAGAATTTGAGGAATTAGATAGAATTATAGTTATATATAGAGAGTTACAGAGTACATCAATAGAGAGAGATATAATATATGTATAGCTGTAGAATAGGCAGAGCATACTGTATAAAACAACTGCTTTGCTGAGCACAAGAAAAGGAAAGCTTGAGGGAAGCTCTGCTGAGAAAGGATTAAGAAAGGATTGGTCATAAGGCAAATATCATCTTCACCAAGGGCTTAGCCCTGCCTGGAACTGCAGATGTGCTGTGATAAGTTTAAGATTCTGCACCTGAAAAAGTCTTTGAGTCTCTTTTTTTTTAATCTATTTCCTTTAGCAGCTTTTTAAAAGAGCTGTCGGCTGATTTGCAGCAGAGAATATTTTCAAATTTGACAACACTGTTTATTGTCTCTGTGCTAAGAGAGTGAAATCAATTTCTCATGAGTATTTGAACCCTGGGGTCAATGAACTGAATTTCGATTATGGAAATTACAAGTTACTTACACTTGTTGTCATGTAAGAAAACATTTCTTGTAATTCATTAGCTTTTGCATTTGATATTCTTATCACTACACTGATGTCCAGGCAATGCCCTGCCCTAGACCAGTAGAAATCTAGGGCAGCTGTTGTCGCCTTTGTTATTTGGAAGTGACAGTATTCTCATTTTCAAAGTTGAATGCTAAACACTGGGAAAATATCAAACCAGAAGGGTTTAATTTGATGGTCTTTACAGTGCAGTTAGGACCTTTGCTGAAATTCAGCATTTTTTAACATGCAGGATATGTTGTTTTGCCTTCAACAATTTAGTGTAAATTGGTCTGAAAGTGGTTACAAGTGATAAAGTAGTTTATGATGCACCAATATGTCATTGATGGGAAGAATTGAAGAATATGAAGTTGTAAAAAAAAAAAAAAAAACACACAATTATGTGACAGACCAACTAGGAATCTTCTGCTCTTTAGGGGAGCTGCTACTTCTCAGCAGGATGACTCATATAAATAACTACTCACCAATGGGAATTAATAGCCCAACCCAAGCATTTACGATAAAGCAGGTCTTTCCTGATGGCCTTTCAATTGCTTAATTTACATTTGCTTGATGCTTTAAAGTATATGTGCTAGTGCTAAATACGTTACAGCGCATGAACAGAAATTAAATCTGGAGCTTGTGTACATTCAGCTGTTTTCAGTTGGAAGTGAATAGCTATTTAATAAACTATTAATGGTTGCATCAAGTGAAGGACTCTGCTGCCTGAAAGTTACAGGCACTTTTCTACAGTCACCTTTTGTTCCTCTCTGCTTCTCCATGAATCCTGCATCCTGTGCTACGTGGAGCCACAACTGCCAGGATCTGTTTTAATTACCCTTTGGCTGAGAATACCTTTGAAATGGGTTTTCCATGTCCTAGGCAATAATTTCTTTCACTGCCATATGAAAGGTCAGCTGGAAATTTTCCCTGTCTGTGCTGTGTTTAAAAAAAATAAAGCAGAGTCAATACTGCTTTTTGTAAAGAAAAGTCTGCTGCTATCCACGTGTGAACTGAGCTCTCAGAAAGCTGAATAAATCCCTGCATAGGAGCTAGGCAGAGTAGTCTAATTCTTGCATCTAGTTCATGCCTAAACTCAGGCTAGATATTTGCAGTCAGTACTGTTAAAATTGGATTTCCTGGGGAACGCAGACCCATGAAAGGCACCGGTGGGTGTCCCTGCTTGCAGTTTTGTATTAGATTCATTAGTGCCTCCTAGGTGCTATTTTAATCCACCAAATTGCTGTTGCTGGCTTTGTACTCTGGTTTTGTCATCTCAGCTCTTTTTCCCACAAATTGAGTTGTCCATTGACTTCATGAAAAAGAGCAGACCAGTGTACTATATAAGCTCTCCTGCCTCAAGAATTTAGCAAATATGGACAAAAGCAGTGGAAATTCACATGAACTCCATTACAAGTTATTATGGCACTTTGACGAAATGATACATTTCATTTTGCTTTTCTCCCCATTGTTCCATGGCATCTATTTGTGGGAACAAGCCATGAAGGCTTTCCTCAGTCCATTGATAATAAGTGTTGACATGAATGGATGTTAGAGCGGTTACACTGAGGCTAAACTTTCCTATTTTCTTTTATTTCCCTTCATATGAGGCTTTTAACACTATGTAAGGACCTAGATCAACTGATCTTTCTTCTATTATTTCTCATTTCCCCTTTTAATATTAGTAAGGAATGCTTTGCCTCCCTATCTGATGAGAATAATAGAAGACTACGTACAATTGCTGTTGCTATTATTGTTTATGATTTGTACCCATAATAGCTGTTTGCACCCATAATAGCTGTTTTCTGAGAACAGATAAAAGGGGCAGGTCCTGACCTCACAGACCATGACTTTCAAAGAGAACCAAACAGCTCTTTCAAGGAAATGACTCAACAAAACAGATGACTGTTGACCAGCATATCCAAAATATATTCAAGTAATACCTCTTGTCTGTAGGGCTGCTGTGGTAGTCTCGGGAGAAAATCAAAGCCAAATTCACTATGCAGATAGTTAGAAACTTTCACACATCCAGATTAGTTTTAAAAGGAAGCATATTAATTTTGTTTATTGAGATAGAAACAGTAAAACATTTAGAAATATATGTTCATTAAGATTATATGAGCATTCATCTGTATGAGAAGGAGACATCTAATATATTTTTTCCAATTTAGGCTCTGGAAAATGAGGAAACTACAACACAGGAAAAGCAAATCTTCGTTTATCAGCTGTGAAATGGATTGAATAAGGCAAAAGTCTGTATGCTAATAAGTATGCTGTTCTCGTAGCTTCCACAGATGACAGTGCAGCCGAGAAGAAAGGTGGAACGCTTCATGCCGGCTTAATTGTTGGAATCCTCATACTGGTCCTCATTGTGGCTGCAGCCATCCTGGTGACTGTCTACATGTACCACCATCCAACGTCAGCAGCTAGTCTCTTCTTTATAGAGGTAAGATAAGAGTAACGTGTTGTGTCACTAGTCCTCTCCTTCAGCTGGTGTCATTGAGATCTCCAGGGCAGGACCTTCTTATCCAAACCTGGAAAGTATTCTTGCAGTTATCATGTAAGGCTTGAAGAAATCTAGTTGCCTAACCTAGCAGGGGCTACCGTTTTATATGTTTGCCACTCTGCTGCTTCTTTAGCAACTATGAATGCAGCAATGTATTTATTTTGTTTTTACACGGGAAACAAAGTATGTATCACAGGTACCATTAAAACTTTTCCGCCCTTCGTTTTTACCGCTATCATAACGTTTTTCCATTATCTTTCATGTGCATTAGCATTTTATTTTAAGGGCTATATTTTCTTTTTTGTTTGTGTATTTGTTGTTTTCCTGGGTAAAAGTAAATTAATTCATTAAGTCTCCAGAAGAGCTAACTTACAGTAAGCTTGAAGTCGAAGCTTGTGTTAGCTATTCCCTACATTAATTTGTTGAAAGCTTTTAACACATAGCCTCAGAGTAGAGTAGGCAGGATTCTTTTCACCTAATTTTTACATCTATGTGTAAAATCATCTCAGTTCGCTGTATTTATTAGTGGTAAAAAGAAACAAACACTTTTAGATCATGATTCACCTGACCTGTTTGAGACATTTCCTTTAAGATCAGATAAATTGCCTTTTTTCTCTCTCAACTGCACATAACCAGCTTAGATGCAGACATCTATACTGTAGACGCTGACATTTATTCACTTCAGCACCACTGTGAAAGAAAGATTTTCTATGGGTGTTTGGTGATACAGAGAATGCAAAATTTGAGTTTTTTCACCTCAACAACTCCTCCATCTTATGATAAATATACTCTAGTTAAACACTGCTGATAACCCTGATACACAGTACTCTCTTGCTTTCATGAATGTGGACACTTTGTAATGGATTGTGACAAAGATGAAGAACCACTGGAAGGGTCACTAAGTCTGTACCTAGAGATTGTTTAGATAAAAGTCTGGAACAGGGAGATAAGTCACTGATAAAGGCTTGCTGCTATCTTAGCAACAGCAGCAAAGTGAAAGTATGAACATGTACAGAATGATTCATCTTGCAAATCATATAGCAAATATGCTGCTTATATGCATAGTAATCTGGTCACAGACTTGAGGCTTTAAGTCCGCCTCTCCTTTGTGATCTCTGTATTTACCACCTAATACAGACAAAGCCACCTCACTCAGATTTTCTCACAAACTCATCCCCAGGCCCAGGCATGATGCCCCTCATGTTTGCTGTCTAGTTCCTTTTCTCGTTAAGCTTGTGAGTTGAAGACAAATACATGCAAATTTTGCACTCTTTAATTTTGCACTCACCACTGCAACCCACAGTGACACCCACACAGAGCTGAATGTGGACTGTGATAAATTCATTCCTAGCTGAGTCAGATGGATTTGCTCAAATTTGGTTTCAGGTGCAGGTCGAATACCAACCTTAATAGTAGTTTAGCTTCTACTTCTTCCCTTCTTTGTCTTCATCATATTTTTTTTCTTTTACTTTTTACCCTTTATCGATATGCATTTATGTGTGAACTTTAGCACTAATAGCAATTAATGCACAAGGAAGAGTTGGTAAAGTGCAAGGCATAAGGAAGAATCTCTTCTGCCTGTTTGCTTCTGGGTTTCACGTGACTTTAGATGTTTTCACAGGCATGTTGTTAAATCATCCTCTTCTGTGTGCACTTGTCTCATGTTTTTACTTGTATTTTGGTCCAAGGCCCTTTTAAGTTTGAATCAACTGCTTACCACATCTGTCATCCCATTGCTCTGCCTTCAGTAAACCAAAGCAACATGATCTGGCCTCATCTGAGAAGTCTTCAGAGGAAGTTTTGGCCAGCATGAAGGCAGGGAGTCAGCATTTGCAACGTCTTTTCCCAGCTGGAGAAAGAGATACTGATGCTAAAACATTTTTTTATAACATCAGCAGAATAAAATCCTTCTGTGACAGTTTTCCCATGGGCAGAGTATTTTAGGGAGCCTAATCAAACATTGCAAGTTAAGACTTTCTCAGCCTTAGGCAAAGAGCCAAACTAACTTGACAAATAGAGAAACTAGTATTCTTTCTCTTGGGTTCAGCTTACATGTACCACAAAAAATATATATGTATTTCCATGTTATAAACACAAATAGCCCCTGAAGGCTGTGTATGTCTTAAGAATGAGGATCATACATTGACAGAGAAGTATGGGTGTTTCTGCTCACCAGTAATCATTCTTTTGACTAAAGATCCCAATTTAAAAATTACTTAACTTCATTGCCCTCAGTGTAGTTTCCCAGATCTTTATTTATTCTGATTCAGCTGCCTAGAAACACAATGTACACTCAGACACACACATGCATGCACATATGAATCTCTTTCTAAGTTATTTGTTTTGCTTCATTTAGGTTGGATAATATCATAAATCTGGTTTTGTGAGTGGCCACACAGTGGGTTCAACTAGTGCTATGGAACATGGGGTGACCTCAGGGAGAGAAGAGGGAGAGAGGAAGGAACAGCTGTATATCATCAGCAAATAAAATAATAATGCATAATCAGAGCCTGGGAATGTATCTTGGTTCTTCCTGAAATAGCTAGAACTATGTCTCTATTAGTAAATTAAATATTTGCAGGACTGCTCATTAGCATAGAAAGCAAACATCATGGAAGGGTCTACACTGTCATTTAATTCTGCCAGCCTCCCAGTAAGGTGACTGCTTGCAGACTAACTGTTAGTATGGACTAAGGATGGTTCCCAAATCCTGAGTCATATCTGGAATTGTCTGAGAAAGCACTAGATGTTGGTTTTGGTTTTGGTTTTGTTTTTTTTTCTAGAAATTGAGTGTTTGGAATGGTTGTGTTCGGTTATGGAAAACATTTACTGGCACTGTTTAATTTAACTCAGATCTAGCATAAGACATTTTGCAGATTTTGACCTTCTGCTCCTCCATTGTCTACCTGGAAAAAGGAAATAGAAGTAAAAATGGAAGTAAAAAAAAGTTGGAGCTAGTTCTTGGGTTTCAGGCAAGTAATTGGCATTTCTGGTTCACTTCTGCATCTGTGCTTATAGCAGCACTCATCATTTAACTGCCATCCCTGCATTTCATACAGCATTTCCAGTTATTTCTGCATTATATCATAGACATCATATATTTCTTCAAATAAATGCAAAGTAAATAGGATATAGAGTGAAAAAGAAAGAAGGAATTAAAAAAAAACCCAAATCCTCAGCTGGCTTAGACAGGTGATGAAGCCTACAGTTCTGGGCTGATTTCTTTTGGGGTACGTCCCAGTTTTAGGGGGTATGCACTCCCCCATTCAGACAGTATGTTTTAGTTTGAAAATGGCTTGACAGTCACCAGTTTAATTTTGACCAGAAGTTAGGGCTGAATTATGTGCCGTGAAGATGATGAGTAAAAAGAAGAGAACAAGTACATTTTTCTCTTCTTTCAAAGATTTGCAGTGTCCTGGCATTTTCAATATTGCCATTGATCTCACTGTCATTGCCTAGCACTGATAGTAAAGTTATTTTTTCCAAAGCTTATCCAGCTCAGCAGGACCCAGAAGCTCAGCAAGGGAAACTTAAATCATCCACAGGGGAAAAGCCTTAAAATAAATAATTAACACTGACAATAAAAGTCAAAGGTGGGGAGGAAGGAGGTGTTCTGTTTCTCATCTGTCAGCGGCCAGCTACTTATATGATCCTTAGACTGCAGAAACTTTGTTGTAATAAGAACTGTTTTCAATCACAAAGAGATACTTTGAACAAGCACTTCCATCAAATTAAAAAGAAAAATAAATGAAGCAGGTAACTGATCCTATTGAATTTTACAGTCTGACGCAATCTGTATTTCTGAAGAGTTTCTGCTAAATATCCAATTCACATGGTGTCAGGCAAGTGATTTTCCTAGAAATGTATGTCTGAGGTATAGACTCAGGTATTTGAAGGCCTGTCTATTTCTGTCTGGAATTTGCCAGATAAATTGGTGTCTGTAGAAGAGATTAAGTGCATACACAAATCAATTGCCTAAACAATATTTCAGGTCACTCTTAGCACATACCTACATATTATGACCAAGGTAGGTAGAAATAGGAAAGGCATTCATTGCTGTGAGATAGTAGATGTCCAGGCTACCCAGACAGATTAAAAGTGGCCTAGTGATATCACACTAATGGATCTTGCTGGTATCAGGTGAACACATGTTTATTTACCAGTGGGCCTTGTGACAGTTTCCTCCCCCTCATTTCTTAATTCATTTGTCTAAGTCTATATGATTGGTCTGGGGCTCAGATGCTTAAATTTAAGTTTAGAGTGATCTGTATTTATGTATAATGAGAATATCCTTTAAACATGAGTGACAAAATATGGTTAAAGAATGGAACTTTGAAATAGATTGGAATGTGTTTCTGTTCTTCAATTAGATAAAGAACTGGACATATGAATATGAATAGGTCCAGTAAATACGTGAGTGTGTAAGATACAACCTTCAGTGAAACAGTCCTATGAAAAATTAGAAGAACAGAAATACAGGAGAATTGAAAAAAAATGAATAGGAAATAGAGAAGACAAAATCAAATGAGAACATTCAGCCCAAAAGGTACTGGATACCTTCAACTTTGGTGCAGTTTAGTGGGAAATGTTTGCTAGAGAGTTCTTTCAGTATTTCAAAAGATTGTGCCTCCCCTCTAAATCAAGTAACAGTTTATGTAATCTAGGTGTGAAAGGAGAATCTGCCTATGTGTGTCTTGTGAAATCTGCTGTTCAAATTTACAACTAAATGGGAATGAAGTGTTGAGCCATACGCAACACTTTGGGACTTGACAGTGATTGAAATACATAGAAAAGAACATTTTGATAATTGGTGAAATCTTCAGTATAAGGAGAGGGGGAAGATGAGAGAAGGGTAGAACTTTAATGATGGTTTTCCTTCACTGCTCTTCTGACTTGGCAGACCTGTAAACAACTGTGCTCATCCAGTTTTTCTTTCCTGAATGATCTGTAGAGAATAGAATGCAAGAACATCAGAATATTTAATAAATATTACCAATTTCCTCCTATCCATCACTAATCTAAAATTGTTTTCATGCAAACGCATGAAAGGAAATGAAAGAAAAAAATAAACTCTTAGAATTAATTCAGCCAACAAAGTAGAATTATTTCCAGTGCCTTTAATGAATTACCACCTCAGGTGAGAAATATTCAACAGACAAATATTGAAGAGAGAGTGTTTATCTTTGTAATGTATTGCATCCAAATGTCCCTTGGTTCTTTAGAAAGAAGCATGGAATCAATCAAATTTCAACATTTTAATACTACTTTATGTATGTGTTGTTTGCCAGTCCTCCCATAATTGATCTTTTTCAGTGCTTATCACATGATTTATATTTTTCTGTGGCATATGCAACCTAGACTTCCCTTCTTGCTTAGGTGTACTTTCATTCTTTTCATGTGTTTCAAAAACCCATCTCAAAAATATTGGATTAATTTTGTACCATTTTCTTCACTAGAAGTCTAAATTGATTGTTTCCTTTGTTTTCAAGATGGTATTGATTAGGGACACATTGATTGCTTTCCAGTTTGCAAGTCTGTGTAGAAATATATACATTTTACTGATTTTTTCCTCTTTACTGAGTTGTAGCTTGCTGTTCAGTTGAAAACTGTGTATATTGTTGTTTTAGAGTTGTGTCATTGGTAATCTCGTGGCTAATGGTAGATAGGTCCCTTGCTGACAATAGAAAATAAAAGAAGAAAAGAGGCATCACTTCACTTGAAAGGTCCCTGGGCAGTGAATGGAGACTCTTAGGATCAAAACTATTAGCTCTTTTTCCTTTCCTTCTCCTGAAATACAATAAGTTTTACCAGAAATTTACTGAAAGTTACTATTTAGCAAGAAATCAGACTACCCGAGGCTGTTAAATGAGTTTAAAAAAATGTATAGACTGCTGCACTGCAAACCATATTCAGATCGACACAATTTAGCTTTGCTTAGACAGTATTCAGTTAAATACTGTCAGATATCCATTAAACCTTTCTTTTGGTCACCTCTTGAATAAATCACACAATTAAAGAGGTCCTATAACACTCATGAGGCCTTCATATTAAAAGAAGACCTGCAGTCAACTGCAAGGAAAGCTGGAGATAGCTCAGTGCAACAACGACCAGAAAACACCCCACTTTCCACTCTGCAGTGCTGGGAGGTGAGAGCCTCCCTCTTTTGTGCTCAGAGTAAGACAAATAGCTCCTGTCCTTGCTCCAAGATTTATATAAAATGCTTTACATAAAATATACTGCCAGTCACCAACAGTGGAGCAAACAGCTTGATGTAAGAAATTTGCCAGGTAAGTCTCTGTTTGCATGGATTATCTGCCTCTACTAAATTTCTTTCATTTTATCTTACTGATATTCAATAGGAACTACATTTTTAAACAATACATATTTTAAGTAATTCATTTTTCTGTATCTTAAAGTATACCTTGTTTTGGTCTTGTAAAGTTACAGGTACTTTCCTCCAACTCATTCGTTTAAAATAATGAACTCATGGCAGCTCCAATAATACGAGAAAAAGCCCACTCCTGCTTTTCTGCTTTGTATTAGGAAGCAGGAGTTACAGCTCAACACCCACAGCTTGGAGGATTTCCAAGGTTTTTAATCCCAGAGAATGAAAAATATTTATTCCTGTTAGATTGGAAGGCAAAATTAAGGGATTAGTTTAAATACCCAGGTTGTTTTCTCCTCACTTTTTTGAAGGGCCAAGAGGGAGATAGTATAGTTTGGGGAGCTGGGTTGTTTTTTTGTTTGGATCCCGTTATCTCTCTGCTTCCCAGAGAAAAGGGGAAGGACTGCATGAGACTTCCCCTGAGCTGCTTCAGTATCTCCAGGAACTTTGAACCATTAAAAGCAATTAGGTCAGTTTGGGTTTTATCAGTTAAGCCTGTAATGTATCTACATTTTTGAGAGTCAATAGATAAGCCAATTAATTGAAAGCTTCTCTATGCTGTCTTTTAAGACTGGCAGCTACTTACAATATCCATGAAACAAAAAAAAAAAAAAAAAAATCAAGGAGACTGTTATTAGGACTGGAAAATCTCACCTCAGACATAAAAAGAAACCACTAAAAAGCTGCAATTCTAGTATTTGGAGATGACTTTCAAGTGTGTTGGTTTATTTTTGGATCAACAGCTGATGCTTACATTGTATCCCTTTGTATCAATAGAATTGTTACATATGTATTTCACACTTCATCATAATGAAAAGGCAATTAAAAATAATAGCCCAAAATGATAGGACTGTTTTTGGGCAGCAATGTAGCAAGAAAGTAGAAATTAATCTTAGATATACTTAAAGGAAATTAGCATTTTAATGGATTAAAATTTAGCTAATCCTTACATGCTGCTGAGATTGATTTTAATTATTTTAGCTACTAGTTTTCCATTGCTTTTTGCTTCAGAGGCCTCTCAAGTCAAATTCTTTTCTCATTTATACTAGTGTAAATCTAGAATAACTCTTTTGCCTTTAATTCAATTACTTCTGATTTACCTAGTGGATTTGCTTTAGGGAACAGCATGTGATCCTTTTTCATTAGCAGTAACCAAGATGTCCTTCTTAATTTTGAAAGCACTCTGAATCAAGCCTAGGTAGGAAAAAAATCTGCAAAGTTGGAATAGAGTTAAGTTTTCTTATTAAGAAAAGCACCTCCATTAAAGAGGATGGTGCTCTGCCTTCCTGCTTTGTAAGAAGACATTGCATTGGAAGACCTTGGATTATAAATTACCTGCCAAACAGAATTTAGCTCAGGATGCCTCAGAAGCAACCTGACCCTACAATAGGAGAAAAAGAAACCAGCTGTGTCTTCCTAACAGTGATGCCCTTGGAAGTTTTTGTGTTGTGTCCTGAGGCAGACGTGTTGTTTGTTGGTAAGAGGATTTAGACCCTCAAGTTTTCTTTAGTGGCCCCTGTTCAACAGCACAGTGAGTCCCAGTAGACTGTTATTGCTGCAGGTGGTCTGTCATTGTCAGGACCCCTTCTCAGAAGCATGAAATATCCTGAGCAGTTGGAAGCCAGTAAAAATGGGGTATTTTAGTGCCAACAAATTAAATACAATATATATTTTCAAAAGAAGGGTGATAAAGTAAAACCGTTTTGGTCAGTGGGCAACTTTCTTCTCTCAAATATAAGGCAGAAAAAAAAATCCGTGTGTGATCTAGCCTTGAAGTTTATTTGACTACTAATGGAAGTATAAGCCATAAATGATCATCATTGTTTTCCTCTGATGTTTCACACAGCTTGCTATATCTCCTAGTTTTTATTCCAGGGAGACTGTAACTGTGGGCAGTAGAGAATGGGCAGTATCAACATATTTAGCAGCTAAATTTTTAAATAGGGAATAGGCATTTTAGGAGAGCTTTTTCACTAACTGACTTTAAGAAGGAGTTGAGTGCCTTGCTTTCCTACAACCTATTCTCTTTGACAGAATCTCACCATAATCACCCACATTCTGAGGCACACCAAACATTAATTAGTTTGAAAAAGATAGGATTTCTAAAATATTCCTTCTCAGAGATATCACAACCATACCAGAATTGTTTTATCTGCCCTTGAAATGATTCATTTCGCTTCTCTGTTTCTTAGCTGCTTTTAAAGCAGTCAGCAAGGATACTAATGAAAATTGGCTAGAACCTCTTATGACCTTTGTACTAAAGAACCACAAGTATTTAAATGAAAAGGATGCTTTCGTCTCAATCATCAAAGAAAACAACTCAAATAGAACGATGTAACAAGAGACAGAAAGTCCTTCCTTTGGCAATCCACAAGAAGTATGCCAGACTTTAGTCCTACATAATTAAAAGTAGTCTAGTTTCAGTGTATTCTGATACATGTTGCATGGAGCACATTCTGTGCAGAACTAGTAAGGAAGAGCAGTGGACAGATCTTTTAGAATGGTGGGTCAGCAGGTCTTTATGCAGCCAAATTCACAGATAAGGTGGTCAAGCTTTGGAGAAAAGGATTCGTTGCTCTAGTTCTTGTTGCTGAACTGTGCTTCTCCATTCCTGTATCTTCATGGAGTGGGTTTTAGCACATGTGAAAGTGAAATTGCAGGGCATTGTTAAAGATTTTTATTATTATTTTATTGTTGCACTTTTCATGTTCTGGAAGTTTATTTTCTTTCTGTTGTAGCGGCGTCCAAGCAGATGGCCAGCGATGAAATTCAGAAGAGGATCTGGACATCCTGCATATGCCGAAGTGGAACCAGTGGGTGAAAAAGAAGGCTTCATTGTATCAGAGCAGTGCTAAAATTTCTAGAACAGAACACCAGTACTGGCCTACAGGTGTGAGACTTTTACTTTGCCTCTCTTTAAAGAAAGAAGCCCTAAGCTGCTGTAGCCTGATAGAAAGAAGATTTTGGATAAGCTTTGTCCAAGAAGAAAAACTATCCAAGATACCAGGTCACCACTGCACAGTAGTTTTGGGTAGCGGACTGAGATTCAGTGATTCATGCAGAGCACTTGTCAGTGGACACCTACGGTATCAGAACTATGGCACAAGTGCCAGCTATTGGCTTTAGGTATGGGGATGCATAGTAATCAAAAATATAATAAAGCTTTGGTGCACAAGGGTGTTACCCTTTGGTTCCAGTGTTCTTCTCTGGTATCACAAAGACTGAGTGACAAATCTGTAACCCTCTCAGTGCAAAGAGCACTGATCAATGTTCACAGGTGATTTGAGAAAAGTATTCCAATGCAGGTAAAGGAAAAAAAAAAGTGACTTTTTTAATACTTCTACACATGAATGTGGAAAAACACTCACTTTTCAATTCTAAATTAGCCTGCCCACATAAGTGAGTGAGTTACAATGTATATGTTTCTTGTATGCTGATGAATAATATCTTTCTAAACAACTCATGATAAGTCAACACAAGCTAGTAGGAAATGAAAGTAACAGAATTTTCACAGTTTTGAAATTGTGTCGTGAAAGGAACTCACAATGAAATCGTATGGATTTTCAGTTTCAGTGGTCACTAAAGATTAATAATCAGGTTCGCTTTAAGGGATATCTTTCATTTCTGAACAGTAAAATGGACTGAAGTGAAGGCAACAGATGCTTTTAGGTGACAGAGATCTTATGAATGGTTTCTCAGGCGATGCGATAAGAAAAATGTTAAGATTTTAAACATATGGGTTTCTATTCCTTGCCATTTCATTATGAGTCCTTCCAGAGAAGAGCCACAAACTTTAGTGCACCCCTCCCAAAGATCCAGATACAAGTGTTATTGAACCCTGCTGATTCATACAGTGATTTTGTTTAATGCACATAGTAGTTGCATAAATATATATATAAATATATTTTTTTTTATAGCTAACACAAGGCAGGCTCTTGTGACTGTTAAGACTGCATTTTTGTCATCCAGACAAAGGAAATGGATTGCATTACTGCATATTTCCACTGAGTTGTAAAATAATCCTTAATATTAGAATATTTTTATGTTGTTTAGGGAAAGTGGTTCATGTAGTTGCAGTGCCGTAACCTTTCTGCCAATTAGAACCACCCTTTCTTTAATATCGACCCTTTCCCTCCCTGGCTAGGGAACGATAATACTGTAATTTCACAGCACCAAAAAAGTTACTCCTTCGGTGGAAGGAGTTATAAACATTGAGACCCAGATTTTCCATGAGGAGTGGGAACCTAAATCCTTCGATGATCTGGGCCTAAACTATTAAAATAGTAGGTATGTACATTTCATTGCAGTCATTGACTATCATTTTTTTTACATATGGTAAAAACAGAGGCACTTGAACCGTTTTAAAGTAAAGTATTCAACATTTTCAGTTTGGGGTCTCAAGCAGTTTAAACAAGTTGTACATACGACCTTAATACATTTATTTGCATTTCTTGTCAGTGATTTATGGTCTCAATTTGGTTACTTATTCTGTTTCAATTCTTAATTCTGTTTAAAAATAACATGATTTCATTTGTTATTCTGTTTAGTAAATAATACAATGCTGTATTTTCTGTATTCCTTTATTTTGTGTAACACACTCTCTTTTATCTGTTTGAAATCATCTAGTGTGAGATTTAAATTGTTCAAGCCTAACTGGTATTAATTTGAAGGTACTAACAATCACAATATCCTGAAGCCTGGTGAAAATCCTGCAGCGAGTGTTCTTTCCATTCACGTGGCTCTGCTGAGCCCTTCTCCTGGAAGGCTGGGATTATATCGCAGGCTGTTAATTCCAATAGCAATAACCCAATGTATGCACATATATATATGGTGACACTCATTTTTATTAAATAAAAAGATAACAGTGCACATCATTTAGATACATATTTGGTGTCCAATACTTATCATTAGTTTTCTAGGGATATTGGAAGTCATCAGCTAGGGTTGATTGGCCAAATAAAGCAATTACAGAGCTTCCATTTGAACTATGCTGGTATCCTCTTTGAAATAACTGCTGTTTCAGAGCACATCTTGGCAAATTTTACTAAAAAATCCAGACAATTACTGAAATCCAGACAATACCGCAATAAGTTTAAGGGGTATTTCATATAAGAAAGGAGTATTTATATTATTGTGGGTTTACAGGTCTGCACTTTGTCTGATTCGCTCACATTTTTCACATGGTTTTACCCACAGATGTAATATGTAGCTTCATGCAGTGAAGCTGACTGAATATTTGTAATATTGTCTGACAAATACGGTGACAATTTTCAAAGTCATGTTTTTAATACTTTTGTTCTAAGGCCCTCTTGCACAGCTGAAGGATGATTATTAGTAGTGGCAGACTAATTTAAATTTCATAACCCTTAAAATAACAGATATTATTTTTTCACTCTTTGTCCACCTCTCTCATTTTGGGGGCTGATTTCACTGACCTCTGGGGAACATCTTAGTGTACTTCTTTTGGTTTTTGCCATGGTGTAATGTGCTATGGATTATAACATGACCTGTTTCTGGATTAATTTAATGAGACTGATTGATAGACATTTGCTTCTGTCTGAAAAGAACTGATATCTGAAAAGGAAAATTCCTGCCTTTTAATAGAATGTATAGTGTCTCATTGGTGTCTGCTTTGATATATTCTGTGGTATGTTCTATTTATCCCAATAGGCAAAAGTTAATTAAGTAATCTGTTGCTGTTTTGTAATTCCATCTGGTTTTCTAATTTTTTAATAATTAAAATTGCCACATTGAAAAATGATACCAATATGAATCTTTACTCCAGCAGGTGTGATAAAATATTGGATTTACCTGTGAATCCTATTCTTATGATTTTATATTTTATAAAGTGCTAGTTATTTGATACAGATTTTAAAATGTCCTATAACCCCTTCCCAGGCATGCAGATTAGATTCAAGTGTTATCGAACAATTCATAAAGGAGTTTCCATCCAATGTCTTGGGAAGAGTGGCTTCACTAGCACCCCCACTGGTCCTTAAATTTAAAGTGCCCCAAAACATTTTATTTATTTAAATATTTACTTAAAGTGGCATTTATTCTACTTGTTAATCTAGCTCTTAAACCTTGACTGTGAATTCATGTATCTTTTGCATGAGTAATGGTGGAAATATTGCAAAATATCGCCCTTTCTGGTGATATTTTCTGGTTTAGTGGTAAATGTTCGATTACATCTAATACTCTCAGACCTATGCTGCAGCGTAGGACATACATCACAGAAAAAGGCAAGTATGAACAAAGATTCAAAGCACTTTACTAAGTAGCTCTTTAACTCTCAGTAAGATGAGTCAGTGAATTAGATATATGTATCCTATACAGCCACATTTCTAAAAAAGACCTTTAAAGTTGCCAGATTGTGTATTCAGACTCTAAGAAATGCTGAAAATACAAAAAAAAAATGGTAATCTTGTTCCCTGTGCATATATATGTTGATGAAGACTTACTTAATTGCCTGCCATGTTTCTGGATTTACTGCATGGCTCATTTGATGCAGAGAGTAGAGGCTGCTTATAAGAAGCAGCTATTCCATATTTTTGTCCTCCTTGCTTACACTTTTTGCATTCTTCATTGCACACTGTTCAAATCCTACTCTGAAGATAAATTTAATTTATTTATGAACTTTGTTACCCATCGTCATAGTGGAAGCATATGTAGATCCTCATTATTTTGCATTCCCAGAAGTCCTGAGAGGGAGACATTTTTTCAGAAAAGTCCAATATGAAACTGTTCTTCCTTCTTCTGCCTCCCTCGTTCTCAGTTGCTAGTCCTGTAGATGACATAGGCATCACGTAAGTAACAACTTCCTCCATTATAGCATTCTAATGTAGCTTCAGATCAAGTTATTTTTCTATAATGTGGATAATGTAATTCTCTGGAAAAGCATCATTGTAATTCGAATGATTGTGGGAACCAAATTAAATTTGCAGAATATTTGACTTTGCTGGGAGAAACATATTGTCCTGCTTGCTGGGAAACTCTCTAGCCACTTTATTTTCCATAGCCGTCGACATTTGAATGGCAAGTGAGTGTTTTTGGCAAGTATTCAGTTGGTTCAGATACTTGGGTAGTGAGTTTTATGTTTTGAATTCTGTTGCCAAGGTTAAAATGTTGCAGTCTGCACAGCAGTAAGACTTCTAAAGAAGAGCATGGGAATATTTCTATACTGTGTTCAAGAATCACTTGGCTAAACTAAAGAAACTGCCTATAACAGTATGCATCTTTCTTTTTTTGCAGAGACCCTCCAAAACAAGACTCTGCAAGCAATTGCCAGGAACTGGCAGTATTTCAGGTAGTAGGTGTGGTAGTGGAGCATGCAGAGTACCCCATGCTGCCTGTTCCAGCTCATCGATCATCAAAAGAAAATTTAGCTTTTGGTGCATCCAGTTACAAAGGTTGAAGTAATTATAAAGTGGCTAGCTGATTATTTTCTGATATCAGCAATTAAGCTTTGTATGAAGACAATATTTGTCATCCACTTGGAGAGTATCTTAGCTATGCAAAATATGAACACAGCCACAGTATTAGCCATTAAGAGAATTGAAATGGAGCACAGTTTGGTTCAAATCAATGGTTTCACTCTCAAGGAATTAGTTGCAATGAGTAGAAAGAAGAGAAGCAAACACTCTTGTTCAGAGAAGCAAAAACTCTTGTCCAGAATAGGTTCATTGGTATCCTGATATCCTAACACTTGTGCAACTTCTTTCAAAGATCTATTTGAAGATGGAGAGAAAAAAAAAAAAAAAAGAAAAGAAAAGAAAAGCTACTGAGCAATAATACAATGTTGTGGTGTTTGTCCTAATTGCCGTGTCTCAGAAATTGCTGGCTGGTATCGTTTTACTCTTTTGGATGGGAGGGCAGGTTGAGTTGGGGGATGGAGTGGGAAGAGGAGAGAGAGTAGAAGGAAGAAAAACAGGAAGAAAGGAGAAACATGGGAAAGGAGGGGGTATCAGTATTCCCAGAGATTTTAGATTCCATGAAAGAAACAAGGTGTACAGCCTTGCGGGCACTGGTGAGCCTGTGCGCCAGCAGCACTGAAGTCTTCCTTCATGGCCAGCTCCGCCATTTAAACACCAGAAATGTCTTCAGAACCACCACTAGCCTCTGTCTAAGTCTGCAGAAACCCATATTTCACTTGATGGACTTGATGAGGGGGCTTATGCCATTTCTTAGTGGAAAAAAAATTAAAACCTAGAAGCCCCAAGCAAGATTTTAAGAGTAGTCTGATATTAGTGCTTGCTGAGGAGCTAGATATGACAGTGTGATGCAGCTTGCACAGAACAGGCAGGGAAAATGAAGAAAACTATATTCAGAATGGCCAATATCTTTATGCCTGTGACACTGATAAATGCTCAAGTTTGCATGTTGGTTTAACTTGCTTTAAACAATAACTACCAGCTTGTTGACAAGTCTTAAGAGGGTTTCTTGGTTTTCTGATATTTCCTGGAGATGAAAACTGTTGACGATGTGAAGTGGAATAAGGTTTCCACAATAAGGTTTCCACCTGGTAGGAAGAGAATTGTATCTCCTGACCCAAAGGTGCCTGTACCTTTTCTATAGCATTCTCTCAACAGTAGATGACCTCCTTGTGTGCAGAGAGCTTCAGCAGGTCCCACACCAACTCCAGCAGCTACCTAGAATATCAATGCTGCCTATTCGGGGTTGCAGTATTTAATCTCTAAAGGTAATTTAGTTCCCTGTGCTTCAGTTTGCCATCTCTAAAATGGGAGTCACAATAAGTACTGCGGTTCATAGGGGAAGCTGAAGATCTGCCTCAGGTTTTTATTTCTGGTTTTGGTTCTTTTTCCATCTCTGATCTAGCTCTGCTTAGTCACACCTTTGCATTCTTTCATTCCTCTAATCCCTAAATAATACAATGAAATGGTCATTTTGGGTGTCACTTCCATCTTTCAAGTAAGCTCCACTGCAGTTTTTTCAGTGTGTGGCTTCTGACTGACAAAAATTTCTGAAGACAAACTTTTTTTTTTCTGTCTGAATTATGTATAGAAGTTAGCAAGCTAAATTCTGAATCAGTTGGACTTTTTTTATTCAGACATTTTGATCAAACAAATTACTGTTTTCTTCAGTGAGAAACTTGCTCCAAATAATAATTGTTTTTAAAGCAGAAAAAGGACCTTCAAGGCAGGTCTCAAGACAGTACTCTTAATTACACCCACTTAGCTAAGTTATTTTGCCCAGTTAGTTAATATAGACCCCTGCTTCTCTGTTGCTTCTCTGGGGAGACGTTTTATAATCATAATAAATAAACTCTTCCCATACAATTTATGTATTTTCCTTTTTAATTCCTCGTATTTGAAAAACAAAAAGGCTGTTTTATTAATTGGCTAATATTAGTTCAAAAGAGAACTAGTTTAAGAAGCTGTTAGAAGCTGTTAATAAATATAACTTGTGTATAGCTTTGCTTGGGATGATGTTTTTAAGATTAGGTCATTTTTCTTCTATTTCAATAATTCAAAATCCAAAAAATTCAATAATTTTGCTTTAGAAGTTAACAAATGATACGGTAATATGATTGTCATGTTTGAATACACATAAATGACAGTGTCCTTTTATTCTAAGTTTTAAGTTTAAAAAAGAGTTTTGCCTTTGTCTGTGAGGTCTTTAGAAATAAAGCCGTCTCCCACCACAATGCTTCTGTGATAAAGAGCAAGTTTCCAATGGAAAAACGTGGTGTATCTTAGATATATGGGTATTTTCACAGTGGCCTGCTTCCAGTAGAAATTCTGTTCCTAGAGAGATAAGTCTGGCAGTCTAGATTACGAGGTGAGTGTTACTGGAAACGAATACCTCTGTGAAACATCAGCCAAACACAGCTGCAATGTCACCAACCTCTGGCACGTGGGATGTAATTGCCTCTAGCCCTAATCACCCTTAAGGCTGCACCCTGCTGCATCCTTCCAGGGTGGGCTGTAGTTTAGGGATGAGATCCACAAGGGATGCTTGGGGGACAGCAGGTCTTGTTCCTCCCTTAAGAGTGAGGAACATAGTTCATGTTTATTCCTGCACTTGGACAAAATCAGCCCCACTCTGTTGTCACTTCCTCTGAGCTTGTGTCTCCTTCTATGAGAGCAGAGGAGGAGAAAAGGATGGCATCAGGTTGGCATTAAATCTTCCTACCAGGATGCAGAGAAGTGTGGACATCTGGTGTTGAAGGAGGAAACCCTTCCTTGACACCCTGTTTTTAAAACTCACAATGGAGAAAAAGAGGACCCTATCTAGGGCTCTGATTCTTCAGGAAAGGAGGCTGTCCTTGCATCCTCACCAGCACTGAAGATATTCAAAGCATCTGTCAGTGTTGTGAGCCCTGCCCAGAGCAGGGCAATGAGGAAAGGGGGAGCAGGAGCACAGACACAGGGTGGCACTCCCCGTATGACCTCTTGCACCCCGCACACCCCCTTCTTCCTGCTGTGATTGACCATATATTTTTGGCTTGGAGTGCTTTTTCAACACAGGGCCCAGAGCAGGCAAGAGTACAGTCAAAACAACAAAACAAGAACACTCTGTTACCATAGAAAATGATAACAATAATTTCACTTCATGATGTTTATATCTCCATCAACACCATCCTGCTGTGAGGACCAGAGAGATCTTCTGGCTGTACAATTCCCTGCTGGCCTGAGGAGCAGGTCCAAGCATGTCAGTAAAGGATGGCAAGTACTTACAGACCTGGCCTTTAGGCTGCTGCAACGTGTAAACCAGGCATGATTAGAGAGTCTACCATGATATGGGAGACCCATACCAAGCTCTCTGCCTGGAAAGCATGTGCGGTCTCATTCCCCAGGAAAGCATCTCAACTGATAGCCGAGGCATTAAACTCCCCCTGACACCCTGTGAATCTTCCCCATAGTGCAGAAAAGATGTAAGATTGTTTGGCTCAAAAAGGAGTGATTGGGAGTGGGAATGGAGGAATCTGTGCTGAACTGGAAAAGGTCTGTTCCCAGGGAAGAGCCCATAGTGGTTGCTGTTGTAGGCCTTGTCACTGAACATGGAAGGTTGTGGATCTGGCTCAAGCGTGTACTTATACCAGGGACACAGGATTATCTAGATCTGCAAGACAGGTTGGTATAAAGACACATGCTTCTATTTCATTAGCTGCACTTTAAACATATGAACAGACTTGTTTTATATATTAAATCTTTTTTTTTTCCATTAACCCCATCCTCAGAAATACAATCTTCCAATAGCTAGATTTGGATGTCTAATATTTTCCTGGGAATTTCATTTTTGAATCTGATGTGGAAATGCTCTGTGTCATCATAGCTCATTCCTCGTCCTGAGAGGTGCCTTATGAGAGAGGTAATGGAAAGCATTACTGTAGGATGCTAACGTATTAACTATAAGTATCACTCGGGTTAAGATGTGTATGTGCACACATACACAAAAACATAATAACCTCAGCCAAACTCTACTCCCTGCTGTGCAACATGAAATCCTGAGCAAGACTAATGAAATTAAATGAACCCTTCACTGGAGAAGCAGTGAAGTGTTCTGTGGAAGCTAGTCTAGCTCTAATGTTTTAGCAGAGTCACTTTGGGAGCTAAATGATGTATAGAGCTTTTACTTGTCTGCTCTGTGTCTTTTCTGCAGCTGCTGCCTATAACACACTAGAAATACATCAATTTTCTACTTCTAGGATAGTGTAGACACAAGACTGAGGTTTGTAGACACAGTTGTTTTAATAAAAGTTCTGTCAGCTATTCCTGTATTGAAGAAGGAATAACACTTTGGCTTTGGTTTGAGAGAGAGACTCCAAACCCTGTTCTCTTTCATCTTTCCTCCCTGCAGTGGGTACTAGCAGCAGTACAGCACGTAGAGACCTCAGCTGAAGTACTACAAATGAATGTGCATTTCTACATCCAGTAAATGGGAAAAGAATGAGCAAAAATACACTCAGGCAAACAATATTTCTCACATCTGCCAACACTCAAATATTTTCATTAAAATTGCTGAGGAATAGGCAGCAATACATTTCCCCTGAATAAAGATGTCCCTCATTTTTCATGAAGTTTTAATCATAGTCAGCAGCCCAAACTATTAAAAAAAGCAAAATTTTTCATTAAGTTTAAAAATATGAATGCCTGTCTGGATTGTAGCACCAGTGTTTTTTCCTTGCTTATACTGCAGATGCCAGTCTCTTGTGCAGTATCAGCAGTGTCATTAGCAGTATCAGCACACAAGAACTTGTAAAATTAATCATTTATATTCAATTAATTTAATATTTGATATCAGCATTATAAGTACTGCAAATATTTTCAACATCAGAAGGGACATAAGCACATATTTAGAAGTTGCATGTAATTACTAATAAAAACATTCAGGTGGATGTTCTTTTGCATATTTTACCCTCAAAATTTTAAGTGTGGAGAAAAAAAAAAAAAGCTAAAAGGGATTTATTTAAATACACTGAGAAGTATCTGACTTCATGAAGCAACTGTAGTGACTGAGTAACAGCATCCGGGACAGCTAGCCCCCAGGCAGCTATTTCTAATGCAAAGCCTTTTTTTCCCTCCTGCTGACATTGAACTATAGAAGACATAAAATGCTGTACAGAGAACTGGATGCTTCAGCTCGTAGAAAATTCCAAAAGAAGGAAAGGGCTCCTGGTTTGCGCTGAGCAGAAAAGGGCCCAGGTCAACTCAGCCCCTCAGCCATTTCTTGCCGTCTTCCTTTAGAGGAGCTAGATCAGCTATTGCAAGCTACAGGATGCAGTCCCTGCTGCCTCTAGAGCAGTCACTCCATCCTTTCCTACTAGTCACCACAAAAATAAATAAATAAATAGTTCAGCTAATTCACTACAGCATTTGAACTGAAAGATTTATGAAAAAGTCTTCAGCACAGAGACTGCCCAAAGGGCTGGGGCAGTGTATGATGGTTGCTTTCAAATGAGAATGACTGGATAACATTAACATAGCATTCTGGAAAGTAAAGAGTAGATTAAGCATCTGTGTCAGAGAGGTTTTACAACCTAAATGGAACTAATGCCACAAAATATGTCCATAAATGTAAGTGCTGCTTTATCTGTTGATGATGGCCTTTTTGGTTGTTTTGTTTTTTCTTTTTTTTTTTTTTTAATGGGTTATGTAACACACTGCTCAGCTTTACTCAGGATGATGATTTGTGTCATGCTGTCGTGGTCACATATAAGATTTGAGCAAAAACAAACACAATCCCCGATGTAAAACCATTACTGACAACAAGTAAAAATCCCAACATCAATGCTGGTGCGATTGCGTTAAAAGGGAAACAAAAATCCAGCTCCACAGGGAATTTCCTTATATGATACCCGTGCACACAGGCATCAAAAAGGGGAGTTAGGCTGCTTTGGAGATGAGCACATCTTCTCAGCGACAGACTGGGAAATGTTCACTGAGTTTGGCCAGGAAAGTGGCTGGGGGCATCAGCGTGGGCGACGGAGCAAGTGGGCCCTAGCTCAAGGAGAGGTGGCCATGTGCCACCCTCTCATCTTCTGCAAGGACACACAGCCCTGAAGCCACCAGCCTTCTCTGCTGCTGTCTCCACAGAGGCAGAAAGCCACCAGGACCCCAAGTTCACATGTGGTGATGGTTTTGCTGGTGGGAATGTCCTATTTCATTATTCTCTCCATGAGAAATGGCAAATGGCAAGCTTCAGTTTCTGTTACTGATGGTCAAAATTTGGATCTCCGAAATATCACCAGTCAACCCTACTGGTGCAGTAGCAGAAAAAAAAAAAAAAAAAAGGAAATAGCTGTGCATAAAGAGAACAGGACTAAAATTGGCTTTTCCTATAAAAAGAGATAGTGGTGATTTTTCTTACTTTTTACAGTTTCTTCTCTCTGTTCCTTGTTTTCAGTGCTATCATCAGATATTTCAGTTTTATAATTGTACACCTAGCCTTAGCCTTTCCTAGTAGGGTCCAATGGGTAAATGACACAAGTGAAGTCAAATGTTCAATTTGTATTTGTGCAAGACATACTGTAACTCTAGAAAGTAGTTAAAAATGCACATGCAAAAGAAGTTTTGGTTTTTTTTTTTTTTGAATCATTATTTGTAAGAGTAATTACAATGGGACCACACACCTCCTATTTGAGAGAGCTCTAGCTCAGTGATTTATACAGATATTAAGCACATCTGATCTGCTAAAAGGCAAATCATGTTAGTCTTGGGATATTACAGATATCCTGACTCAGGTATAGAGCTAGCTCATGTCTGTCCAGCTGGGTTGAAACAAAGGCAAAGCAGCTTATGTCTGCTCATGTGTTACTATGGAGCACACCGTAAATGAGGCATATACAGGTATGAGATTTGTATTCCTAAGTCTGAGCTTTCCCTGCTCACAAATTTATCTTCTCTCATCTTTTCTTTTGGAGAGAGGAATAGGAGCTGCCGATACAAGGTGATTTCTGAAGTGCTAACGAGAGCTCCCAAGCTCTGGATTTTTTATACCCTGCAGGAGAGGAACAAAGCAGAATGGGAGTATGGGAAGACAAACACAGGAGACAAATGTGAGTAGAGACACTAAGAAAAGCAGCATCATCTGTTTCAATATCAGACTTTATGTTAGGTGTTTTGAACAGAAACAGCAAATTTGAGAATTCTCTTTTTCCATTCTTACAAGTATGCCAGAAAAGAGTGACAGGACAGCAACCGAGGGAGGAATCCTGAATAATGGCTATGAATGGAGCCAAGTTTTCTAGAGTCATTGGCAAGGCATTTGACTGTTTATAACTTAAGCAAATCAATTTCCAAGCAGTGCAGTCCAAAGTTTAGTCCTTTATTTTGACAGAAAAAAAATGAAGCTAGTCTTTGCTTTTAGGATTTTTCTAGTACAGAGCATATACAAACTAGCAAAAATTCTATTTCCAGTCTTCAAATGAAATTCTAATGCAATGTTGCCGATTTCATGTTGTCAAAAGAATGCTAATCGGGTCCAGGGTGGGCTAACTAATACTTCAGCAGGGATCTATTCTGCACACCTGGGATTGCAGAAGTTGTTTCCAGGCAGTGGGCAAAAATCAAGCTACAAAAACGTAAATAGAAAGATAGACATTCAGGACTGCTGAGAAGCTGACAAGTGAGAATTAAAAAAAAAAAAAAAAAAAAAAAAAACCTTCTTTCTCATTACTATGGAATAGAAAGTGCACTTGGAATGGGATTGCACCTGGCATGTAAGTTAATAAGAAATAGGGCAAAGAAAATACTAGATCCACTTGTGGACTTAAGGATAGATAAAGAATTTGCTAAATTAATTAGTTTAGCCTAAAAGAGAACCTTTCAGTTTAGTTAAATGGAACACAAGGAAAAGAATTTTTACCAGAAGGACTTCAGTATGAGTCCTTGGACTCTGGAAGACCTTCTGTTTTGAAGAAATAAAGGGTTAAAATGAACATACAAGTCCACTAATTAAAATACATTAATTAAACTGCTAAAATTATACCTATTTTGATTTACGTTTTCCTTTTCTATTTTCCTTTTACCTTTCCTTTTCTCACAAGGGGGACAGCCATTACACCAAAAGCCTGTGCATATGAACAAAATAGTGTTTAGTGTTTGCTTCTGTCTATTTAAAATCTTTTTCTTCTTTTTCAGTTTTATACCCAGGCTACTAGAAGCGTTATGAACTAATTTCTTTTATAAAATTTTTCTGTAGGAAGCAAATACCTGATAAGTAAAAGTTCCTTTCTTTGTCTCTCATTGCTGCTAGTTATTTGTAGATGGAAATCACAAAAAAAAACATCTTCTAATACAAAATTGTAGACAAGAACTATACCATATGCTATATGACTTTCTGATGGAAGTACTGGAGGTTAATGTTAAGCAATTTCCACCAAAATTGCAGCAGTCCATCACGCCAAGGGCACATTTGTAACAGGCTCATACCATGGATGAATCTGCCCATCAGTGATGATGCCAGCTTCAGATGAAATATGCTGATTCACACAGCTGAGGCTCTGAACCATTAACCTGACAAGAAAAGGATCAATAAAATTCTCTTTAGAAATTATTATCCTGGAATCGATGTAGATCATAATGTAAAGTTCCTGGTAAAAGTGTCACTGTAAGAATCCATAACTTTTGTTTCTGGTAATTCCAAATATAATTATTACATTTTATAGGAAACAAACCTGATATTGTATTTTTCTACTAAATATCGGTCTGGAAAAATCATTCCTAGGCTTTGAAGGCCAATATGAGTGTTTTCTTCTCTAGACATCAGCTCCAGTAATGCAGGTTGCATAAGGCCAAGTGCTGATGCCAGGGGCCTGGGCAGGTTGATTGTTTTCCTTTTCTGCCCGGGGTAATACCTGTGAGCTTTGATTGCTCTTGGTGGGTTTGCTCACATCTAACACTCGTCTAGGAGCAGGGCTGAAGGACACAATTCTGCTGATGAGGTGTGAGCAGGGCTAGAAACCAGCCCACTCGCTTTTACTGCCTTGGCAAGCAGAGCTGCCTGGCGTGATGGGAGAATGGATTATTACAAATCTATCTTAGTTAACAATGCATATTAATTTAGAGATGAGCACAAACAGGGAACAAAATGTATTGAATAAGAAGGGGTCATCTTCACACAAGACCTGATCAGGATTCACCCTTACTTAAAACAATAAAATCTCACAAGAAAATCATTGTATGCTATTAATAAGGGCTTTCAGACAACAAGAAATAACCGGAAATACCTGATTCATAAAATTCAGTGCTCTGCAACGTCTCCTTTTTTACCTATTCACTTTTCATTCAAGGGTCATGAGCAGACCCTTCAGACTGAGCATTTCATGATGATGATTTTATATTGCAGTTCGTAGATGGCTGAAGTCCTGTGCCCTTTAATGCCATGGCTTTTAAAACTGCCAGGTTTGCTATTATTAGCGTGTTATTTAATTGAATAGCCTATTAAAAAAAAAAAAAAGGTGTTACTTGTTACTGTCCTGGTACAATAGGCTGCAGTAAGGACTTACATGCAGTGTAAACATACTGCATATTTACTTGCCTTGACAGCTATTCGGAAATACATTTTTTTCTAACAAAAGTCATTAGCACGTTAGCAGACACAAATATTCTCTGTTGTTTTTGCAATCACCACAAGCTTTGACTAAGCTGGGAGTGTAGTGTGTCATCTTATGCTTTAGATTGTTCATCTCTCAGGAAAATTGTCTTTTCTCTCAAAGGTATTTCATGACTGTTGTGATTGCGCACAGTCAATTCGTTGAGACACATTCTCAGAACTTTCAATTTTGACCCAGGTTCACACCAAATGACACAAAGGAGCAAGTATGTAAATACTAAAGTATCAGTTACTTAGACTAAGCCTGTCTGTTCTCATCATGTCATTAAGTCTAAAGCATAAAGAAGCCACTGCAGAGCATCTACTGCACATCCATAGCCAATGTGCAGCATTGAATGGCCCCTCAGATGAGGCCAGTCACTTGCGTCTGATCAAACCCTATGATTTTCTCTTAGGTATTTTATTTCAATGCAAAATTTTTGTTTTCATAGGGGAAGATCACAGTGTCCTTGGAAGGTGTGTGACAAGGAGTTTGGTGAGGAGAGCCTTTCAAAGTAGTTCCCTCTGCACTGGTGTCACTCATGTGCGGGGTAGCATCACACATAGAAACCCTCACAGAATCACAGAATCGCAGAATGATTGGGGTTGGAAGGGGCCTCTAGACATCATCTAGTCCAACCCCCTGCTCAAGCAGGGACACCTAGAGCACGTGGCACAGGATTGTGTCCAACCGGGTTTTGAAAATCTCCAGAGAAGGAGACTCCACAACCTCTCTGGGCAGCCTGTTCCAGTGCTCTGTCACTCTCACAGTGAAGAAGTTCTTCCTCACATGGAGATGGAACTTCCTGTGTTTCAACTTGCACTCATTGCTCCTTGTCCTGTCACTGGTCACCACAGAGAAGAGCCTGGCCCCATCCTCCCTACATTCATCCCTCAAGTACTTGTACATGTTGATCAGATCTCTTCTCAATCTTTTGTCATCCCAAAGGTACAGGTTGTGCTGTGGAAAGGAGCGCCAGGGAATCCTACTGCCAGTGCTGAAGAGATAGGGAGTGCAATATTACCTATGTTGCACTTGGGATAGCAGCCAAAACACAACAGCACTATCCAACCCTGGAATATGCAAATTGTGTGCTTCACCTTGAAAAAAAAAAAAAAAAAAAAAAGATAGCACAGAGCATCCTTCCCAAGGAACATTTTTGCTTTTGTGTTTACAGAAGAACTAGCAATGGATTGATTTGATGCTTCATTGAAATAGAGCCTGTTGGTTTATTTTCTGTGAAACTCAATGGGCATAATATTTCCAGTCTATTAGCTAGCTTCAAGACAGATCTCCTGCTCTCCTAAGTGATGGCTAGTGGCACACATCAGCTAGCAAAAAAAAAAAAAGGTTTATATTGATCTGTCAACAGCGCTTCTTAACTTGTTAATTGCAACTTATAAAAGCAACCCTCCCCTCGCCACTTTGATTGCTAAACTCTTTTTGGTTTGTTTTGAATTTACTGTGCCTTTTCCATTGTTTTCAGTTGTAAGGTCAAGACCATAAATCATTTGTTGTATGTCACAGGGAAAAGTTGCTCTGTTCCTCTGGTTTAAATAGAATCAGAATGGAAGCAGTTTATTGATTTCCTAATGACAGATAATTAACCCACAATCAGTGAACTGTACATTCAGGATGAAATATCAGCAATGCAACAGATAACAATAATAGGCATATATAGATTGCTAATAAATGCCTTTCTGTAATTAATCCAGTAAAGATCTAATCGTCTCCCCGCAAATCCAGACACACAAATGGTTTGATGCATGCCCTCACTCCCAGATGGCTACAAGCACATGCTCTTTTGGGGTGGGCAGGTTCCCTGGCGTGTACAGCCCTCAGAGATGAAGCTGCTCTGGCTTTATGTACACCCACACTGCTGGTCACAATCCATTTAGTAAGAAGAGCTAAGGCACATGCCCCGACGTTACTGCTCTTGTCTTGGTGGTGTCATTACTACTCTGCCTGCTCTGTGGGCTTATGGAGTTCCCATTACTGGGAACACCAAAACACCTCTAAAATGTTAGAACTCAGACCCTAAAAATATACGCCAATTTAACCTCATGCCACATGACAAGAGAGTAGGCTGGGCACATAGTTCACAAAGAAATTACGCCGAGTGACATAAGAAAATTGAAAAGTACTCTCTAAATTTCATCCAGAAGCTAGACATGCAACAACCCATTCTCCCTCACTTTCTTGTGCTATGAATATAAGCACTTAGTTTTTCTACAAACTTAGCATTGACAGATTGCAACTTTTTTTTGTGGTAAAATAGGATGGCAATAGGAGGGCACAATTAAGTTTTAATTTAGCTGGAAAAACAAGGTCACTCTCAGATTAAGCCTATGACATGTATTTGGTATCTCAGTCACTTCATGTAATTACAGTTACAATACGATCTGCCTCTGCTATTTTAAGATGTGGCTATCAATCAACCTTACAACCTTACAGGAGTATTTACAATTGCAACTTGTGTGGCTATTAGTGCCAGAGAAATAAAAAATCACTAGCTTTTGAAATTTCCTGGTATAATGAAGTTTCACACTGCGGCTGGATGACCGATTATATCTCCAGCCAAAAGAAGTTACAGCTTGTAGTGTCATACCAGCTGTCATTATGTTCTTTGGAATACACTTCCTCCAGGATCACACTTAAAGTCCTGGTGCCATATTACTAAAAAATGAAGACAAAGCTTGAGCTAGTCACTTCAAAAATGCAAAGAAAATTCCTTCTAGCTTTATTTGGATTTGTTGTTTAAGCTATGTCACATATAAAAAAAAACAGATGCTGAAGCAAGGCAGTCTTGATTGTTATGCTAACAGTAGGAAACAGTACTAAGCTGAGGATCTACCTTGTTATCTTACACGTTTTTTAGCAGATCTCCCTCATTTTTTTTCTGTTTTCTATCATGCTACTTTCACATTCTTTATGGTAAACTTCAAGTCAGTGGAAAATACTGCATCATTCCTAACCTTCAGTTTCAGAAGAAGGAGATTTCATGTCATGGCCACTATAAAATGATGATTCATTGAAATTCAATCATATGCATGTTGTAACACTGATTTTTTTATAGCTTTCTGGCAGGCTTCTGCTGGTAGATTTATAGTGTGTGCCATACTATTTTCCAGTTTTTCACTGTTTTAACATTAAAAAGTTTCTGACCTTTAAAGAGCAAGGTTTGAGGGTTTATTAACACTTTGTCACTCCAGCTCATCAATGCTCTTCTGCTCTCCACTGTTCTTTTGCAAATACCTATGTGTGTGTGAAAATAGTAACCCAGGTTGCTTTATTTCCAAATATCCTTAATACATCTATTATATCTCTTTATATATTGGGGCGGGGGGCAGTTCTTTCCACTACTTTTTTGCTCCTTTCTTCTCCCTCTGTTGCTCCCTTCATTCATATATGCTGAGGAACACCCTGTTTCCAGGAAAGTTCAGGAATTGTAGTTCACTTCTTGCACAGAAAGCACAACCTGTGTTCATGACTAACTGAACAGTGTGCAGACTTATGGCAAGGATACTTCCTTACAGCCTGTCCACATTATACATTGCTATTACATTTCAATTACTGTGATTGCCAATAGCACAACTTGTATATAAGTACAACTTGGTATAAATGTCTGTTAAAGCCAAATACTTGATAATTTAGGATGAAATTAAGAACTGTGTGTGTCTCAGAAGAAGGAAACAGCACAAAATAAATCAGTTGTAATGTACAAGCTAATAGTCTTTCACCTTTAGCATCCCCTAGGTAATAATACCAAGTAACAGATATAGAAAACAAAACTCCCTATAGAAATGGACAAAATGACACTTCCTATGGCTGTGAGTCATAGTGGTGAACCTCATTCAGTGATATAATGTATATTACCCATGAGTAACTGAGGAAGACCACTGCTATAGACACAAGTAAATCAGATCATTTAATTTTCAGTTATGTTGTGGGCGTGTTGTGGGGTGAGAAACTTACAGTGAGTTAGTTAAAGTTTTTGGACATTTCCTAAAAAAATCACAAGGGCTTGAATGGAGTTTGAAGAAATGATCACCAGAACTTTGACCTAATCCAGTTTCCTATGAGTTTGTATTCTGGTGAGCCCAGTGGTAAGGAGGCCACTCAGGTTTGTTAAAATTATGCCAACTCTTTCTTTTAACTGGAAAGCTCTCCAGTGCTCCAAGCTCTCATGTTGTCTAGAGCCAGTTAGAACAAAACTTTTCTTTACTGTTATTGACTTTGAACCTGCATTAAAAATTAAGGAAATGCCACTTCATGATACTTCGTACTCCTAATACACACAAAACCCTGTGTTCCAGCATCCTCCCGTATAAGATTTTTTTGCTACTCATGCTCCTTCCTTCTAGCTTTGCAAAATAGAAAAAAAATATGGCAAGCCTTTATCTTCCTATGTCCCTGCACAGTGAAATTGCATTAATAGCATTTTAAAACTTCAGAAAATCAGCAGATTTAAAAATCAAAATATTTTATTCAGCTATTCATTTTTTATTCAACTAAAGTACTTAATTTGCTCGAATATAGATTTCAGTGAAAGGTAGGTATTATACAGAATGCTGCTGTTTACCTACTGAAAAGGAGCAGCAAGTGGATTTTAACTCCAATAAAGAACGTTTCTTGTATGGATGCACTCTGGATGTTGGTAGCAAGACACTGATACCTGATTATAGCTCATAATTTATACTTGGTACCTAGTTTGAAGGGAAATCTGAAATACCTTTTACTCAATACCAAGATTTTACATATAATTAAGGGAAGAGCTCTAGAAGACTGGATACAACTGCTGAGCCCTGCCCTACTTAAAATGTCCTGCTTTTGCAGTACTAGTGTCAGTGGGTGTCCTGTTTTTGATTTTAATGATCCTGGCTTAGGCCAGTATCCGGATCCAAGCCATAGTTAAGGATTTATTTGTTCAGGTTATTTGCCTGCAAAATGCAGTACTGGGGGAGCTTAAAATATGAGATTTCAGCCACTTCACAAAAACACTTAGATTAAAACCTTAGAACCATGCTATTTTTCAGTGTTCTAGTTGAGAAGGCAATTTTGTCATTAAATTGCACTTTCAACAAGCAATGTCAATTCTTTGTATGTATAGAGCCAGCAAATGACAGATGACTCATCACCTCTAACCTTTAGAATAACCAAATCAAACAGGGAGGAAAAAGTTAGCCAAATATACTGACAAGACCTAGTACATGGACATTGGTAAAAATACCTTACTGTCTAAAACTGAATTCAAATATAGAGGAGCATCCACCAAAACAGGCTATGCAGAAAGAAGGGAGAATATATTTCTTCAGGCTCTTGTAGAGTGATCAGCCAGTAAACGTTTTCCTGTTCCTGATTCTTTATTTCACAGCAGCTGAAATACTCTTGCAATTGAAACCTGCTGCTCAGGGTGAGTTGTCTGAGTTCATCACACTTTAGAAGGTTTTATTATGAACATGGAAGTATGTGAGGCTGCAGGTTCCCCAGAGAAATAAACTGAAACAAAGGCCTTCTAGAAGGCCCAAATTTATAACGTGATGGCATTTCTGTTTGTTTTATAACTTTGTTACATTTTACATTATAAAATGTTATAGGTAAGACCTAGTCGTCTTACCTGCTAAAGACCACGGTACCTTTCATCATTTGAAATGATCTGTATTGTTCGACTGAGATGAGCTATCTCACCAGCATAGCATAGCACAACATGAAACTATCTGTGCTTAACCTGGCTGTCTGGATGAAATAGGTTAATTCATTATCTGTAGCTGTTAATTTCATCCTTTCAATAAACTCATTTAAAAAGGAACATGTCAAGTAGTCAAAAGGATATGAAAACATCCATTTTTGCTGAAATACCATTACTCTTTAATGCTTGTGAGTTTAACATTTTCAAGAACACTGAACAGGGCTTTCCGTGAGGCTATAATTTGTGTCTTGAGATTTCAATTACTTTTTATACAATTTTACCAGGTAATTGATTATGGTGTGTGAAGTTCCTTTTCAAACATAAAGTATAACTTCTAACACATTAGAAACATCATTGGTCAAGGTTCCCCATGCTCTAGTGATGAGCTCATACAGTTAAAGTTAACATTTTACTGCTTATTTAAAGAATATTAATTTGCCTCTGAAACCTCAAGCGATTTTTTCCATGCCTTTCCTTCTGTGCCCACCAATATAAAATCCCTTCTCTGTAAGAAATAACCTCCTTTTTTTTCAAGAGAGAGGAAAAAAAGAGTGAAGAAAATCAAAGAAAGTGCACAAAGTTAGATAAAAGGTGTGTGGGAAAGTCTAATTTGATTAGCTCTCTGGAGGGCCGTCTACTCTAGAATTTGACACAGATGAGTATGCTGTCACATAATTATGAAGTCAGTTTAAGAATTTTCTTTTCGTAGTTAAATCCATATTATCCTTAAATCTTCTCAAAGCTAGCACAGCACGCTGCCTGAGACAGCAAGCACCTTGGCCTAATAGGAAGCAGGGCTGCTACACCCATGGAGGAGTTATGAAGTGTGGAGTGGCAGATGGTGCTGAAAATAGACTTCTCTCTGGTATGGAAAGGAGGCTGGCTTCCAGAGCAGGGTCCCCATTCCAACCTTCTGTTTTATTCCTTTTCACTCCTGAAGTAAAAGGGGTCCAACTAGTACCAGGCATACATATCTCCAGCCCAACACTTTCGCCTTTCTCCATACCATCTGAGCAACAACATGCTTGTGATTACTGGAGAGTGCTTTTATGAAGAGACTAAAGGAAGAATTTTACATTCTCCTTGCAAAATTTAGAACCTAATACAGAGTTTTTTAAAAATTGAATCAGGTCACTAAATTTAAGGCTAAGTCATAAGTTGTCAGACATTCATCTATTCTGTCACAAAGCTCTTTTCATTTACCACAACCTCATGGGAAAACAATAAATTGTAGAGTCTGAGTCAGTACTGAACATAGTGAGGATCAGCTCAGATATTTATCTATGGTAAAAAGAAAAAAAAACTACAATGAACTCTCAAATTTCAGAGGAGAGTCCATTTAGAAAATCCAAATTTTCCTTTCATTTTGTCAGCTTTGTAGATCTTTAAGCAGTTCTGTAGGTTATAAAAGTCCCAAGATTTGAATCTTTTTGTTTTTCAGCTATTTTTTCCAACAATGTCTTTTCTTTCGTTTCAGTTCTGAAACCACTTTGCCACTCTCCCTTTCCACCTCTGTGTGTCATGTCTTTATGTTCACATTTTTCATTTCGTCTTCCAACTCATCTACTTGTAGTTCATCCTCCTTTTTCTTCAACACAAACAAATCAGGGAGAAGAAGGCTGATTATATAGGTTTTCAACACTTTTGAAAAGTTTTCAGTCCTCTAAGGGATAGGAAAGAACCTGTACAGAAGATTTGACACAGGGAGCACAGAGCAGTGGAAGACTGTTTCCAGTTCCTATTCCTTTTGCACTATTAGCCACTCTCATGGAAAAAAATGTATGTAAAGCTTTTCATTTTCTGTCAGTACTGGTGACATTTTAATTCCCAGACAGAAAGTTCACTTATGTCCAACCCTAATATGTACCACTTGCAGTTGAAGATACATCCAACTGCAAGTGATGTACCACAAAACTGAGATGCTGTCTGTGGAGTTTAAAGATCACCAAGAATTTTTTCCTCAAGGTAAGAACATATCTCCTCCATGCCAATTAAAGTCCTGACCAGGCAATTACACCCTGCTGCTAGGTTGTTCAGTTTATTTTCTTTCTTTACAACATAGACTGTTCTGGAAACTCTATGAATTTGTCAAGGAGTTTATGATCTTTTAGAGACTCATATGCTTAAGGCTGAGAAATCATTGTGATAACTTTGTCTCATCTAATGACTAGCAAGTGAGAAAGGAGTTTACCTACTGAATCCTATGAATCTAACAGAGCTTCAGGTTAAGTTAGACCTTACCTTTCAGAAAGCCATTGATCCTGACCTGAAGACTTCAGGTAACAGTGACTTTATGTGATTCATAGGTATATCTTTTCAATCTTTAATAAGCCTCACTACTACATGTTTGCATTTTTTTTCAAGTGAGTTCTGTATAGCTTTTATATTAAGCTATAACATAGCTTAACATGCTAATCTATAATGTTAAGCTATAATATAGTTTAACACTAATCTATAAAACAGGTTTTCTGTCTCACATTAGTGAGATATTATTCACCAGAAAAAAAAAAGTAAAAAAGGAGGGAAAATAAATTTTCAGAAAATATCAGTAACAAGGTAAATAAAAGACAGAAATTTCTCATGAAGGCTTTGGCAAGTGTCTACCAAGAAATCAGACCAAAGAAATACAACAAAAATAGTCTTAGGATTCTGAGTGGACAGTAGAGATGGACACAATTACTCTAAATTATGCTAACTTTATCAGACATAACAACAGTTTAACACACAGCAAAATCTCATATTAAAAATATCTTACTGTAGAGCCCATTCCTTTAAGTGGAAGGTCATTAATTAGTGCTAGGAGAAAAATGAAATATTTTTCACTGATGGAAAGCCATATTAAAAAAAAAAAAAAAGCATCGTTCTGAAATGGCAAGACCAAAACTGCTGCATATAGAAATATCATTTCTCACTGGGTATCCAGAATCTCTTTTTTATTATTCTTAGAAGAATGAGACTAGAGCTATTTGTCCTGTAACTAGTATTTCAACTAAATCTTTTTAAATCTGCAGGGTACTATTAGCACTCAAAGAAGTTTTTATCTGTGCAAATATATATTGTGTCTAGCTTTGTGCAGGCCTCACACCTGTTTTTCTCATATTATTTCACTCAGCAAATTGACCCATCAAAAACAAACGTACCTGTATGAAAACACTTATTATTAGGCAGGTTTCATTCTTATTTACAGCCCTTGTATGAGTCATAGGCTTGCTGAGTTTCTATCTTTTCTGTTTCTTTTTACTAGACAAGCATATCATATGGGTACTTTGCAATTTAGTCTTCTCAGATCTGCCTGATGATACTTGTTTTAGTTAATGTGCATTGCTTTAAAAGCACTACATTGTAATACTTTGTTCATAGAGGCTTACACATGACTATTTAAACTTCCATTTATTCCAAAATAATTGGTTATTTTCACACTGAGATATAATAAAGTCAGTGTCATTAGTCAGATTGCATGTTGTGGAAGCAGCTATGATACAGTCAGTTTTAAATTGGTAAACATAAGGAAATATTTTAAATATTCAACAGGCTTCTTTGGACCATACCCTTCCCAAAAGCTTGGGTAGTTGCAGAGGAGGAGCCTTTGGCCACTGGTCCTTGTGGGACATATTGCCATGGGCGGCATAGCCCCAGGCACCCACAGTTTGTCCCCTCTCCTCACAGCCCCCTGCTAGTGTCTCCTATTCAAAATATTGCAGCAACCAAATGAACTTGCTACTGGCACAACAGCCTCCCCAGCGTCCATATGCTAGTTTGTCTCTTGCTTTTCTTCTGCTTTCTGTTCATTTTTCGACATCCTCTCTCTGTATTACTTTCTAGTTGCTTCTTTTCTTCAGTTTAGATAAGCTTGTGAGGCAAATTCTTCATGTCACCTGTGTTGAACTGTTTCCATCATCTATTAGGCTTTAAATAACTTGTGCCTTTTCGTATTTAGTTACATCCTTCCTCTATCACACAGAGCATCACTTTCATCTTTTTTTTGGCTGACTTAGAGTAATATAATGCAGGACGCTTAAAATAATTTGCATTGATTTTTTTTTCCAACACTATGTTCTTTCTGCTTCAAGAGGCAGCAACAGTGTTTCTACTCCTATTAAGGCAAAACTTGCCATTGGCATTATTGTATGAGATTGAAGGAAACATTTTTTTGTCCTTGTTCTTTTTTCCTCCTTGTCCTCAATAGTTTTTTTTAAACACACTGCAGATAGATGTCAGTTCCATGCCTATATTTTCTGAATAGTAGAATGAAAAAGGATAAAAAGCCATATTTATCAGTTTCTTTTGCATGAGAGAAAGGGAGAGATGTCTTTGTTTAAAAAAGAACAGAAAATTGTCTGGAAGATTACCATTTAATTTTGTCAGCACTGATAACATGATAAATATGATGTCTGCCACCCTGAGGAGTACAGCTGATAAAAACAGGCAGATGACAAGAGAAAATAAATTTAGAGACTACAAATCCAAGAGACATTCAGTCCTCCTGCTGCCCAACAGCTGTCTCCATGATCCTGAGCAAATCACCACATCCCAGACTCCCAAGGGTTTTAGGACACAGTCCTGCTGGGAGGACTGCAGCACCAGAAAGCCAGGAGCCTTCCTCGAGGAAGGGAGTGTCACAAACTGCTATGGAGTTTCCTAGCCGGTCCTTTCTTCCTGCCTATCTGCTGATAGTTTATAACAGGCAGAGCTTTTGCAAGGCTTCCTCATCTCGGCCGGAGAGTAGAGGAGAGCAGCACGTGTGAAATGCCTCATCTTGCTGACTCCCCATCCTTAAAGGGGAAATGAAAGCGAGAGATTTCAACCCTTTCTTCTCCCTTATGCCCTTAAACGACCCTTTCAATCCCTGAATACAGCTTTGTCAATGTATTCCAACTGCTAGCTAAGGTTTCAAAGGAGCAACGGCAGTTAGTTTCGTTATTATTGTTTAGTGTTACTCTTTGAGGCAGCTCTGAACTTTGAGATAATTGAACTAGCTTCTTTGGCCCATTCATATACTTTTTTGTCTTCCCATGCTGAAGTTTAACCAGATGTAAACAATTTTTTTTTTGTCTCAAAATGAGCCATTAAAAAGCAGTGAGTTTGTGATAACTTTGGGCAAAATTTTCTTAGCTGGAAGTTTTGAGTACAAAGCAGAAGAGACAGATTTTCCATTCTTTACTGCTTATTTATCATGTATAAAGGATCTCCAAGAATTTATTTTTGAAAGAAATAGAACTTTTTTTTTCTACATTGTCTCCCTTTCGGCTTAAAAGTATGAAGCCCACACTTTGCTGTCTTGGCTGGCGACATCTTTGAAGAAGCTTAAAAGTATGAAGCCCACACTGTCTTGGCTGGCGACATCTTTGAAGAAAGGCAAAAGGCAGCTTTGAATATATACAATTTACCGGCTAGCTGACTCCCACTGGGACACACTCATACATTTGGATTGCTTCATCAGAGGGTAGTATCAGTTATGATTCCTTTCAGGGGGAAATTGGACAAAACCCCAGACCAACCACATGTCACAATTCTTATCTGGAGCATTGAACCCTGGCAGTTAAGCCTTTCTGCAGAGTAGTCTAGCCGACTGTGTGAGGTTTAGCTGGAACGGGTAAGTCTGTGTGGTTACCTCTTTTAAAACTGTGATGTTTAAAAAACAGGCTATTTTTAGTTTATGCCCCGTGTACAGTATTCAAGACTATCTAATGTCTAGCGACTGCTTTCTTGCTGTTAGTGTGAATCAGGCACTCTCCCCTCTGATTTCAGAACGTGTAGCCCTGTATAAAAAAACAACATGCTGACAAAAGTGTTAATACAGCTCTCTCTAAAATATATTCATAGATAGAAAAACATGCACTTGTTATATATTCACAGTGTAAGTTCCTTAGTAAATAAGAATATTCAAATAAGCAGTTTAGCAAAAAATAAATCTATTAGTGCTGACAAGCACTGGCTCTTTCTTACTAGTATGATTTGTCTTCTGTTGACAATATAGGAATTGAAGCTGTATAGGTAAGGAGGGTGTAGTTTATGAAGATAAATCTCTCCAAAACGGGCATTTCTTAACAGCGCAATGCATCACTAAAATTGTGGGCTGCATGTGCTTTCCAACACACTTGGATTCTGTTTACATGAAGAATTTGAAATGGACAAATAGATAAGTTAGGGGTTTGACAATGAGGGAAATGAAATGTTCCAGGCCTTTTACAGCACGTGTAATACACAGCCTCAGCTGCAAGCTCACAAATGTTAAGAGGTCTTAGAGATGTAATCATAAAAAGGTCCTACTAAAATTTTAATCCTTTTTTTTATTATTTCTTCAGACTAATCAAAATTAAAGCTTGGTAGTTTACAATATTTGCAATCACTTGAAGGTGGCTTAAATTAACTTGTTTAACCTGTAAGTGTAGAAGAGTTAGGCCATGTACCCAGTAAGTTGCTAGTTCAGCTGACAGAGCAGAATAAAATCTAAAATACATGAAAACTGCATTTGTGATTGAATGTCTAGATTCATGCCTAAAAACAAACACTGGGCACAAAGGCTGTCATTTATCTCACATAATTTCTGCCATCTCAAAATGCAGGGTTATCGCTTTCTCACAGTTATCTAGGCCCAGAATGTGGCAAGTGAGCAGATAAAGACACTTCCAGAGGAAGATTGTCCTCATCTGTCTTAGAATAGATTGAAGCTAAGTCTGGAGGCACCTTTCTCACCCCTGAACGTAGAGGAAACCTAAATTTTTGCCTAGCTACAAGTCCATCTTTTTTCCAGTTACATTAGATGTATCCTACCCAGCTTATCTGGGTTATGTTACTCTGCAGGATGCTCAATTTGGAAAAAAAAAATTCTTAAGACTGTGCTTGAAAATGCATAACGGGTACTCTGATTTGTACTACACTCATATAATAATGATGATAAAAATACATAAAATATGTATTTTAATATGTATGATAATAAAAATACATGTAAAAACTTGGCTAGTAACAACATCTTTTGTGCTTTCTTTATGACTGAAGATGTGACTGGAGCTTCAGCCTACATATAAATATGTTCCTCAGCAAACCCATTGCCCCAGGTAGCCTTTTTTATGTCTGAGAGTCACAAAAGTGCTGCATTTAATGTTACATTTTATTTTTTACTTTCATGGAATAATGTTTGCTGTTTCACACTTCCTTTTGAAGTTATTGCTTCTGATCCCTACAAATGTTAAAAAAGATTTTTCAGTTGCTTTTATAAATACGATAACCAGAAGGTCAACTGCACACATCTAGTTCTTCTGTAGGAAAATTTCTAGAACTTTATTTGTTGGTATAGTCCCAAACATAACTAATTTCATAAAAACATAGAAAGAAGGAGAACATTATGCTCCTGGCTTATTAACATCAGATAAATATTTACTGAAAGTTCAATGAGAAGCAGTAAAATCATGCAGTTCTATTAAGATTTAGTATTTACCAGGCTCTCCTATGGATTATAACTTCCATACGGAAATTTTCTGAATGAATCAGTATTTTAAGGGAGAGATTTTCATGATCAACATTTAGGAACACAATTGTTTGCAAGGGTGAGAAGAAAACCTATTTCTCAAGATGCCACCCCCCAGTTTGGCCCAGTAAGACGGGGAGAAGCAGGAAACAGAAGAAGGAAAGCACAGATGTAGGCAGTGATGTCTAGTGCCTGTGACAGTGCCTGTCCCTGGAAGGTCTCCTTGGGCTGCTCGCCGCTGCCCTTCAGTTCAGGACATGCACGAGATGTGCAATAGAGGGCTGAACCAATGGCAAGTAGATTTTACTACTTCGCGATCTAGCCCATTTGGACCCTGTGGCCATTCCATGCTCTGAATCCCCAGGATTTTTTTGACAAGGTAGCTGCCTCAGCACAACAGACTGCCAGTTTATATTGGTCTTTCTCTGCTGAGTGGTAGGTTGTTCCCCGCGCACTACAGCCTTAACAGGTCATTTAAAACAGAATGTGCAAAGACTTCTCATCCACCAAAATAAGATCCAGAACACGAAGGAACTTCAGAAGACAGTGGAATTGGATGTATTCTGAAACATCCTCATACAGTAAACAAAAAATAAGAAAACAGAAGACTTGTTAGAATATTTCAATTAAGCAAACCTCTGATTTTTTATGCTGAGAGAGAGGAGCAGTGTGTAACTGTTCAAAAATTCTGGATTTGTTCAGCAATTTCATGATTTGATCGCAAAGGGTACATGCTATGCATTGCATGGCGAATCACAGCCTCCAGCTCAAACATTATGGATTATAGCAGCTGCAGTACATTTATCCTCTCCTGCCATCAAGTTTTATATAATTTGAACTATTTTATCTTCACTGTTGAAACTTTATTACACGTAATGGTCAAGTTAGCTCCATACCCACCTTACAGACAGTTGAGCAGCAGCTAAGGAAGCAATAGGTTAAGTTGTCATGATCAATCCCTTGCTGGAGTTCTCTTTTCACAGGAGAGACCCAAAGCATTTTGGTATCTGCTATGGAGTCTACTCTAAAAATAAATTGGTTGATTACATAGGCAGGTTTTAAGTAAGCTGTAGATGCATAAATTCAAAGTGGAGATCCCTACCTTCCCCAAGCTGTTGACTTCCCTGGATGCTTTCTTCTGACCCCAGTGGTGCCCACTGCCCTTTGAATTTACCTTCAGTGACCTCAGCAGCTTGAGCACCCAAGCACACCCAATACAAACTGTAAAATCTTATGCTCTATTCAGATGTAGAAATTGGAGAAAAACATTTACCCTTTGGGGAGGAGATAACTCTAATCCAACTCCCTATTTGGAAAGCTGTGTTTTTGCATTTGCTTTTTTGTAGGCTCTAAGTCCCCTAAACCAAGGACCTAGAATCCAAGGGCCAGGTGCCTAATAGATAAGGCTTTAACCTTATCCTCTTTATAGATAATGAAGTTTTAAAATTATTTATAGGAGAGATTTTTCCTTTAATAAGATCTCATATAATTCATGGGGAAAGATAATTGGCAGTCACTACCTGCAACATATCATTTGATGACTCTCCTTAAGGAGCACATATGCCTAAATTAATGTAATATTAAACTATTTATCGTATAATATAGAAACACAGCTGTGTCTTTGAACGGAGTATTACTGACCTTGTTGTGTTGACTATATGTAGCATTAGACTTACAGTGAATAATTATGAGAACTCTTCACACGTGTTTCCCTAGTAATTTAGAGATTATTTCTGTAAATTGTCAAAAACTTCCAAATGAAATATCCTTTTGAGCTTTTCACTCCCATTTAAATTATATCTTTTCCTTTCCCTCAGTGTGCTCATGCAACAATGATTTTATTACCCCAAATGTATATTCTCTTGTTTTTCCAGAAAGAAACTTCCATTCAGAAATGAATGTACTGGGCAGCAAAATGTTTTTGACAGGGAAACACCAGCATTCTGTTGCTTTCACTGAATAAAATTATCCAGAAATTTTAGCTCCCCCAGGGTCCTTTGCTATAAGGATTCTTACTCATGAGGTAATTCTGATATTCTCAAACAGTGGTACTTGGAAGTACCTGCATTAGCCAGACTAATTTATCTTTTTAATCCAAGTATCTTTTTTTATCCTTTTAGTCTGAAAAAACAAACTCCAAGACAGAGCAACTGAATAAAATGAAACTGCCCGTATCATTATCCCTAAATACTATCTCCCAGAATATTTGTAAATAATGCAGAGTTTAGAAAGGTATTTCTAATGTGGATTGAACACACCAAAATTGTATTTTCTATTGCCTATTGCTTCAGACATAATTAGTGATAAATAAAAAAAGAATTAAAAAGGAAGACATATTTAGTAAACCTGAGCAATAACTAAGCCATAGGACTGTAAGAAAAGATTCATAGTGTGCTTGTAGCCAATTATAGCTCCCTGGATGGTGGTGTAAGGCATGAGGGCTGCAAGCCAAGCAGCTATAACCACCTGTGAAACACAGTTATCACTCTGGAAGCTCAGTCTTGAATTTCTTATTACTACAGTAGAAATTCATTTCCTCTACTTTCTTAGTTCTCTGCTCAAGTATTGTCTAGTGTTCTTAGAGCAGAATCAACACAGAATTAAGATAAGGATGAAGTGGTAGAGGGCATCCCTCCTCTACTCCTTTATCCCCTTAATACATTTACCCATTCTTTCCCACTATTAAAAAAAAAATCTTTATTTCTCAAAGTTTATCAATACTGAGGTTTGTTTATATGACTATTATTTGAATGGGATAAAACTATTTACAAAGCACTTTATCTTCTGTCAGTTAACATATCCACTTTGGCTTAAAGCTGGTGAATTGATCATTTTCTGTTTCATTAGCTTATGTTTTTCCTGTCCTGTCCCTGAACATTTCACAAGCTTATGGATTGCCAGAGACTTTCTATAGCCTGATAGGGTTCACAAACTGCCTAAAAAAGACACTGGGATCCAAGAAAGCATCAATGTTTAACAATGTTTTATGCTCACAGTTATGTTTCAAGCACATAGCCACAAAACATGCTGCACAAAAGAGAATGTACAAAGAATGAAAATCTCTTCAGCAGCTATTTTTATTGTAGGTCACTATAAACAAAAGAAAACCTAGATTGACTTGCCAAATAAGTTCTGTAATTTCAGTATTTAACAAACTTGCTTAGGTCAATGAAAATCACTCAAACCATTAGTTCTTTTGAAAGATAACTTGTTTATAAACAACTGCATGTATCATTGCTGCACTATGTTTTTCAAAGAAAAAGATTAATAATTACTGCAAAAGGTTATTTGCTAAAAAGTTGTTGTTAGCTTATAGTTTGCATTTTCTGCTTGAAAAGAATGCTGGATAGGGGATTTTAGCTGTAGGTGATAGCAATTAAATGATGGTCATAACCTTCTTACTACATATTAGGGTCACCAGGTGAACACTTCACAGTTGGCATTAACTGCCCGTTGGCTGTCAGTCTTGGCGGAGATAACAGAATAACTTGAGCCAGAGGCTCCCACTGATGAAGAAGTCAACATAGCTTATGGGTGGGTCCATGGCTGTTGATGCACTATCAGGGTGCACCAAAATCAGATCATTACATCTGGGGAAGATGTTTGGGAACAATGCTCTCTTGGACAACCAAATTACTCAGACATTGCTAAGGAGAATTGGCTTCTCTGGTAATAGCCAAGCTCCAAACAGACCGGTTTCCTGGGAAGCAGAGCTCCACGAGATAGAAGGCGATGCCTCACACGTGAGTGAGCATGCTGCACGTCCATCAGCAGTTGTGTTGTTTTGTCACATTCACTGTCCGTGATGTATTTTTCAGTCATTCATTTAAATGCATTGCTTAAGAGAAGCACCAGCACATTTTTTATCTTTCTTCTCTTGTACTATTATTACTTCCCAACATAGTGCGGGAGTCCATTATATTTAAAGCAGTGTCCTTCAGAGTTAACCTTAGAGCAGGTATATGGATGAAGGTAAGAAAGTTATTCAAGCACAAGAAAGTTTCCATATTATATAGTTGTTATGAGCTATGTCCTGAATCAGAAGATATTAGGTGAAATGTGTTATTAATCTGAATGAGATGCAATGGAGCTCATAAATCTCTGTAAAAACCCTCTTAAAGAAAACAAAAGTCAATGAATTCTTTGGCACTAATAACAACAATAGCAATGATAGTAATAAAGACAGAAGATGGCTTCTAAAGAACAAAAAAAAAAGGTGAATCTTCTTTCCTCTTATTATGCAGCCTTGATTCAGTAAGACAGGAGGAGATTTCTTCCTGAGCTGTGCTAATTCACTGCAAACAGAAGTTTAGCCTCAACTAATATGTACAGACTTAAAACCTATATCAGTGGCAAGGCCAGACACACCAGCTAGGTTCAGAGAGCAATTGTCCAAAGTTTACACCATCAAACCGTTGAGCAAACTCTCAAAAGAATGGTTCTGTGATCAGAACGCAATGAAGAAGAAAACTCTTGAGTAATTCTGATAAATTTTAAATTTATGGATGGGGGTGGGAAGGGCAGATTTCTAACAGATTTTTCCCTAATTGTCCTGTAATTCAATAAACTAGGTGAGAGAAGGAGATGGGGAATATATTGCAGGTTAGATTCTCAGCTGAAGAAACCAGTGCAATCCTTTTACTTAAACGAGATTGTTGATTCACACCAGGATCTCATCCTCTGAATCCGAACACAGGCAGTCCTAATTTGAGGTCCCCTGTTAGACTGACACAATCTCTCTTCACCTCCCCTTCCCTTCACCTTTTCATTATTTCTCTGCACAGCTACATTTTAGATCTGAAATCTTAACTATGGTGGAAAATCAACTACCTCCATCCTCAGCTTGCAGATCACAGCTCTGAGGATATCTCTTGGGAGCCACACGGGCCGGCAGAGGAAGGAGCACTGCTGATGTGCTCCCTCCTCAAGACGACAATTCAAGTCTAGCTGTGATTTCCCTCTTGCTGATCCTATCAGCAATTAATGTTTGCATTAAAGATCTGAAGCTAATTGAATCTGGGTTTTCCACTTGTGCTCCTGGGTTGAAAATTTTAGGAAAAGAAAGAAAGAAAGTGAGAGGGGAATAATAGAGGAACTGATGTGAGAAACATGTAGTTTTAAACCACTGTTGTTACTCAGTCTTCGTTGTCTAATTAGGCAATTGTTCTTTGTGCAAAAACAATTCTTAATGATTACTGGGGTAGCTATTGTGTTTATATAAAAATAAATGTCAGCTCCAATATTAATTAATAGTCTAGACCATCAAGTAGACATGTCCTTATGGACACAAATAAATTCACTGAATCTAAGATGGCATAACCTAATGCATAACTTAATGCATCCTAGACAAAATCATAGAAGCAATATTCATGGTCTTTGTATCAGTATATGTAAAGGTCAAAAGACCTTTGTGTAGTTCACCAGCCCACCACCAGGCCTTTCTGACTCGGACAGAGAAGTAAGGTGAAGTTGGATGTAAATATTGGTATGCCTGGGTCCTGAGCATCCATAGAGTCCACTGAGAGACTTTCGGTGACATTTTGTAACTTACAAAAATTCATGTCTGGAGCAAATATATACAGGGGAAAAGAAATGGCTATTCCAAGCTTTGTTTCTTTGGTTACTTAGAGCAACCATGATATTTTCTTCAAACAAGGCAGCAGAGAACTTAGTATGAACACGGTCATTTGTTTAAAATAATTTTCAGCCAGTCTGCAGTTTTGCTGGGCCAATTCTGTGTCATGAATTAGCGGTGCAAAAAGTTACAGGCCCAAGCAGTGCTATAAAACCTGAATTTGATTCTAGTACCTAGAACAAGTGTATAATTTTACCATATAGCATTTTATTATCTGAGAAGATGACCCAGATGTGCTGTTGGTGCTTTTGTTTGAATGCAGAGGAGCAGCTAGAAATAACTTGAAGCTCAGCAATTGGACCAAAAAATGACATATTTTTAAAATCTACAATACTATGTTGTTTCAAATACATTGTTCTATCCTGTGCTACAAAAGAAAGATAATAGCTACTACTTGTCCTAAGCTCAAAATCATATTTCATATTTTAAATTTGTTTTATTCATGATCATCTGAGCATCGATGAACAAGGTGTCATTTTTTACAGAAAGGAAATGTGATTCATTAGAAATAAATCTATTACAAAACAAAGCTTTCCTTTTATCTTTTGCAGTTCCTGAGAGCCACAGTTAAACCCCATTGTTCCTTACTTTTTTGCCTATAATGAGCTCCTAGATTCAGACTTTTGTTTTGTTTTTTATTTTTGAAACTTGTATATCTCCTCAGTTCAGACATCACCATTATCAGAGTGTGGCTAAATATTATAATAAGACATAGTTCTAAGTAAATTTAGTCTCTCCAGTATGTGAGGTGTCATTACAGCTGTGGTGAGAAGGCAATCCAGGCTGCTGAGAAGAATAATGGATTTACACAGGAAAATAAACACAGATCCTTGAGAACACTTTTTCCTTAAGAAAAGAAGAATGCTTGCTGAAGCTCTGTAATCTTATGAACAACTTAATATCTTTGGGATAATATATACTTAAGTGTCTACAATATATACAAAGCTTCCTTCAACCTGCATACCCTTTATCAGTGGTATACTGATGTGTTTTGTTATGAGTGCTTAGCACCTACTGAACAGCAGTTCAGCATGATGATAAATCCCCACAGTATGTGCAGTGTTCTGGGAAATGCAATTAGGAAGAAGGGGGAAATTTTGATATTATATAGCCAACATGGTGGATTATGTTAAAGAATATGACTTTTAAAATAATTATTTTAGTTAAGTTAGAAGTTCATCTGCATTGCATTCAGGTTAATATTTTTGTCATATTTCAACATGAAAGACACAACTGGCTGTTATACATGAAGGTTTTACATAATTGCTTTTCCTAACACGGTGAAAATATAATGAGGATTCAGAAACCCCCACACTAGTTAGAAATTACACTAAGGATGTGCTTCTGAGATACCACTGAATGCAGCCAAAGAACACTAGAACAAAGGAAGGAATAACGTGCTTCCTTCTCAATGACCAAAGAACTTTAAAATGCAACCAGATGCATCTTCCAAAGCCATTAACTACTAAACATTTATTTACAAAAAAATGCAATGATCAGGCAGAAAACATATATTTTTTTCTATATTATGTGGGCTAGACAACAGTATTACTAGAGATACCTAAATCTCTCTTTAAAATCATTGTAGAGTATATGATAATAAACTCCTTGCTGCAAAACTAATGGTCTTCCCACACACGAGAAGCACTTTTTTTGCAGGCTTGTTTGTAAAGTAAGGTACAACTCGGCAAGAGTAATGCTGTCAGAATCCGTGCTGCTCAAACTCCTCATTAAGATCTATTTGGAGACTGTAATTTTGAATCTATGAATTTAAGTAAGTGATTCATTACCTAATGTTAAAATGTGTGTTTTTATTGCAATCAAACATTAGAAAGCCAGACCCGAAAATATTAATGTGGCAGATTTATGGAATGGTGCAAAAAGAAACAATTGGAAAGGTCAGTGTCACTTGCTTCATTTCTTTCTCAATTATCTTGAAAGAAATATCAAATGCCACCAACTGTCTATGAGTCTAGCAGAAAGAAAAAAAGTCTACATGTGAGGTTGTGTCTACATTCTCAATTGGGTTGAAATGTATAGGGTTTTTCTCCAACTCACTGAATATTGAAAAGGTCAGCATTATAAAATACACAGCGACAAGAAGTGCCACAAAAATCTTCAACTTCTAACATAGATCTGCCCATACCATAATTAGATGACACTGATAAATGTTTCACGTGCCCTGTTTGGTCACACTGCAAAGCCTGAAGAAGCAATGATGCATTTCTTCATCAGAGGTATGTTCCCCACTGAAAGGAAGAACTAGGCAACAAGAAGAGAAAGTGGCATAACAGAAAACTATTGCTCAGGAAAACATGAAAACTGTAAATCATACACATTTAAGATGGAATACTGTTCCAATCCGCATTCTGCTTAGCCACATTTTCATGTAGTTTCATAAACATTCACTTAATATTCAGTTTGCTGCTTTTTTGGATTTTGAAGTGTCCATTTTTACTCATGGGTCCTCAGGGCTTGCAAACTAATTCAGTGTGTGAAATATATCTGAAGCCTATGAAATAATTCCATTATTTGCCATATTTTATATATGCATCTCTTTGGGCACATAATCTTGGTTTCCATGACACACGTTGCTAAGCTTCTTTTCTTTTCTTTTCTTTTCTTTTCTTTTCTTTTCTTTTCTTTTCTTTTCTTTTCTTTTCTTTTCTTTTCTACTTCCTTTTATCAAACTATATTAACTGTCTTCCTTTGTTAATGGAAACTACCTCATCTGACTTTATTCTTAGATGGGGACATCCATAAGGTATGCACCCGCAATTTCTAAAATATATCCACAATGATAGGAACCAAATGATTGTTTCTGGTTTGCGCTCATTAAAATGCATAAGGACACAGGAATGAAAGAAAATTGCTAGCTTATTTGGGGAGTTCAAATAAGTATCTAAAAATATTGCTTGCATGTGGGGATTATAAATCCCACGGCTGACTGGTCCCATCAGACCTCATGCGTGCTCAATATCTGCAGTGAGTCAAAAAAAGAGCACCTAATATTTACTCATTTTTAAGTACTGTAAGAGAATTGAAAACTTTACGAATCACAATACAGAATGAAATAAATTTAAGCCAAAAAAATGAACAGTGACAACACACATGTGCGCAGGAAGTTTATGCGTTGCACAGAACTTGTAACTGAGCCCAGATTTCCCTGATGCCTACTCGGAGAGAATTTTAAAGATTATTTTCTCCCTGTATTAAATATTTTGAGATCTTATGCAGAGTTCAGTAGTTCACTCGTTTGACACCTTGTTCTTAAAGACAAGTAAATATTTCTGCCACACAACATTTGTTCCATTTTACCATCTTGTGAGTGTTCAGTAGTACTGAAAGCTAAACTATTATTTTGATCATTTGTTATTATTATACTTTAAACTTTTTAAAATGTTTTTAACTGTCAAGAAAGCTTTATTAAAACTCTGAGTTTTGTCATGTTCTGTGTTTATTTTCCCTCAAAACAAGGAATCCATCTGCATTGGGTCAGTAAAAAAAGCAAATTGGGTCTTGTCTAATTTGCAGTTATAAACTGTCCAGTGAAAGCAGGATTCATGTAACTTATTTTTCACTCCTAGAAACTAAGCATCTATTTTAAGTTAGTTAAACTCTCTCTAATCAGTAAAAAAAAAAAAAAAAAAAAACCTCCAAAGGACAATTCATCCTATTCCAAAACAGTCAACAGATTAATTTTTGTTCTTTTTTCATGTTGTTCAAAAATAGCATATGCTGCTTTGCTTTTTAGCACCATGAGGATTTTTTTGAGTGACTCAAGCTCCATCTATATGTAAGAAAAAAGGTTCAATGGAGAGTTACAGAGGAAAGAAGCTGGAGGGAAGATTCCATTGTAATTTTTGGATCAGTTGATGGGCTGAACCCCTTTCCTCCCCCCAGGTTGGGACACTGCCTGAGGAGACTCAGAAGTGAGAGGGAAGATTCCATCACAAATTTTGGATCAGTCAACAGACTGAACCCTCTTTCCTCCCCTCAGGTCTGGACACTGTCTGAGGACACTTGAGACTAAGAGCCCACTCCTGTCTTCTGGGGTGAATGATGATTGCACATGTGTTCATCAGAACTAGCTAAAAATGCCACGCCATAGCAGAGAACTTCCTGTACTGACATCTGGAACCTGCTTTGTAAATGTTGCATTTGAATAAATCATTCTATTCCTAAACTCGACTACTTGTTGGAAGGCAACCAGACCCACAGTTGACAGACTGTTCATGAATCCAACAATACCAGAGTGGAGCCTACAATTGATCATACTATTTGTGTATTTCCTCCTAGGAAGGTAATCAGGCCTACGGTCAACAGACTGTGAATCCGATACCACCAGAGCTGGACTTATAGCTAGTGTTGATAGTATTTGATATCTCCTCCCCGCCACCATCATTTTCAAACTGCAACAGGTTGAATTAGAGAGAGTACCTGGGTCAGTGGTCAGCTCACTGCTGGTGTTTCTAGGACCTGTTCTCCTGACACATAGCGACTCACACTATGTGCAGCTCTTAATACATGAGGATTGCACAGGTTCATGAGGATTACACAAGTTGTTGCCCAAAGAAAAATCAAGTTTTGTGATGAGAGCATGGATCAAAATACAGCACATTTTATGAAGCTAAATATATTGTCTGAATTCTAGAGTAGAAATATTATTCTTGGTTTTGGAAACTCTGATATTTTGGGGGTTGGGTTAGATGATCTCTTAAGGTCCCTTCCAACCTTAAGGATTCTATGATTCTATGATATAAACACTACTCTGATACAGTATTTTCTACACAGTGTAACTATTTGGCCTTTCATTCTTTATTCTTCAAGGACTTTCTGATGTTGATTACAGTTCACAGGTTACAGAAATCCATTGATTACCAAAGACAACTATTAAACAAATGAATATGAATGACATTTTGCAACTTAAGTAAGCAATAACATTTCAGTCAAATGTCCTACAGAATAAATTTAATTCCAGCATTTGTACCAAGATGACAATACAGTTATTTTGTAATATTGACATTTCTTCAGGGCAGATGTAGATAATTTTATTTATGACAGATGTTATCAGACATGTGTAGAAGTACCTTCATAAGGGAAAGGACCAAATCCAACTGAGTCCTTCAGGTAACTGTTCCAATTGCAAGGCAGAGATCTTGTTCAGCAGCCTGCACTATTCTTCTATTCATTTTCAGGATGCCCATGCTAATTACAGTTTACTAAAAAAAAAAAAAAAAAGGTAAAAAAAAGTGCTATAAAGAAAAAGAATGAACATCTCCACTTGGAAAGAACCGTTGAATGGGCCTGTCACCAAGACAGATTTGCAGGTTGAGGTCATGTGTCCCAGTCCAGAGCCACAGCCCTGAAATTGCACAGAAAAAAAGCAAGAAAATTTCTATCATCTTCATGATTTCCCATTGATCTGCACTACCCAGATCACTGTGTTGGTCATTGTCATCCCCATTCTGATGTCTCTATTTTAATCTGTAAACTTCATCTGCCTATCTGATCCACAGTTCTGGATTTCCTTCTAGGTGCTAAGTGCAACTAAGTGCTTTCTGATACAGCACTAAGTAGAAGACTTAAGAGAATACACTGGAGTGAGACAATGAGAACATAGTTTTTTATTGACTGCCTCTCACTGTTTTGAATTAACATGAATATGATCAAGTAAAGGCGTCAAGGAAAGTGTGAGAGTTTTTATTAAACAATCAGACAAGATTAGGATGGAGGACATACAGCTGCATAAATATGCTTGTTCAAAGTCTGGACTAGTTAGAGATGTGGTGGACAGTTTCGATTCTTCGCTGTTTGTGGTACCAGAGTGAAAGTTGTTTTGGCCTAGGTTGTTCTGTAGAATTGACCAAATTCTCAAGCAAAGAATAAATCAGCCAGAGCTAAAGGGGGAATAGCAGCATTTCCAGAGAGAGAGACAGAAAAAGCGAATTAAATTGTTTTACAAATCTGATAGATGTGTGGGTAGGCCATAGCAAAGAAGACTATTGCTGTGCTTCTTATTCACTTCTAGCACCTTCCTGGGAGAGAAGGAGTAGGGGGGTAAAAAAAAAGGCTGAGACAGATTTATCTTTCTGCTATGTTGAATCACAGCATTTTAAGCACTTCTTTTCCTCTGGCCAAACAGGAGTAATAGGTATGGCTGTAGGAAGGAAGAAAGAAAAGATTTCCTTAAAGAGAAAAGAATCTTTTGGTTATTTGGGGATCACTGGACTGTGGTATTGGTACTGTGCTATTGTTAAAATTCAAAATATCACCAAGGCCTGTATTTGAACAGCATTTGAGGACTGCGGCTCTGATTAAAATTAGTCCTGAGTCTCATTTGACGGTCTTTTCAGACAGTGGTAGATCAGGGCATTGTTGATTGAGGAACAATTCTGTAGTCCTTTTACAAATATCATGAATATTGGCATTTGCAAAGTATGACAGAAATGAGGAAAATAACTGTTCAGAAAATAAACATTTTCTGTAATTTCTCTTCTAGTGGTCTCATTTTGCAAATCTAGCATTCTTTTCTGAATTGACAGAAGTTCCAAGTTGCAATTGTAAAAGTTGCAAGTTTCTAAGGGAAAGCATTTTAAAAAGAAAGACTACAAATAATTGTGTCAGTTCTAGAAATTCAGGCCAGAAAATATATCTAGTCTAGGTTTCACAAATTCCTCTGAAATGGTAGAGAGATACACCTCTGGAGGGATGTACACCTGGTATGCAGAATATCCCCTTTTATGTTACTGATAATTTTAGTAACTGCTACCTGTTTTTGTTTGTCAAGGAGTTAATGCTTTTCATTTTTCCCTTCCTTCCTATGTGGCTTGTACTAAGGCTAACAGCAAAGAAGTCACCTTTTTTTAAGAGGTAAAGAGAATTTATAATCAAAGAATCCTTCTGTTCAACCTTCTTTTTGGCATATTTCAGTGTCTGCTGCATTTAAAATCTAACAAGGAACTTGTTTGTGAAAGAAGTACCAGGACAGATTGGTTTTGGCTCAGACTTTCAGGATTCTTGGTAGAGAGAAGCTTGGCTAGAGCTGTGGAAAAGCAAAGGCAGTACAAAGACATGCCTGGACCTGTTTCAAAAATAGTTCTTATTAGTCATATGGGACAAGCAGCTGAGAAGACATAGGGTAGGTTTTTCATCAGACAATTTGGGATTGTTCAATAATTAGCTAGCAGTCAGCAAATTCTGGGCCAGTTATTACATTACTAAGAATTTTTTTGTTGAATTATGTAGTCCTCGTCATGCCCTTCGATGCCAGGCATCATGTGCTTCTATGCAGTTGCCAAAATACTCATTCCCTTCCTTGTCGTCAGTGGACTCATTTTATGACATCAACATGGAAAGCAAAAGCCTGGTCTTGTCCAGTCCTAATTCCTCATACAAACTTGGCTGTGGAGGGCAGGAGCCTTGTTGACAAAATCCAAAGGCCCAGCAGATGGTAGCTTTATCTAGGGCTTCTTGCCAGGCTACTTTTCTTCAGTAAGCAAAGGAAGTCAGGCATGCTAACAGGTCATATAGGTTTTTGATCAACTAACACAGTAGGACAACAACTCTGTCTTTTCTTTGGCAGCTGTGAGATTGGCAGAGCAGCCAATATTTCTAAAGCTCAGGACCGGAATGGCTCTTGTATACTTTTACTTACAAAAAAACAAAACAAACAAACAAACAAAAAAAAAAACTTGAATTTTTCTGTGCGTGTGTCTTCTTTTAAATAGTAATAATAAGAAAGACTAGACATCTTTGGTGCATGATTACTGTGCTCAAAGCAATGAAAGAAGGCATTTTGCATATAACCTCGATTAAATTGTTGGAGGGAATCAACAGGCTAGAGAAATGGCCAAACAAGAATCTTGCGAAGTTCAACAAAGAGAAATGCAGAGGTGCAGAGTCTCGCACCTAGGAATAGCCCCCAGGCCTCCAGTACCTGCTGTGCATTGACTAGTTGAAAAGCAATTTTGTAGGGAA
>NW_010586791.1:62589-78039 GCF_000705375.1 Tinamus guttatus
AAGATGAATTTGAGGCAGCAACATGTCCTTGTGTCAAGAAGATGCCAAGAGCATCCAGGGCTGCGTTGGCAAGAACATGATCAGCAGGTTAGGGGAAAAGATCATTTTCGTCTACACAACTCTGGTTAGACCACATCTGGAGTACTGTGTCTAGGTCTGGGCTTTCCAGTATAACATAGATATGGAGTTACGGGAACAAGTTCTGAGAAGGACCGCAAAAATGATTAAGGAACATCCATCACAGAAGGAAAGGCTGAGATTGATAAGCCTGTTCATCCTAGAGAAGAAAAGGATGAGGGGAATCTGATCAATGTCTATAAATAACTGATGAGAATGTGGTAAAGAAGATGGAACCAAAAATCTTTTCACTGCTGCTCAGAAACAGGACAAGAGGAAATGGGTACAAACTGAAACGTAATTTTTTCTGAATGTAAGGAAAAGTTTTTTACTGTGAGTGTGGATGAACACTGGAACCGACTCCTAAAAGAGGTTGTGGAGTCTCCAGCCTTGATGATATTCAAAATCTGAATACACACAGTCATGGGCAACCTGCTATAGAAGACTGTGTTTTGAGCACTGGGGTCAGACTAGGTGATCTCCATTACAACCTCAGCTATCCTATGATTCTGTTATTCTGTGATGCTGTGATTCTGAAAAAATATTCTATTTTTGGAGGGGTGGGGAGATCCTTATCATTGCTAATTAAAAATTGACATATGCTTTTTCTTACCATAAAGATTTCAACTCAAAATCAAATTAAAAAAAAAATGAAAGTTAGTTTTAAGAAGAGCATTCTTAATATCACCAACATTATTGCAGATTAGATAGGGAACAATCTTCTAGAATACTAACAATGTTTGTAATGATGACAATTCCTGCAAAAAGAGATTTTTGTAAATGAAAAGAGGAAATTATGCAAATGCTTAAAATGAGTAAAGTATCTTTTATTTCTTTAAATCAAGGTTGAAGGGAAATAAAGACACCATAAAGTTCTTTGGCAAGTAGATCAAAAAAATGAAGCATGGATGTCGTCATGTGTTTAATCAAAATAAGATGAAGATCACAGATGAGGATATTCAGGGACTGAGAGAAGTACCAATCTGGAAAGCATCTGGGAAATAATTTAACCTATCACCATCAGTTTATAAAGAGTTTTGCAAACTTAAATTTTTAGCTCAGAGTATATATTCAAACAATGAGAGTAAAAGATGCATTTAACTAAATAGCGCAAAGAAAGACTTTGTCAAGGAAAACAATACCATAAAGGAAAATGCCCCACATAAAAATTAAGGTCTTTAGTCTACTTTCCAAAGAGTTCTATGTAACTGAACTGTATTTTTGATAAAAAAAAAAAAAAAAAAGCCAGACACATTGAATCTAATGATAGGATTTCTCAAAAAGGAGAAGGATGCTAGAGTTTCAAGGTATAAAGAGCTATCAGATGACAAAGAAAGATAATAAAGAGAGGAAAGCTTTAACAGTGGAAGGAGGACAAACCTGTAGGTAAATTGGGTAAACCATATTGCAGTGCACTGACAGAAATTCTCATGAGTTTTAGAGTGTTTTAGTTGTATTTGTTTTCGGAATTTAAAATTAGCTGCATGAAGAAAGGAATGTATTGACATAACACTAAAAATCTACACAAAAAAAATCCATAGTTTGCTTTTGCTTGTTTTCTTCGGATTTTTAGTTGCAAACATTAAGATGTAAAAGAAATGTCATTTGAAGACTAGAGGAAAATAACAATTTCTGTATGCAATAAGGCTTTCCTTCATATTAATTCATCAGTGAAAATGTTCTGAGTCCTGTGTAGTAGTATTTAGGTTTAATAGTGTCTTCTAATCTTAAAGAAATTGAATAAATGCCACAGAAAATAGGTATGGAGAGTCAGGCTATGCAGGTGTCAACGGCTTTGGAAAGAAGCTCAGGAAAATTGTGATAAAGAAATGAAGAAAACAAAAAGAATTCAGGAAAAATGAATAAAGCTGAGACTGAATTAAGGAATTGCAACCATGCCACCCAATGCTTGCCTGGCATTAACATCTTGATAAGAAAGGATTTAAGGAAATTTGACAGAAGCAGCAAAAGAAAGTTAGCACTTTGTGAACCATGACCTGAAAGGACTTTATGCTGGCATGAAGAGTACAGAAGAAAAGATGAGATCAGGGAAGGATGTCAGAGAATGCAATGAGTAATGACAGAAAACCATGAGATGGGACTTAGTAGATCAAAACCAAAGCTGTATGAGGAATATAGTACTTCTGGCAACAAGTCCTTAGACTATTGCAATTTCTTTTAGCATTAGAAGACATTGTTAAACTCAAATATATTTCACAAAATTCAGAAAGAGATACTCAGACAGAAAGAAATGAAAAAAATCGCATAAAATCACATATCTTTTACAAGATACTCATTGAATAAAATGGAAAAACATAAGTGACTCAACAAAGGAGAAACAGCAAAAGAACCTGAAATTTTGCATACGGCTTGACAAAAAAAGTCATTTTCATTATATATGTTAAATCAAAAGAGATGATAGGGAAAGTGTAAATCCAGACAATAAAAATGTGAGGCCAAACCCATTAACTGTAAATCATATTTCACTTGCTGCATCTGAATGTCTGGAGATGAGTACAAATTACTGCATTACAAAGTTGGCAGCATTGTATAACAAGGAAGAGAACAGTGTTGCCTCAGTGAGGTACAAAGATGTAGAAAAAAGGAAACGAAAAGCATTACATTTTTTAAACATTACTGTTCATAGAAAATATAAGAGAAGATCAGAAGTGACAATAACAAAGAAAGGCAGAATTTTTCACTTCCACACATAAGCTCCTTTTTTTTTTGGGTGCCATCTGAATTATACACACAGTCAGAGGGAAATATATTTTTTTAAGTCTTTGGTTATGATAGAAATTTAACATGGATAAACCTCAGCAAATCTAGTTCTGCTCTCTTTCAATATAAAATTGTTTGCTTTTACACATTTATTTGTGTTTTTCTATTCTCTTAAAGTCCAGAGAGTCAAGGCTGTTGCTTCTTTTCAGAAAATGTTCTAGAACTCAGCAATCATAACACTCAGGAAGGTTTTCCCCTTCTCTTTTTAATTTCATTCCATTTTCATACTGTTATTAATGCACATTCCTGGTAGTCATGCAAAAATTACCAAGAACAAGATTAAGACTTTACTAACAGCAATTACTTAAACAAAGATAACTGACTACACATCTGACTTCTGTCCCAGTAGACTTAATCTCTTTTCTTTCTTTTTAATTTCCATTACCCTAAGAAGTTCTATTTATATCCAACAAATATTGGACCACTGACTCTCATAGCTCCAGTGGCCACAAAGGACTTGGTCAGGCTACCACATGCATGGTAGTTTATTTTCTCTAGTAAATCAGTCTCTTTGAGTCTCTCATCATTACCATTGCTTTTCTCAGATCTCCTACCGATAATTTACATAGAAACAAGTTGCTCAGAAATTCATGCAATGTTTTGAAAGGGGGTGCTACCACCCTGTTCTTTTATACAAGGCCTTTTCTTATGATAAATAGTTCCTCAGATCCTGTTATTTATCTACTGCAGGCAGCAGTGAATGACCTTTAAACAAGCAAACTTCTGAAGAAAAGACACTTCTGTGCCTGTAGGCAGGAATACATTTCCAATTACTAGGCAGCAAAGAGTTTAGAACATGTAGGACTGAACCAAGTAAGTTTTTGCATATATTCAGGTTTATTTAGATTGGAAAATAAAGCCACAACTGTAGGCACAACTTGAGATCATTTAGTTTAGTCATATATCCTTTTTCTTGCTCATTACTTAATGTCTATACAATATATTCAGAATTCCAATCATTTTCAGAGAGTTTCCTGTAAGATTTGGAGGAAGGTAAAGGTCTGTTCTTACACACACTGGTCAAAATATGCCGCTAATCATTGTCCTAACATCAGTTGTTTTTCCACAATGATATGCAAAGTCCCCTCAAAATTGAAACTTCCATAGTAAACTTGCAATGGATTCACTCTAATCTTGCTGAAAGATGGATGTCTACATATCCAACACAGTCTGCAAAAGGTTAATCATACTTTTTCTGAATAAATTTATGTTTGAAGACTCGAGTGGTATTCTTACAAGGAGTGACACCTCTGTAATCTTTATTGCACTAAGGTAGGTATTTAAAGAGAGATTAGGAAATATTAGTAGTATAATGCAACTGTGACTTATTTTACATTTACACCTAATCATTAATGACTATGTCATGATTATACTGCCCTAGACTGGAATTCTGAGCAGAATTTCCAACAAAAAACAGTGTATATCAAAGATAATCAGTATCTTGGCTAATAACGAGTATCACTAATTGATGTCTAGGAGTTTCTCACGTTCTTAAAGCTCCTTCACTGTGAGTATTTCTTTTGCCCCTCAGATATCTCTAGCAGTTCCTGACCACAGCTGCCATAGACCCTTCAGAGGATTTTTATAGCTGGAAATACCTTGGAATCCTGAATCCTCGATGAGGAAAGATGGTAACACAAACTGGCAAATAGGTCTTGCCTCCTTTCTCAGTTCTGTCAGTAATCTTAGGGATTTCATCATCCTGAATTTACATGCTGTCAGAAATGAAATATTTGGCAATATTTCTCTGGAATGTTCTAACATCCCAGAAAGCGTGAAAACACAGCAACACCAAAAACAAAAGAAAAAATGATTTTCAGCTCGGATGCATCTTTGTCCTTTAAGTTCAGTTTCCAAAGATATTTTTTCCCCTCTGAGCGTATAGAATGTTTGCATTTAGAAAATTCTTATAGTCTGTTTCCTGATATATCAAGATCTGATAATGCCAGGCTCATCTAAGGCAAAAACCAATGTTTTCTGATACAGCCATAACAAAGATTTCCATTTAGAATGAGAACCTAAAGCCCTCTAAAGAAATATTGCCCTCTAAAGCTTAGAATTGTAGCTTAAAGCAGTCACCTCTGTCATTACTGAAGAGATATATGTACCTTCTGAGAATGAATCATCCTACTTTCAGAGAAATGTCAGAGGCACATGGGACTGCTGCCTATTCTCTCATAATTAGTGTGAGATCTTAGATGACTAAGTTTTTGGAAGGCCACCATTGAGTGAGATGAATCCCTCTTTTATTTATGAATGCTAAATATTTATGATCTTTTCTAGCTTCTTCAGTACACTAAAGACACTAATGGACATGGTCTTGCATATATATATATATACGCATATACATATATGCATACATATATACTTATGTATAGTCAAGAAGCATTAGAATTCCCATTTTGTGCTGAAAGAACTGAACCACAGAGAGTTCACCGACTTTCTTAAAGAAATGTAGGTAATGACTACATAGGCAGTACTAGCTCTAAGCTCTTATCAGATATCTCACCCACAAAACTATCCCACTGCCATTTGTCTCCCTGCCTACAATGACTGGCTGCTATTCATTTTGAAGCACAGAATTTTTAGCTGTGGACATACTAGAACTTTGGAAACAGTGGGCATATTCAGGGACTTTAAAAGATTTGGGTAAATTCTATGACTTGATATATCCAGAAATCTGCAGTGTGGCTGTTAAAAAACTTGAGAACTTGTTCAAGGGGCTAACGCTGATGCTACCAAAGCCTTGTTGCATTTCTAGCAGCTGTGCCATACTAAAGCTACTCTGGATTCCACTAACAGAACAGTATTTACATAGTAAAAAAACCTAGCCTATGAGAAGTATGTTAAGAGAGCAGAGAAGAGAAAGGATTTGGTACTTCTTAATTGGAACAGACAAGAACTAATTGGAGGAGTTTGCACTGACTGGAGCAAGCTCGAAGAATTTCTGTAATGCACATCTGCTATTTTCTTATGCAGCGTTTCTCAGACTGCAGAAAGTCACAATGTTTAAACAGAGTAATTGCTATGACTTTCATATATCCCTACAGACAGAGTTAATAAAGAGAGAAAGGGAGTTCTATAGAAGGAGGGAATATGAGGATTTCTTCTTAAGAATGGGTACTTTGTAGAAATAATTCCGTCCAATTGTGTTTCACAATTTCAGAACTCACAGTTTCAAAAGTGCTGACAGAGGGAGAATACAGTGGGAAGAATAAAGGCTGTAAAACAAATGATAGGCAACAAATTAAATCCTAAAGTAGAAATGAAATACTTCTCACTAAGTCACTTCCAATATTCAAAAGTTTAGTGACAGATGAGGAGGATAAGTGCAAGGATACTAATAACACAGAGATAAAATACGGTTGATGTAATTTGACTGAGACTACACCGCACTTTATCTGCAAAAGAGCAGATCCTCTGGTTAGTTCCAAATGATGAAACTGTAGCTTCAAAACACATTTCTCTCTCCAATAAACAGATTTAAAATTAAAATCAGTGTCTAAGCTGTATGAAAGTCAGCTACTTTTTCCTTGAAAATTATAGAGATGTGTATAGAAGAACACACTCCTGTGTTTTCTAATAAGACATAGGTCTCAAAAAGTATATTGTACTTACATAATTTGTGAGTGACCAATAAAAAAAAATAAGTAGGTCCTTTGTCCTCATGCAGATCAGTATAGCATTTACCAACTGACTAAAGAAAACAACCCAGTTTTCTCTATGAGCGGTTTGCAAGAAGTTAATACACCAGTATAACTGGTACCCTGGCATGTGACAGGATATAATATCGCCAATCTTGATTTATGTCACATGCTCAGACACTCACCATTCCTTGCTCTAGCTTTACCCAGTGCAGAATCAAAGCAGAGTTTGAATACTGATTATTTCAACAAAATAAAAATCTTCCTCTGTCCAAAGGAGGTAAAAAACTGAACAGTAAATCACTCTTCTTATTCTAAAATCTTTCTCTGGGAAGGATAGTTCATTGTGAGAAACCTCCATTTTCAGGAGATAAAGAAGTTGTGAAGTGAGAACTCTGTCATGTTTCTTTCTTTGTTCATCCTGTAGGATAGCAGGAGTGGTAAAAAGAAGAGACAGAGAAACAAAATATACTGTATAATATGCCACCTGAATTGCTTAATTTTAGTGTGCAAAACAGTGAGAATCTCTGAAAACATGTGTTTCATCTAACATGCATTAAATTCCTGAGCTAATCAGTAAAGAATTATGAAGGTTTCCTATGCCACAGTGTTTCTTTAAAAGACATAGTCCTAATAATAAGTAGGTCAAAATAGGCTAATGCTGGGCAGTTTACATTTTCAAACCCTTTCCATAAATAAAGCAGAATCTATTCAGATTCAGATTCGTTTAGTCTTACACTTGCTTGAGGATTTTATATCCTCCCTGTGCTTGTCCCACTGTGTCTGCAGGAATAATGTAATAACAACATATTTACTTGGGATGTCATAAATAAGGGGAAATTGAAAAGTAGGTCAATACTAATGGAATTGTAGAGAAAAAAAATCTCAACTCCATATTGTATTATTGCAAAGTTGTACTTGAAGGAGAGTTTAATGATACAGACAATGAAACTAAGGGAGCATAGAGAACAACAACACCATTACCAGTGAAGTGAGTAGGGTGGAGGCCATCAGAGGAATTTTTTCAAACCATCAAACGGAAAGACAAGAAGAATACAGTGATAAATATATTAAGCTTGACTGATTTCTGGAAAGAACAAAAGGAATGGAGGATGTTACATAACCCTTTGGTAAAGTAGACTGAAAAAGGAGCATGTGAATAGAGTGATGCGATCAACCAAAGTGAACCGCAAATCACACAAGAGGAAAGTCAAAGAACACTGAGAAAAAATACCTAATTGGAGAGCACCAGGAAAGGACATAATCCACAATCATCATTTAAAGAGTATTACAAACTAACATCTTCAGAATATGTCTGCAAGGACATAGGAAATGGTAGCAAGTATTGATTTAATTAAAAATACACAAAACGCACATGCGATTTGATGCTCCTAGGGGGATGTATACAAGCACATAAATTAAAAAAAAAAATGTCTATTCCCTTGGAATGGATGCATACTAGTCCCAAGAATCAAAGAGGAGGGTTTTTTTTCAGCAGCTAAAGGTTATTCTAACCATTGTGGAAACAATAATTTCTGGAAAACGAATTCTTGTGTCACAGAAATAGAGCCTTGGGAAAAAAGGCAGGCCTGTCAGTAGGGCAAAATAGCCCTTTTCAGGAAAAAAAGAAATACATATTTCAAGACCTCACCAGAGGGGATTCCTCCAAATGCTTTGAAGCAGTTCTTGGATGAAATTTATCTGAGAATAGAAAAACAGAAAAGATGTGATGAATCCATTTGAACAGGGGACATTTAGGGAGGGAGAACATTTTTTGTGCATTATGACACCAGTCAAAAACCAAGCTCATAAGTCACCTGTGTTACAGTCACCCGTTATTACTCTATTATTTCCTTCCTAGTAGCAAACAGGAGACGTGCCCGAGGACTGGAAGAAAGCCAGTGTCACTCCAATCGTTAAAAAGGGCAAGAAGGAGGACCCAGACAACTACAGCGCAGTCAGCCTCACCTCCATCCCTGGAAACATGATGGAACAGCTCATCCTGTCTGCTGTCCAAAAGCATACAGAAGACAAGAAGGTGATCAGGATTTATCAGCATGGATTCATGAAGGGCACATGTTAATGCTTAAGCATTCAATTAAGCATTCATGCTTAACTTATCTGATAGCTTTCTATGGTGGAATCATCGGCTGAGTAGATGTGAGAAGTGGGTGCTGTCTACCTTGACTTCAACAAGGCTTTTGACACTGTCTCCCATAACATCCTCATAGGTAAGCTCAGGAAGTGCGGTATAGATGAGCGGACGGTGAAGTGCATTAAAAACTGGCTGAATGCGGGAGCTCAAAGGGTTGTGATCAGTAGTGCCGTTCAAAGGGTTGTGATCTAGCTAGCAGTGTCCCTGAGGAGTCAACAATGTGTCTGCTCTTGCTCTATGTATTCATCAGTGACCTGGAGGAAGGACCTCAGCAAGCTTAATGATGATACAAAACTGGAGGCATGGCTGGAGGTCATCGGCTGAGTAGATGTGAGGAGAGAAGTGGGTGCTGTCTACCTTGACTTCAACAAGGCTTTTGACACTGTCTCCCATAACATCCTCATAGGTAAGCTCAGGAAGTGCGGTATAGATGAGCGGACGGTGAAGTGCATTAAAAACTGGCTGAATGCGGGAGCTCAAAGGGTTGTGATCAGTAGTGCCGTTCAAAGGGTTGTGATCTAGCTAGCAGTGTCCCTGAGGAGTCAACAATGTGTCTGCTCTTGCTCTATTTATTCATCAGTGACCTGGAGGAAGGACCTCAGCAAGCTTAATGATGATACAAAACTGGAGGCATGGCTGGAGCACCAGAGGTGTTAAAGTTGTTCCACTGGGCAAAGAGGAACCTCAAGAAAGGCAAGTGCAGGGTCCTGCTGCTAGGGAGGAATAACCTCATGCAGCAGTACAGGCTGGGTTTGACCTGCTGAAGAGCAACTCTGTGGAGAATCTGGGAGACTTGGTGGATAAGTTGACTATGACCCATCAGCCCTGGTGACCAAGAAGGTCAATGATATCCAATCTGCTTATTGCAATAAGAAGAGTGTTGCCAGCAGCTCAAAGGAGGTGATCCTCCTCCTCTGCTCAGCCCTAGTGAGGCCACATCTGGAGTGCTGTGTCCAGTTCTGGGCTTCCTACGGTGAAGAGGAAGAGGGTGCCAGACTCTTTTTCAGTGGTGGCCAGTGACAGAGCAAGAGGCAATGGCCACAAACTGAAGCACAGGAAGTTCCACCTGAATTTGAAGAAAAACTTCTTGACTGTGAGGGTGACAGAGCATGTGTACAGGTTGTCCAGAGAGGCTGTGGAGTCTCCTTCTTTGGAGACATTCAAAACCTACCTGGAACATGAACCTGTGCAACATGCTCCAGGTGACCTTGGCTGCACAGGAGAGTCAGACTAGATGATCTCCAAAGATTCCTTCCAACTTTAATCACTCTGTGATTCTGTAATTCCATGGTTCCCCTTTCAGGTTCAATTTTCTCTCAGCTTGTTTAAACTTCTTTTCATTTCTGCCACAAGTAACGGTGAACTGCAGTTCAGCAACAACGTTTCTCTGTTTCTGATTTAATAAATACCTGTAAATTCAGATATTTGGATCAGATGGTTTTCTGATACGACAACAAGGACTTTTATAAACCTCTGAAACTGTTGCCTGCAGATTCCAAATTGTAAGACATCAAAGCATTTTGTTCTAATGTAAAGACCAAATACACAGCATGTAAGTTTTCTAACTCTTGTGTAGTGTTTTAGTTTCATAACCTCTTTCATTTTTTTCTTAAATGTGTCTGTGCACTTTGCTTCCTCTCCATTGCCAAAAAAATTGGGAGGTCATTGTTATTTACAGCCAAGATACACAAAGCAGATATGTCTGAAAGTTTGGGGTTCCTGCTTTGTACTTGAAAAGTTATCCAGTCGTTACTTTGCATCACTGCACTTGAATCAAATTGAGTAGAATTCTGGTATCATTAAACAAAAACAAGCTATCAGAAGATTAATTGCAATGCTGATAATATAGGAGAAAAAAAATGTGACTATTCATATTGTCTTGTGCAAATCATAAATCTTTCACTTGCATTTGTGCAAACTGAAGATGATAGGTCATTTGCACTTTATAGAGGGAAAGTGTTATGAGAATGTAAATGTTAAGCTTTTTTTTTTTTTTCTCCTACCAATTCATGAAATAAATTTGACAAAAAGTGAGAAGCTGTATAGCTGTATGGACATTCAATTCCAATACGAAAAGTTCTGGCTGACTGACTATCTGAAAAATTGTTCTTTTTCCATATAATCTAGTAGCAGGAGAAGAAATGGAGGTAATAATTCAACCAACTTTATCCAATAAGAACCCATCCAGGCAATCAGGTGGTCTTCACTTAGATAAATGTATACAAACCTGGACTGATAATATTCCAAGCATGTGCACCTCACAACTTCCAGATCTGCAAAACGTATGCAATAAACTTAAATCCTCAAAATATAGCTGCTATTTTTCTGACTAGCAATGCATTAGCAAAAAACAAGCAAAGGATCATGGAAATGACTTGCCATGTTTTTCTGCTAATACAGTAATACAGTAATAGCAGAGGGCATAACTCAGATATCTCTCATATGCTTCCAAACTGCTCCACAGTTGAATATCCCTGAAATAGGGCAGCTTTCAATGCTTACATCTGGATTTTGACAGCTTCATCTCTGCCTGCTCCCCACAAAAATGGAGGACATATCTATACCTCATATAGCTATTCAGATACCGAAGTAAGCAGGTTTATGAGCTTAGAAGACGTATTAAATCAGAAAAATCTCATGTCCCTTCTTTGCTCAGTATTAGAAGAGCCTTTGTAGACCTTTTACTGAAGAGCTGATTCCAAGCACCTGAAGCTTTTACCCACCTCCTGTGGAGTAGTCTACTGGGAGATAACCCATGTTTGAAAGCAGTTTAGACACCCATGGTCTCTGCCGGACCCTAAACTGCTACAAACTCTTCATAAATATCCTTGCTGTGACCACAGCTTAGGGAGGGGTATTGGCCTTGTTTTCTTTCCTGATTGCATAGAACGATACCACCCTCTTCTTTGACTCCTCTTAGCTATCCTATGTCTCTCCACTGACACACTTACAACTAGAAGCAGATCTCTGCTGATTAAAGAGCAGCAACCGGACCCATTTGCCGCCAGAAAACAAGGAAAAATGCTTACCTCTCCCCACAAACAGCTACCAGAACATGTCAATGTCAGAAACATGGCACTTTCTATGCTGCTTCAGTTCATTGCCTTCTATTGTCTCCCTAGGTTTAAGATTTGCTGATCAGAACAGCTGCCATGATTTATATAACTATGACAACACTTGCTTAAATAAGCAAATTAAGCAAATGGATTTCTTTTTTTCACAAGATTTGTGGCTTTCTTAAACTTTTTTCTTAAATATTATGTTGCTCTTGGTGCCCTAAAAGTTGCTCTTTCTTTTCTAAGGCTTCCAAGACTTCCTCCAGTACTGAAAACAAAGCGCCCCCTCTGAAATCAAGTGTTTTGTAGCATTCAAAGCTACTACAAATTCACTTGCATAACTGAAAGCCCAAATCAGCTTTCCATTTGTCATTACCTAATGAGTTTATAGATGCCCTTGGTAATATGATCTATAATTTATGACAAAAAATATTGCAGTGTGCTACTGAATATTCAGAATGATTTGCTGGGCTGCACAAATGGCAGGAATATTTCATTAGCCCAGATGCTAAAACGCATCAAAAGTCACTGCCAAATGAAAGTAAATAAGATATTATTGTAACTTCTTCCTAATAATGTACACTTTTCCATAGTCTCTACTCTTTCAAATCTGCAACATAGCTGAAGCTATGTGAATAAATTCCTCTAAAAATGCCCTTTTTTCATGGCTTACTGTCAAAAATTACATCTAAAAAATAGAAGGGTTTGTGGATCAAACCAAATTATCTAAACGAGAGTGTCTTCTTCCCACTGTTCTATGTAGATACCCTGACACAAGCAGGGTAACTCCTCAACAGTCTTATCCTCTCCCACTGTTCTGTGTAGATACCCTGACAGGGTAACTCCTCAACAGTCTTATCCTTCCCCTGGATGTTCTGGCTATCTGTAGCAGTGGGAAGCCACAGAGTAGCATGGAAGTTACCAGAAACCTCTAATCATGACACTATCATACTTTTGAGGTGCCCTTCGACAAACTCCACCAACGCCTTGGCATTTTTTATAGGAAATTGTTCTGCTAAAATGCTCCAAAATTTTAATTATGAAAAATACTGATTTTATTGTTATCCTTTATTAATAATAAAGGAAAAATACTATTATTAAGGCTCCCTGCCATCATTCTTATGAGAGCTGATCTAGATTTATCTTACATGTGAAGAGAATGTCATAGAGACTTCCCTCAGCTCTGCCCAGCTTTTTTGCATGTCTTTTTTGAAAACTAAAAAAATGTGAGTGCCACCTGCTTTTCAAATTGGTGCCATCCTGTTTTGTCCATTTTTCCTTTCAAATCATAAAGAACTGTCATTGGTACAAACCAAAATAGATGTTTTTGCAGACATATATGAAAACCCTTTCCTTTCATTATACTGGTCCTTCTCCGTGCCCTTTCATATTAGTAACTATTTCTGCTCAATTGGCAGTTTGCTACCCAAAGCTGTCTCCACCAGATTCCCTTCAAAAATATAGTACAGGGCAGAGGGCAATGGTCAAACCTTTTGAACTCCTCATATTTTATTTTTTATTGCTAAAAGCTCTACAAGATGCTCATTTCTAAAAAGGTTTGTTTAAAAGAAATATTGTGTTGTGGATAAAGTCATTCTTCTTTTTGTTTTTATAAAATAGTAAACAAGTAGAAAAACACTCTATAAATTAAACCACTTTAAAATTCTAGCAGTTTTTCAAAGCTCAAAGAAAAATATTTCATATGAATGCTATAAAGGAGAATAAATTAAATTTTCATTCTGCTGAGAAGTATACATAAATTGCAAATGTTGTAAGTCTACTTATCAGACTAGCCAAAACATGACTAGTAATAAACAGAGAAAATAGATTCTTTTTATTACAACGTAATAAAATAGAGTCTCTCTTACCTTGCTTTACCCTATTTTCCATGAGGCAGAGAGAAAATGTATTTTCATATTGTTATCTTTCATCACCCTCCTCCAAACTCATCTTAAAAAAGCTCATCAGTACTGCAGAGAAATTGTTGAAAAATTGAGTGGTTGGAGCAAAAAAGAAAAGAAGAGATTTATCTTAACAAGTGATAAGCTGCCCCCAAGTCTGGGTACTTCATTTCTACAATTTTTATGAGAAATCTCAAAGGTGATCTGACCCTATCAGCTGAACATCACATCCCTTAGACAGCATCCTGTAAAATGGCTGTAAAAGTGCCTACCTTATTGTTGAGTGATTCACATTTCTTCTCAGGAGGATGTTTTGCCCATTTGCACCCCTTACTACAAGTGTCAAGAGGGATCTCTGGTGTGAAGTTGGAGCACTGAATGTGACCTGCATAGCTTTTGCATACGACCTTTTGTATTGTCCTTAGTCTGTTTTGCTTTACAGATGCATTTGGTTATGCACAGCTGTAGATGCTGCCCTGGGCCTGACACGACCTTGCACAAAAGCTGTGTTAGGCCTTTTGGTTTAAGGGTTGCTGAATGACTCACTGCAGCTCTTCCATGGAAATCATCATAAATTAGGCTATTATCTACTCGTAACAAACTGGACTACCCAAAAGGTGTCTTGAGTATACTAAGGATTTCACCTTCTCACTCATTTCTAGGGCCTTTTTGGAGTGAAACACCCACCCCTATCTCATCCCATCCCATCCCATATTCCTTGGTTTTCTAGAAAGTAAAAACTCTTAGTCACTATGAATCTAGTGGGTCAATTTCCTTATCTTCTAGCACTGAACTAACATTTTCATATGTTTTGGCAAGTTAGGGAACAGAAACTTTTTCAGGATTTCTTGTTTTGCGCTTCTATTTTTATATCTTTCAGAATAACCATTTAACCAAGCGTGCATGCAGCAGCCCCCATGCCTTCCAGAGATAGCTGCTTCAGGATGTTTTTTATTGAATTCGCGCACATTGAGTTTTTTCTTTTCCCACTTGTCTGACAGACCAAAGAGCGGTAATTTTTCCGTGGCTTCCTCCCTGTTTCAGCTCTACCTCTAAGTCAGTCAATGTTCAGACAAGGCAACAGATATTATTAGGTTCAGCCAAACTTTGGATGTTTTATTTCACTTGCAGGTATCACCGTGATACAGCATCAGGGAAGAAGTCTGACAGTTCAGCTCAAGGCCTTTCTTTTTCAAGGAAAACAGACTTTCATATGGAAGTTCCCCAAGACAAAATGTAAAATTGTAGAGGGAGAGGTTTATTCTAGCTGATAATTCATTCTAGGCTGTATATTCTGTAGTATTCCTGCTTGGCATTATCCTGCTGTAGGGAATTATAGCAAAAATTTACTGTACTAGGAGAATTCACCAAGGCTTAGAAACGTATCGAACTGTTCAAGGGATATACTTTAAATGTGCTGGCGTTCTATACACAGAAAGACTATTTTCTTCATTTGTGAATTAACATAACATTAAGTCCTTTACCATAGTGATATGTTTTCCATATGTTGTTGATCTTTCAAATGAATTTCATTGCCTCCTGTGATAGCAGCCTATGGGCCTTACAATAAATACTGAACTAAGTGCCAGAAGGCATAACAAATATGACATAAAGAATACTTACAACTGGAAAACCAAATTATTTTATTTAAAATATTATTTTACAATGTAGCACTCCTTCTTTTCAAAATGACAGTTTTTAATTAAATTTTCCAATATTTTCTACCATGAGACCCTTTCCTAAACTTTAACAGGCCTGTATTCAATAGAATATTCAATAAACCTTGAGCAAAGGCC
>NW_010586791.1:82192-103485 GCF_000705375.1 Tinamus guttatus
GCTCTTCTTAATGCACCCCAGGATCCCATTGGCCTTCTTGGCCACGAGGCCACACTACTGCCTCATGGTCAACTTGTCGTCCATCATGACGCCCAGGTCCCTCTCTGAAGAGCTGTTCTCCAGAAGGTCGGTCCCCAACCTGTGTTGGTGTCTGGCGTTATTTCCCCCTAAGAGGAATACCAACTAATCAACTTAATCAACCATCAACTAACCTCCCTAATCAACCATGTAGGCCAAAGGCCTTCTTCACATGACCTTTCAACCAAAACAGTACATGAAGTGATTTCAGAAGTACTGTTTAAATGATTTGCATTTCAAATAGAACACGATAAACTGAATGTGCCTGAAGTGTATTTTTCTAAGATACCTCTTACTTTACAGCTGCCCTAACTGATGAATGAGACTTGTTTTATGGACCAGAACCATTAAAAAGAATTAGTATTAAGTTTATGCACATGCATTTTTTGACAAGAAATAGAAGAAATGTATTGAACTTGAACTACAATGGAATAAATGAGGAACAAGTGTTATTAAGGAGAAGCTTTGGTCATATTATTAAAAGCTAGATATTGATTAAAATGTGATAAATTATACCAAGTGTTCTTATTTCTTATAATCTCGTATTATGTTCTTAACATGCTGATCTCATGTCACATGGAACTTTCTAAGGAAGGAAAGAGGATATTATTGGCACTGGATTTGGAAATAATTTGATGTTATCAGCATGAAAAATTAGCCAAAGTGCTAAAAAAAAAAAAAAGGAACAAAAAACTTTGCCTGTAACTGCTTGGTCCTGATGTTTGCATAGAAATACCTAGAAATGAAGAAATTTCCCAAAGCTTTATTGAAGTAATGGGTTATTGACATAAAGTCCTTTTCCATTGAGGAAACAGGCCTTTTGGAAACAATTTTCAGTGGTTGTAGTGAACTTCTGTTAATAAGACTGCCCTGTTCCCTCTCTATATTCTGCTTCTTTCTAGTCCCTGGAAAGGAAGTCTGCCTCTAGGTAAAGTATCTTCATCAACCCTTTTTTTAAAATACGTTTTTGACCAACAGTCAGCCTCAAGTGTGAATATCATTGAAGTACATAGAGTGACACAAATCTTTCCCATATCTTTTATTTATAGAAATTAAAAGAAGGAATTCAAAGCTGTCTCTGTGGACATTCTCTTTGTCTTGTACAGCAAAGATCTGAATGATCAATGGAGTAAATCTGAAATAGGTTTCCTGTGCTTAAAACTTGTGGAGCAAGTATAAAATCAAATGATTAACACTATCTCATTATTTCATTGTCTTGCAAAGCAATTGCTGGTGAAAGCTTTGGATGGAAAATTTAAAACTATGCCCTTGGGATAAAAGTACAACCTTGTCTAGCCTTCAGATGGGTATTTTGTATAGTTACAAGGTTATTTAATTGAAAGTGGAATTCATTTACAGCATGGTAATAAATATTTTTTTAGCTCTACTTAACATACCTTTACCAAGTTAAATATCTCACTTGCATAGCAAAGAGAAGCAGACCCAAGGAAAGAGCGAATTCCAATGCAAACTTCCTGACATACATAAAAAATACTGAGTCACAAATGGAAGAACATACAAAAATGATGCCTACTTGTCTTTTCCATCTCCTGAAATCTCCTGCTTTGAAATGGAACAGAAAGGCACTGAGAGTTAGATGAGTACACTTGTAGAGTACAGCATCTTAGCCACAGCCCAGCTCCATATTTTGCTGACATCCTGTAATTTCACTAATACTTAAAGCAGAAGTTTGGCCCCCATAAGGAAAAAAGTGCCTGTGGAAATGCACTGTAAAAATGCTGTCTGTAGTACTCAAGTTGTCCTGACAATGAAGCAGTCTGTTGCTAAATCAGAGTTTCCAGAATGAAATGTCAAAGATAGGTAATTCTGGGAACTCTGACTTTTTATTTGAAAATACGCAGGCCCCAAATACTTTCATTTTTCTCTGCTAAGAAACCACAAACTGTGCATCTGTACATTGCAATTTCTAGAGAAAACCCCGTAGTCGGGAAGAATAGATTGTTCAAATATATCTTATTCAGTATTCATAACGATGGAAACTACCTTTTGTCACACACCATCGTCTCAGTTACCACACACCAATGATTAGAGCAATGCTGTGTACTGGATGTGATAAAATACACTTAGAAACAGATTTTCAAGCATGGTCAGGTACAACAGAGCCAGATGTGGTACATTACTTATGTATTATATTATCATCAGAAGGTAAGCATAACATACTACTAATCTCTGAGTCCCAGATGACTTCAGAAGCGATGTGAATGGCGTGTTTTTTTTTTCTAGATAGGCTTAACAGATGATAACCTTTTTTTTTTTTTTTTTAAGTAAAAATCCACTGCCTAACTGATTTACACTGCTATATATCTGGCGTATTACTTTCTTATGCATAACTATCAGTGAAAATTTTGGTTTTCCACTTAGAGACTAATCTTATTGCTACAAGATTCAAAAGATTGCTATTTTCCAGAAACTTGCTGGGCTAATTCTACATATGGAATATTATCTGTGGCTTTGACACAGCAACACTTCCCTGTTTCATTTGAGTGTTGCTTTAGGTTCAGCTTTAGGATTTAAGACACCATCATCTGGCATCAGCATGCAAATATAGATCAGACACTTCCAAAAAATATTCATCTGAAGAGGCCAAAGCTTATTTTGCAGAAAGCCTTATTTTGCAAGATTTGTTTTGCAGCCTGGAAGGTTCTGCTGACCCATCATTTTGGCTCTCTCTTTTCTCCAAGTGTAGAACTTATCTGATAGCACACCGTTTCCTATAAGAATTTACTGACTGCTGGAAAGCTTCTACGAAGGAATTAGTGCTTTTTAACATTGTTGCTCAGAAGGGAATAACTAATTTAAAAATACTAGTGAAATTTAATGGATATTCAGTTGAGTACATGGCCAAACTAATCTGCATGATTTTTATAAACTATGTCTTTCCTCAGACAACCTTGGCATCATCTTTGGTTTGTCTATTCTTGCACTGAACACAGGTTAAGAAATAGACTTTTTTTTTCTTTCTCATTTTTATCAAAATAGATTTTTTATAAAAATTAGAAGATTTTCTGCCCAGCTGTACAGAGTCACTTCACTTAGAACTTTCACTCTCAATTAAAGATAACAGAATATGCAAATGACAATAAAAGTATGCAGAAATGCTTCCTGCTGGTGTCGGTGTGACCTCCCTCTTCGTAAACTCCCAGCAATCGAAGAGTAATGGCAAAGCTTAGTTACTGTTAGAAGGGATAAACTGTAGGGCTCTGCCAGCTCGTGTGCCTCAGCTGTAGTTGTATTCAGAATACTGTTGCCTACAGGATTCATGTCTCATGAATCTGGTGGAGGCTCATCCAATCTGTGGGCGTGCTACTGGATGTACTGATGTACTGGATGAAGTGTACTGATAACCTGAGGACTGGCAATTCCTTCTCCATTATTTTAAGACAAAAAAAAAATAGAGTACTTAAAAATTCTCCTTCCAGTGTCACTTCACTATCTCCAGTGTTTTTCTTCCCTTAACTTTTAGGGAAACCATCCCCAGACATGTTTTTAATTTTCTGATTATTGCATGATCATCTCAACCACAATGAACTAAGGACATTTCTCCTTTAGCTTTTCATCATTTGACAACAAGCATAAAATTTTGCCTTAACTGATGTTTTATTCATCTTTTCATTCATATTTTCTTCCTGCTTTCTGAGTACAGCTGTGACTGTAATGCTCCATATTGACTAAATGCAGGAAAAGATGCTTCACTGCACATGAAGGATAAGTCTAAACAGCATAATGCTGTGTCCAAGAGATATACCAAAGCAAATTTGTAATAAATTAGCATGAGTATTCAAACCCATATTACCTGCATATTGTCTGCTGTACTATTTATAACTGACATTATTGTACTGCTTTCAGGACCCAAGTCGGCATCTGAGAGCTGCTGTCTCCACATACTACTATGTCAAGGTAACATTCTAAGCTCAGCTGTGTTAATTGAGTCTAAAGATAACCCTACAGAGACCTGCTGCCTAATTGTATGCAAATCCAGCTAATATATGCAAAGACGTAGTTTCTCTGCATTTCCCATTTTCACTGATTAATAGCCTGGTCAGATACCTCAGTGCTTTCTACTCTTTTTTTTTGCTGCTACTTTTACAGTAGGCAAGTTGCCCAGCATCTGAGTCAGCTGCTCAGGAGACCCCAGGCAACAGTCTCCAGATCGCTACTTAGTCTGTGTTTGGAGTGAAGGTCTGAAATATTTTATCAGCAGAACCAAAACTTTCTCTACCCCTATATCTGTGCTATCTCATCCTTTGAGGAAGTACTATCCAACCACAGCCAGTAGGTAGTGATTTCCACTTTGCAGTATTAGATTGCAGGGTTTTGAGACAACCTGTAGGAACTAGGTTAAAACATTCTGAGGCATTTGTCTGTTTTTTTTCCCCACAGAGGTAGTTCTCTCTCCTAGTACATTCTATTCTTAGTATGGGAGACAGGAAAAGCCCCTATAGCACGGAGACACTCTCTTACTGATTCTCTGTAAATGTGCTGGCAGCGTGAATGACATCAAGATTAGAACACTAATAACCAGACCAGATGAAAATTGTCTGAAACAGTACAAAATCTACTGAATCTTTTGGCAGGTATGTTCACAGGTAAAAAGCAACCCAAGAGCGCCGGTTTGTTCTTGTCTGATGTTATCAGTGCATTACATAGTATGTTCTCACTGTATCCATGCAGCAGATAGCATCTAGTCTGGCTTTCTGCTTCATGGCATATTAAAAGTAGAAATTTGTTCATATTCTTGGGTTACTCTTTGTAAGAAGCTGTGGTATGAATATGAAACTGGGAATATCCAGAAAACCCAGGTGCCAGGCCACGGGGGCCTCTAAGACAGACAGACACACTACCTATGTTGTTGGGGTCTTCTTGTTTGTTTTGCAGCTTTAACCTCATGTTTCTAAAATGTAAGTTTCTTGTGAGGCAAATATTTTCCTGCCATCCAATAACTGTGAGATGTTTGTCTATAACTCCAGTAAGTTATTACAGTAGGAAAACCAGTATCTTTGTAATATATATATAGATAAAGGCCCAAGCATTAATTTACAGGGAAATAAGTAGTGTAATATTTCTTCCACCTGCTAGCACAAATCTCTCAATTTTTACACATGAAGACCCAGTCGTTGCATTCCTTTTTCTCATTTCCCCTGCCCAGTACCTGGTTTTCACAGGTTTGCTGCTTAGAGTCTGTCCTATAGTCTTTCCAGTCATTTCTCTAAAATATTTACTATGCCTTGGAGTCCTCTCAAAACACTAATGAGTGCTATAAACCAGGGTTTACCATATTTGGCCCTCCCTTCTGACAGTTTTTCCTTCTGGACACTGATTCTTGCTTCCACACAACTATAGCTGACATGAACATTACATTTTAATTTTATGAAGTCACACTGCTCATGTGTTTATATAGTTCTTTGTAATTGCAACAATATGTATATTTTATATATGTATAATTATTAATTTATGCTGGTTAAAAAACAAGGCTTTTAAGCTATGAGGATCTCTGTGAAGTTTTAGCCATAGCAAAAATCAGGCTTGAGGTCAGCCATAATCTTACCATAACAGGGTTAAGCAGGTTTTTGTGACAGTTATTTTTGTGGCAGTCTTGAGTTTATTTTCTTAATTTTCAGCCTTGTTTTGATTAGTAAGATCTCATTGTCCAACTTATAGCTGCAAGTGAAAATCTGCTGTGGAATTCACTGTCTGGAAGAAAAAGAGCAAGAGATGATTGTTGCTTACTTCAAATGCATTGACTAAAGCTCACAACAGGATATTGAAGAAAAGCGAAAAAGAAAAGAGGAAAGTATATATTTTACATTAGAGCAGTATTGGTCACAGAATTACATTTCTTGCTAGATAAGCATTTTGACTGTAAATTACTGTTTATAACTCAACTGCTTTATAACTCAGCTGTCACATTTCCTTCTGCACTGAAGCATCACCCTAGGAAGGCAGCTTTTTAATGTATCTGACTATTTAAAGGAAAACACAGAGTTCATAAGATTTTATCACTGAACTGACTGTGAAAGATTCTGTAAAATGCAATATTAAAAATGGATATACTTAAAATCTATTCAACAGTTTGATTATATGTTTAGTCATTTATAAACAAATAAAGAAACTTCATTATTTTATGACACTTTAAGAGTAATTGTTCCTAAATAAAGGCTTGAGGATAAACAGAAACCCAGGATTTTCTTCTGCCATTTTTCAGCAGCAGGATTTTACGGGAAAAAATACTGTAGAGTGGAAAAGTTAGCAGTCATGTTTATCATGGGTTAACACCTGTAGCCACTGTGGATTATTAATTGCACAAGGTGGTTGTTGCAGCAAGACCTTCATTTCAGCACCAAATGCTGTGTCACCCGCTGCAACACGCTGTTATTGACAGGTTACAGCATCAGCCTTTGCATTACAGAAACATCACTAGAGACAGGGAGTGCTTTTCAATATGATTGCTAGCAAGTTGTTTGTAAGTTAATGTAATATATTTCTGGCATGCTGTCCTCCTACGATAATTGGACTATAATTGTCTCTGGACTATGTTTTTCTGAAATTTTTCTCTTATTTTATGACAGTTACACTGACTTCCAAAACCAAGACAATCATAGTTATCTAACCAGAAAATTAATTTGTATTCATTATGATTTCAGCTAAGGAGTAATCTAGAATTTAGTTAAGATTTCACACTCTCATTCAGTGAACAGATTATTTTTTCATTATTAAAAGCTAATCACTTTCAGACTAGTTACTTCAAGAGGCAAATCTACCTTGTACCAACCAAGATGTTTAGGCTCTTTCTAGAGCTATTTTGAACTTTGCTTTAATATCACAATTTATGAAAGGAATATTGATAGATTATACTTTACAAGTATCAGACTTTATAGAAGAAATAAAGTTAAGAGATGAATATGGAGCAGTCTCTTTTAAATTTGCCATCTACAGACAGCATGTAGGACCTCCTTCCCTATTCATGCTCTTTAGTCAGATACTAAAATCCATGGTCACTGCCAAAACTTAGATTAAAGTTAATGCAAAATATGTCTATTCCGACCCTCATCCTAGACAAACACCTCTCTGGCTGTATCCCAATTCAGCTGAATGTGACACTGTTCAGCTCAGCAGTCAAGCCTGGGTCTCAGCTGTGCCTGGAGCCTCGTGAGCAGAGCTATGGATGGGTGCTGTGTCCTTCACAACACGACAGCCTTTCCACGCCTAGTCAGGAATATGGAAAAGACATGTGATATGCACCAGGAAATCCACAGGTGGTATGAGAATGGACATGGTGATACCAGCTTTGTGGCAGTTTTAGGTTATTGTTCTTTGCTTATTAATTTAATCCACAGGTCTTCTCACAGAAGTGCATAAAGAGAAGTTGCTCGGCTCATTCTGCTGACCCCGCTATGGGGATAGGCAGTGGCATTAACCGTTTGTAATAACTCAGCAATTTCTGCTATGCCCACCTGTGCATGGAATCAGATTAAAGAGCTTTTAGATAAAATCATTATTTGCATTATTTTTATTATTACTATTCATTCCATAGCTTTGCTCTTGAGCTATAGACAATATGGTAGCTCAGATCTCTGATACATCTTCTGTGGTTTCAAAACGAATAAGAAAATAAAAAAATCCTTCTCTCACTGAGTCATAACAAAAAGCTTTAATCCTTAAATTAATAGTGCAATTATAAATCCATAACCCACAGAAGTGTTCCCTACTAGCTGCCACTGTCAATAGTAAATAATTCACATGGAGAGGCTCTCATGGCGGCAAACACTCCACTTTTACTTACTTAAGACTTTTCCACAGCAGACAGCAGGATAACAGTGCAGTTCAAGCCAAGAAGGGAGGAACATGCAATTCTCCTGCAATTTCCCCACTGACAAAGTGCAAACAAAATCCCCTGGTCTTCCTGTTAAAGGAAATGTTCTCAGTGGAATAGAGTTGTAAGGGCTCAGGCAAGATGTTTAAATGTAAATCATTTGCTAAAATAAGCTCTGTTAAGCACTACACTATATGATGCTTCCTGCGACAAAGCCGGGGAAAGTTTTATGAATAAGAACACCTCCCCTCGTGTTAGGGACAGCGTAATGAGAATATGTCTGTTGCTGGGAATAAGCACTGTTAAGGACCTCGGCTCCCATTTCTCCATTCCCTCCCATTCCCATGGAGCAAGGTGTGAGGCCAGCATTGAGCCAGCTGGCAAATACAGCAAGCACTAGGCTAGGATGTCTGAATCTTCCATCATCCTGTGGAGTTTATCATTACTTGGGCAAGAAAAGGACTGAGGAGGAGTGGAAAGGAGTAGACACCACACTTTTCAAGGAGTAATAGCAAAAATAAATGCATTCAAACATTTTGTTTGCATTAGACTAGCTTTGTCAAGGTGACACCACCAGCCAGCCACGCTGACTGCCACTACCTGTGATCCAGCTGGCCTCTCTCTGTGACAGTTAGGTATGGAAAATGAGAGCAGCCATAGATTGAGATTATAACTACCCTGAGATTATAACCACTCCGAGATTAACCACCCCATGGCAGAGGGATGAGAATCACGCTGTTCTTAAGCCAATCTTAGATTAGCAGGAATGGTTTGGTGTTCAGTCCTGGAAAATTTAAGGGCTCTGAGGTAACAGACATTACAGATTAAAACTTCATTTCTAAAGCCTCCTTTATATATATATGTATGTGTGTGTATATATATACACACATAAAGCTTTGGCATTTTCAAAATTTTCTATCTGAAAAAGCTCACATCACAGAAGAAGTATGTGGAAATAAAATCAAATGAAAATTGTGCATATTGAACAAGCATAAGGCAATAAAATACAAAAAAAAACCCTGAAAAATCATAAAATGTTCCCTATAAAGCTTCATTTCACTTCCTTATTCTCACTAGACATATATTTCACACTGCAATTTCATTAACGTTCTCCAGATTAATCTGCACAATCTGCACAAGAACCTTTTACGAAACAAAACACTGTTACAATAAATAGCTTGCTTCTTGCTCTTCTGGCTTATCTACAAGCATTTGGAAGCTATAACTTTTTATCTTCCATTTTTCCATTCCTGAAGACTGATCTGACAGGATCAAATTTTGTGTCAGTAAAATTTACTAATGAGATATAAGGGAAAAATTTCAATTTTCTAATTTTTTATTGCTAAATATGTTCATATCAGTAAATGGGGAGCTGAATAGTATACATTATTACTTGTTTGATGTTTGGAGTAGCAAAATATAGATTATTTCCTGCAATTTAGTCCTTCCTGCCAGAACCTAACCTTAGTAAATCCATTGTTATGCTAGGATATTTTTAAGGAACAATAATAATAAAAAAAGGTCTGTTTAACTGCTTGGGTAAAAGGAATTGTTTCTTATGAGTAATGTAATATGTCTAACTTGACAAGCACAAAAGTTAAAATTACACTAATTTCACACTCCTCCAGGCTGAACAAAAAGACAAAAGGAGAGGGAGAGGAGACATCTATATATGACATATTAATGGAAGGCTGTGTATTTAAAACTAACTAGATAAACAAAACTACAGCTTACTAATAGTTACTCTGTATTTTGTAGAAGCATCTAATATCCATTCCAAAATGGAATACTGTCCAAATATGGACAGTATTTGTAAGGATACTCATTTCTACTACCTTCATCACTGCACATTTAATTTATATTTTGTGACTTATTCTTCAGCTAGAATCCTTTTTTATACCCAAGCCTGCATTTTTTTTTCCACTGAAGGATACCTCTCTCATTCCTCATATGGAAGGGGTAGCATTCCAGGAATAAATCTGTGCTGTGTAAGGAATATGAGTAATAGCCATAGCAGTGTTTTTCAGTACTTTTTTTTTCCTAGAACTGCACAAACTTTCTGAAGGATATTATTTTTGGAAAGAAAATAAAAAGAAAAAAAAAGGGAAAATAAAAAACAAATATAATTTTGGATATTCACTGTTTCCATTTTTTAGAAGCTTTGGCTTTCTTTTTTCATATGCAGAAAATGTTTCTAGTAGAGAATTCAAAATTAAATGCTCAGACTCTAGCAAATTTAAGAAGCTTCACTTTGCAACAGAGAAACAATGTGGCAAATCACGAACCACTCTTTCATTTTCTACCTCAAAGGACAGAGATAAGAAATGCTTCGCATGTAAATATTCTTAATATGAGCAAACAGCATTTCATTTTTTTTTTTTCCTAAAATGGCCCAAACATTTTCTGACTAATCTTTCAGACTAGAATGAAAACCTGAGCACATGATATCTGGCTGGAGCTTTGCAGAGGTGTAACTGAAACTGGAAACAAAGTCTTGGAATGCTAAGTGACTGTGCATCTAAATTAGTCACAAAACAAGTCACTCTTGCCCAGTACCATACAATGCATAAAAGGGATGAGAACTAAGGTTAAACAAGACAAACAAGAATAAATATTTTCTCTTTAATGCAATGGATGAATGTGGCGCTTTATAAACAATAGGAGGGCAAATTTTCTCACCTCATGGGCTTTTAGCCTTATTTACATAACTGGCTTAAATTACTAATCAAATTGTTCCAGCAGCCTATTACACATAATAACAAAAAAGTCTCGTAGTTTAATTAAGGCACATGGCTGGAAGTCACAGCCTGTTGGTTTTACAGGAGTGAGGGTAGCACAGACATTTCTCTGCTGGTCTCGCTTGAGCTTCTAACCGCTCACCCCCTCATGTGTGTCTCATCCCATCGGTCTCAATTCCTCAAGAGGCATCTGAGTCCTGGAAATAAGTGGTTAAATAAATACAGCTGATTCACATCAGCCTGCACATATCTCTGCTTTGTACTAGGCAAAATGTCCACTTTAAAAAAAATACAGGCGCCTTAACATGAAAACAAAATTATCATCTTTTTCCGGGTAATTATCATCTCCCTCAGCAAGTTTGCTGACGACACGAAACTGGGAGGAGTAGCCGATACCCTAGAGGGCTGCGCTACCATCCAGAGGGACCTGGACAGACTGGACAGCTGGGCGGTGAAAAACCTCATGCAATTCAACAAGGCCAAGTGCAAGGTCCTGCACCTGGGGAGGAATAACCCCAGACACCAGTACAGGCTGGGGACTGACCTTCTGGAGAGCAGCTCCGCGGAGAAAGACCTGGGTGTCATGGTGGACGACAAGTTGACCATGAGGCAGCAGTGTGCCCTCGTGGCCAAGAAGGCCAATGGGATCCTGGGCTGCATTAAGAAGAGCATCTCTAGCAGGTCGAGGGAGGTGATCCTGCCCCTCTACTCAGCCCTGGTGAGGCCGCATCTGGAGTACTGTGTCCAGTTCTGGGCGCCACAGGACAAGAGGGATGTGGAGCTGCTGGAGAGAGTCCAGCACAGGGCTACAAGGATGATCAGGGGCCTGGAACATCTGACCTATGAGTGAAACACCAAAAATTCCATAGGAACTTAAGGAAAAATTTCTTAACAGTGAGGGTGACAGAGCACTGGAACAGGTTGCCCAGAGAGGTTGTGGAGTCTCCTTCTCTGAAGATCTTCAAAACCCGCTTGGCTGCAGTTCTGTGCCACGTGCTCTAGGTGTCCCTGCGTATGCATGGGAGTTGGACTAGATGATCTCTAGAGGTCCCTTCCAACCCTAAGCATTCTATGATTCTATGATCTTAAAAGTATATTTTTGATTTGCAATTGCTAAGATCTTTCAGATCTAGTCCTGAAAACTCTTTAAAAAGAGTAAAGAGCTAAGTTGAATACAACAGCAACTAGGAGCTCATTTAAATATTTTGAGATGAAGAATGAAGACTTTGCATACTTCTTTACTTTTTTCAATGTGTATTTTCTGAAGCAGAAGACACTGATGGAAAATTTCTCAACTGTAGAAGTGTCAGAGAGGAGGAAACCTTGATCTTCAAATTGCCAACTGGAAACAATAAAGGCAGCACAGAAGCACTCTGTTTGGATCAGAAGATTTGAAAGCACCTGCAGACACTTTTCCCGGTATCAACAGAGGCCTCTTAGCACTCAACTTCATATAGAGCAGTTTTGAAGAAAGACTTGTATAAGATTAATAATCACATAATCGGAGAAACAGCTCAAAAACTCCGTAGTCTGAAGTGGCCAGTGATGCTCTTATGGAAGAGTACATGTATTGTACATTGATCTTGATTGTGTTTTTTCCCCCACTTGACTTCTGTGTGGCAAAAAGGCTATAGCGATTAGCAGTTATGGCCCTTTTCTTTGGTGCCCTTAAAACGGTTAGAACTCTTCCTCTGTGTAGCATAAAATATAAAAGAAAAATCTAATACGCCACATCTTTTCATGTCTTTTCTGGGAGTAGACATGTAGTTTTTGTCTAGTCATGACGCTTTTGAATAGAGGTCAAAAACATTTTATTAAAATGCAAAAAATTCCTGTTCACAGGAAGAAAAAGAAAAGATGGTATTTAGAAAAAAAACATTTTGTTGGCAGTGCAGTTGTTTTGCTGGGAACCATAAAACAGACCAACCCAAACTCCTTTCATCTGTCTTTAGTCAGTATAAGAATACAATAAGCACTTTGAATAAAGGTTAAAAGTGGCCTGAGGTGAAAAGGAATTGTTGTCTTATTCTCTTTTGTAGGCTGAAAGGCACCGCGCTTGGAAATGCACCAATTTGGAGATGGGAATTTTTCTGCTTGAGAAACAACTTAATCAAGTAGATTTGTGATTTGGAGATGAAATAACAAGATGCTGTCCAATTTACCAAGCTAAAAACAATGAGAAAGAGATTGCCAATCTAAGAATAAGCACAAATGCTCACTGTTAAATATTTAATGTCCAAGTCCAGATCTGGTATGTGGAACTGGATTCAAAAATATGGCAACAAAATATAAAAACCTATCATCTATTTATCTTTCCCTGCTCAAGTCCTTTTCCACATTTGAAATCTTCTCCACAACTTGAACACTTTGGAGATTTGCCTATTTGCAGACTTTCCAAAGGCCAAGCATCTCCATTGTTCATGTGCAGGCTTGATGGCAACCTGACCTTCATGAGCTCTAGGGTCCAGAGAGAAAAATAGTGATTTACAACTCTAGGGGTTCACATTCCTGTCTGGAATATCTGAGACAGACATATGCATGCAAGAACTGTCCAGTGCCTAGACAGTGCGTTCATCATTCTGTGATGTCTCAGACTTACTACGCACATGCTAAACCAACGGTCATCTTCACAGTGGTCATCTGTGAGTGCATGCAGAGCAAAGATGATAGAACCCAGACATATCAAAACCACTGTTCATCCACAAAATAAAGATATCCACATGGACTGCTGTGGGGTTGTTTCACTCCTTTCCTCCTTAATCTCTTAGGCAGATGGGCTTGATTGAGTTCAGCATCTGACATAAGTTACCTGGCCTATTATCACAGATGGGTTTTGAAAAGGGTAATTGTCAGCATATGTGATGTGAACTTTCTTTTCTTTTTGGTCTGCCACAATTTTGCCCATTCAAAACTAAGTCTGGGTATGCTTTTCCTTGTGAAAATATCCTTGCCACTCTTTGAACTTTAGGCAGACAATTAGCAGATTTACCTATTCCCTAAGCAGGTAAAAAGTATGTTGACTGAGTTTCCACCCCTACCTTCCACCTTCAATCACCTCCTTGAACCCAGAACAGTGCCCCTTTGATGGATGAAACGTAACATGGGAATATTTTTTTTAATCATAGAAATTATCAAAACAGTTTCAAGAGCAGTCTCTTAGTACACAGAAAATTACGATTATGTCACGTATCAATGTGCATAATGAGTTTTCATTCTCAGGACTTGACTTTTTTCAAATAAGGACTCTATATTCTGCACTGATGATAGAAGAAATAAATTCATCTCTTTAATCAGTTCCAGATTATAAATGCAATTTATACAGTCTCAAAACTCTTTCAGTTTCTAATTTACAACAATTTACACTAAAATAAGACTAGTATCATAATGTGCCGACTTCAATGGCAATTCTGGCCTAAGGATTTCTTGTAATTTTCCTTTCTCCTTCCCCCAGTTTATTTATGCTCCTCTTCTGACATTTATCACATCCTCACAGATGGACAAACAGAATGATTTGTGAGGTCATGCAATCAAGAAATTCGCTAAAATTATCTTAATTAAAAGTTATCCACGGAAGAAACATACCTTCTACAAGTTCCTCCCACCCATCACATCCTGCTCATGCAGGCTTTTTCATACAAATGCAGTCCTTCAGCAAAAGAGCAATTGTCTTCTTACCAGACACTTTTTCAAGGGATATACAGTGACTTCTCCTCTCTCTGGGCTCAACCAGGCCCCAGATCCTTGGGTTTTCATTTTATTTCATTGCAGGGAAAATTAATGAATTGCCTTTTTAACTATAAGGCTTGCTTGTTTCTTTCTTTCTTTAAGAGTAGGACACAGGCTGTAGATTCAACGGTGCCATAATTCATATGAGCTATGGGGGATAATCTATTACTATTGAAGTGTCATTCAGATATTTCTGATTTTAACATGAATTCCAGACATTTTGGACATGATTTGTATCTCAGGAGTAATATACACAAAGCAGCATTACTAGTCAGGATTTTTTTTTCTTCTGAGGAATGAAACCCATAGTAAGTTTCCCTAAAAGCTTTTTAAATTCCATATGAGCAGAATTTCAAGGAATCCACAGGTTAATTTATGTATTTTTGTAAAACAACATTTTAGCACAGAAAATAAACTGTCAGACTGAGGGGCACTAAGATCCATTAAGATTAATCTTAAATCAGAACCCAAATAGTCAAAAATACATATCTTTTTAAAAAGCATTTGAAAGGGAGTGTTGATTTTGTGTTATTTCTTCCAGAAGATGCAGAGTATAAGTGCAGTAAGCCCCATTTTTAGAGGAAGTAGACAAACCTTTTTACACCATAGACAGCTGTGATTTCTTGCAACAAATAGAAATAACAAAAAATAAAAATAAAAGAGAATTTCTTCCTACTTCTCTCAGATTTACAGAGTTTTGTGACCTATAGATTTAGTAAGTGTGCTGGTATCAGATACAGTGAATTCTGGGCAACTATAAGAGAGTTGTTCCCAGGTATCAGAAGTGATAGCCCATTTTCCAGGTAGCCAATCCATTGAAATCAATTTACATGTTAATTGCTTAATTTTCTCTCCTGGATTCCCAGATTGGTTTTCTACTTCAGAGATTTAGAATTGATGCAAGTATTACTTGTAATAAAAGCTGTGAGCCTCTGTTTCCTTATTTATTTCAGTCCATGAGTCTGACTAAAAAGTAACATGGTAAATAATAAGGGTCTCTTTGCTCAACAGATTTCCCCAAATATGTTTCAAATCACAGAGAACTTTAGTATATGAAATCCTCACTCTTATCAGTATATTCATAATATCAATCTCTGGAGTATGTTTCAGAAAGGAAAAAAAAAAGAAAGAAAAAAAAGAAATTTGAGATTAATTGCAGCTCTTTGAACATGAAATTGTCAGTTCAGGTGATCAGCAAAGCTACAGCCTTATGTGAGGGCTCTACATTATGCCTTATGTGGGGCTTCTATTCTTTTTCTGCTCACCTTTTATATGCTAGATAGTTCCTACTTCAATGAGTGTACAAACCATGAGTTTGTGTTTCCATAGTGTATATTAAGGATCTCCCTGGTCCTCTAATTGGTTACTGCATTAGACATGAGAATATACAAGAAAGTGCTGATTACATTAAACCATCAGTAAAGATCCCGTCAAGTGCTCCAAAAAAGAAAGAAGATAATATATAGGAACTTTCTAACTATGTCTTAAATTACATTCTTTCAGTCTATCAAGCCATATTAAAGTTACAAGTGACTGCCCTTTGTTCTCCATAAGACCTGAGGCATTGCCACAAATATCTTTCTTCTTGGCCTTCTACTAAAATTCTCACATATTCCACATACATATTTAATGGCTGTGCTTTGTAAAGAAAGGGGAATTTACTTAATGGAAGCTGTGTGAAACTCAGGCTATATCACAGGCAAAAGGAGCTTTGCACAGACTTCTAGAAAAGTAGGACTTTAAATAGAGTTTCTCACAGCTGCTTTAATCCCGTGCCTAGCCTGGCAGACAATAGGCAATTGTCTGGAACAACAGGAAAGCCCATTTGAAGAATGAGGATGCAGGTAATATCAGGCAACCTCACAGGCTTAAGGCATCATGTCTTAATCTACCCAGCAAAAGTAAAGTTTTCCCAGAAAGTATCTTTTCAGTGATTGTTCTTTACCAACTACATAAAAAATCCACAGTTTACAATGGAATTTTTATATGCATCTGTTTTGAGGACTGTATTGATAATTAACAGAAAAATCCACAGAAGAAAATTAATTTGATATTATTTTCTATTCATTTTTCTAAAGTGATTTAATTTTGGTAGAACTTCATTCTCATGACAAGAAGTACATAAACATCTTCTTTGAGTTAAGGATTAGGATGAATGGAATCTGGGCAACATATTTTAAAAACAATCCTGAACCATTTTTAATGCATAAAACATTGCTATCTTTTCCACTGTGATTTTTAATGCTGTGTAAGTATTTCTTTTGACAGATTTCATGCTTTTATATGAATATTAACAGCCAGCATTTCAATTCATCACCTAAGCTGCATTTACCTGGCTAGAGAACTAATAGAATTAATAAAAAAAAATCCTGATTACTCCACTGTTAAAGTCTTTTTAGTGCTCATTTGAGTTGTTTTCACCCATAAGCAGAAACTTGAAACCCATCTAAGGACCATCATCTTCTCTATCATGTATAAGAAAATGTTTATTTAACTTCAGTTTTAAAAAAACCTTCTGCAGTCATGTATTTGAAGTCTTCCCTTATTATTTACACTCTCAAAGAAACATGTATCTTCATTTTTATTTTCTCTTCTATTTCTCCAGGCTACTTCTTTATCCGTTCTTGTTATTTATGCATAGAAATTTAAAGCTTCCTGCAGCCCTGTGAGAAATATTTAAGCTTTTAAATGGTTTTGAGAGTTCATAGTTAGGTCCAGAATGTACACTATTCTGACTGATCCTTTATTGATTTTATGTCATGAATTTGGGACTGTTCCATATGTAGAGTGATGTCTCAGAGCCATAATGTATGGTGCATAGATTTACTCTGGATTTGCTCTGCAGAATGATAATCAGACATTTCCTTTGCTGATTAGGAGTATGAAAGGGCTGCATTTGATAGTGCCAAAAATATTCAGAACTTAGTAAAAATATTCAGAGCTTATCACTTACCATTTGATTGAGCCACTCTATTCGTTCACTTTACGCTTTCAGCTTCGAGTGCTGCTCTACCTGCATAAATCCCCTCCATGAACTCTATCCGTAAATCTTTTTCTTTAAGATATAAGATTGCTTCACTTCCCCTGAGAGTGCAGAGTGAGCAGAGAGCCACCAGCCCTTTCCACACAAAGAGGTGAGGTGCTCCTCTGCCCAGTGGTGTTCCAGGCTCAGGAGGAACCATTCCAACCAGGAGCACTTTACCGCTTACTGCCACCAGTTTGATCTTGCTCCTGTGTATGGCAAGATTTGTCAGCCCTCTGCAATAACACATAAAAGTGCAGTTTGCTGCACTTGAAAGAGTATGTTTGCAAATTCAAAACACTTAGTACTATCCTTTAAAAAGTATAAACTTATAAAGGCACATTCACATAAACATAGACAAACAATAGAAATTGGACACCTCTCCATCCTAATAGGTAAGTAGACAGGGCAGAAATAAAACCTTCCCCCATTGCAACCTTATGCAACTTTGCCACTAAGTGCAAGAGAAGGCAATGAGGACTAAGGTCCATCTATCAGATTAATACTTTTCTATGCCTTGAACTCTAGTGCTATTTGTAATTCTGGAAGATTAAAATAAAAACTAAGCACTTTGACTCCCATTCATCCCATTCTTTCTAAACCCAAACTCTTTATTCCACAGAGAAGACAATTCAAAGATCAGAGAAAGATCCCAAAGATCAGAATTGTCCTCAGAGGCGTATCTATTTCTTGCCATTCACTATAGCAAAAACTTCAGACAGCTGCAGTCCTACTTTATAAAGAAGCTAAACTTAACTAAGATCCTTCTGAAGTCCTTCTGAAACATGGAATGATACCCTACCTCCTTTGAAAAGGCTCATTTTTTTTTCCTCAGGTGCTGAGGGGAAAGGAAGTGGAAAAGCAGGGAGGAAGCTAAGTCCTCCTCCAGGGAGAACTACTCAAAGGGAGGTACATACTGCTGCGCGTGTCATCAGAAATGCTGGTGCCAAGTTGACTTTTTCTTTCCCAGCTGTGACTTCACCAAACTGCACTGAAATGTTATGTGATTGTGCATTTAGTAGGGAATGGGGACACTTAAGGTGGCTGATAGAGTGCTGTATTCAGTGGAATGTGGTCAACAGTTTTCTAAAGTGTATTGCCAATGCATAAACATCTCTTTACTATTGGTTTATCACCATTTTTATCTCCTGCTATTGATTATAAGCTTTCTGGGACATGAAGGATTCCACTATGTTTTATTTTGCACAGTGTTTACCAAAACTAGCACAATTTGATAATAGTGATTTCTCCTGTCATTTTCAAAAATTGAGCCCAGACCATTGCTATTCTTGTATTTAATAATAGGTGATTACAGTATAGCTAGGAAACATGCATCACTCTAATTATTTTAAAATGTTAGTCACACAAGCTCATGATTTATAATCAGATCTATTTCAAGAATAATTATACATTTTTGGAGACTAGAAAATACCTTTAAATGACACTTTCCACAATATTGCATATCAGGCTTATTTTAAGGCTCTGAGTTTGTATAGACTAGAAGTAAATTGCTTTTAACTTGAGATTTATTCTTGAGCTGAGCAGCTGCAAATGAAGGTGGGTTGAGAGAGTAATCTAAATGAAAAGCACTTTCCCAAGTCCAGTTCTCAAAGCTAAGTGAATTCTAAAACATAGTTCTCACATATTATTGTATATGTACAAAATATCAGAAGAGATTTTAGTATAGTCACCTATGGACAGGCCGGATAGTTTGGCAATAAAAACAAAAATGCTGATATTATTGATTCAATTTCTATTATGTTGCTATATCTAGAAACAAAAAGTCATTTCCTTCCTCTAAAGTAAGACAACTATCTTTGGGCTAAAATTGACTAGTAAAGTTCTACAGAGTCTGTTTGGATAGAAAAAAAAAAACAATCACTTAAAATTTCTGCGTCATTAATCATATTGCAGTGGCCTTTTAAAAGTTTGTGGCCCTTTTTAATGAAAAGGTTTGTCCGTATGAATGTTCTTTCAATATTAGAAATAAATAATATTTATTTTACATGGACAATGCAAGAAGTGACACATCATTTTCTTGAGAAGTAGCCCTAGGAAAGATTGCATAACTATTGTATGCATCAATAAAAAGTCCATACAATATTTCATTACTTATTAAGCCTAAAAAAAAAAAGCAATAAAATGCTTAAGAAGAGTTTGAAAAGAAAAAAAGAAGATACTCTAGCTTATTATTGTTTTGTTAAATAATGTATATACCTTGCAGAGATGTTTCTAGTACGTTCAGAAAATAGATTTCTGCAAGTGATGTACCTTTAACTCCACAATGGAGAATTACTAGCAATAATAAAATGCATATCATTTGTTGTTAAAGTTTCATATCTTACTGCATCTGAACAGAGAGGGAACATTAGATCTGCAAGGCCTCTTGTGTTCCTGATAAAATATGTGTTGCTGGATTATTGCTTCTTTCCTCATGTGCAAGGTAGCAAAATGTTGGAGCTAGCCAGTGTTTTAAAACCATTCAAAGGTTCTTCAAGGTGTCTAGGAGACAATAAATAAATAAATAAATAAATAAATAGTGATATTATCCTCAAAATATAACTAAATAACTAACCACTGCTCAGCTGTCTTGCAGGTCCATGAAGAGAGGGCCATGCTTCAAGTCCTGCTCCTGATACCCTGCAGTGACACTGAGTTGAGTTATGGGTCTGCGGACATCAGGTCTCCCATAGGATGCAGGGAGGATGGTTGAACTGCATCACCAAATGTGCTTTTATTTTTAGACAAGGGAATTCAGGTATTCTCTTTAACAGCCCCAACATATGCAAATCCAGGCAGCTGCATAGTCTTAACAACTATGTGTTTTCAATTGCACGGATTATTTTTGGTTCATCCAAACAGGACAATACATGTCATAATAACATGGTCATAGCACTATTTTGTTTATGACATATATAACAAATAACCAGTGAAAACTTAAAATACACTTTGAGGTAAGCCTCTGAACACTTTTACATTGTTTCCATTCTTATTTATAATTGTACAACAACAGGACTTGCATAATTTCTATGTGGCTAAATCCACCTAGCAGAGAGAGAGAGAGGTTCCATCTGAATATGAGGAAAATCAGCTTGACTGTGAGGATGGCAGAGCACTGGAGTGGTTTTCCCAGAGAGGCTGTGCAGTTTCTTTCTCTGTAGACATTAAAAACCCAACTGGACACGATTCCATGCAATGTGCTGCTTGAGTAGGGGGCAGTTCGACTAGATGGTCTCTAGATTTCCCTTCCAGCCTCAACCATTCTGTGATTCTGTGAAGAGCAATAATTTATGATTAAAAACAAATGTAACACTTTTACTGAAAGTAAGAAATATTAAGCCATTTGTAGCAGGACACCAATAAATATGCCAAACACAAAAATTATTGGTTGATTGAGTTTAAAATCTCAGTGGAATTTAATTTCTGTTTGCTTGTACTTCTGCTTTGAAAAGCAGCCATCTTAAATCATATAAAAGTCTCATTAAATTTCCCTCCTTTAGAAAAATGCCCTCCTTTAGAAAAATGCACAGTGATATGGCATGTCTGATTGTCTGTGGTTAGTGATCTCTAGCAGGGCTATTGAAATGATGGCAGTACAGGTGGATGGGGTACTTATTAATAACAAAATAATTGGAACATCAAAATTTATGAATTAGCAGTTTTCAAATTCAACTCCAATCAGCAGATTATGGTTTTACTCATATCAACAGTAAACACTGCAATTCATTATGTGCATATCCAGATTTTTTTCTACAGATGTTTTTGCCATGAGTGCCAAATTAAGAAAATAATCCTTCAGAGGTCAATGGAAAAGGTGTATTGCTATTTGCAAAATCAAATGCTCAGCTCTCTGGTCACCTGCCTCATCACCACTACATCTGTGCTTAGTGTTCTTTCC
>NW_010586791.1:103496-195152 GCF_000705375.1 Tinamus guttatus
AATGTTTTAATCTGAGTTGAAAATTGGAATAGTTCTCAACTAATGCCTCTCTCTCAAACTTTTACATCAGAGAGAGAATATCCCTTTTTAGGAAAGTATGGATATCTTAGGTTTGAATCTTTCCTGCATAAGCTAGTCCCTCAGACCTGCAGTCTTTCCTGTTTTAAACCCATAATTTTCTAAAGAACCCTATTCCACTCACACATGAAATATATCATTTATCTTCCTTCACACGCATGCAGAGATCTCAAATATTACTTTATGATGTTATAATGTGTGATAATACACCCATAATAATCTTTGGGGGCAGTAAAATTCTCTTTTCTTGGTCTACACAGTTATAAATGTAAAAAATGTAATAAACTGCATATAATTCTTGTGCCACATTACAGACTTGGTGTTCCAACCTGGCCGTTGGCTACAGCACAGGACAAAGAACTGTGCAGAACACAGCTTAACATAGGCAAAAATTATTGTAGGTTCAAACATGAGGGCCTGTTGGATTTTAGTATTTACAAGACTGTTACTACAGGATTATTATCATTGCTACATGGACCCTAACATGATTAAGAATGCAAGCATGTTTTTTATGGGGAAAGGATAAGAGAACTGCAACTGTTCAGTCTGGAGAAGAGCAGGCTAAAGGGGGATCTTATCGATGCATATAAATATATGAACGGAGGGTGTAAAGGCAACAGACGTCCATCTGAATCTAAGGAAAAGACTCTTACAGTGAGAGAGGGTGACTGAGCACTGTAACAGGTTGTGCAGAGAGGGTGTGTTCTTGGAGAACAGTTATGGGCAGCCTGCTCTAGGCGACACCTCTTGAGCAGGGAATTTGGAGTGGAAGACCTCCAGATGTGCTTCCAACCTCAACCCTTCTGTGATCCTGTGATTATTTGTTTCACACAAACTACACAGCATGATAGGAAAAATCAAAATGACAGAATGTATCTTTGATTAATTACCCAAGGGAAAAAAAATAATCCTTCAAATACAGTAGCCACCAAAGATGCACAGTTTGCAAAACTCTTCTTCAGTGGCTCTGGGGAAAGCTACACATTATCTGGCACACATCCAGTGCATAGCTCTTTAATAAAACTGATGGGCAATTATTTTCTTAACCCTGTGATCCTCTGTATCATTGATTCTTCTAGTCTGTAGAAATGTCTATGTCAAAATGGAAAGCCTCTGGGGAAGTACAGATTGTGACATGTGCTTAGGTTGCATTTTAAGTATAACAAAGATGACAGCTTTTTCTATTAAAAATACATATTTAGCTGTATATAAACAATATAGTGTTGTGCAGGAAAATACAAAAGGAATAACTGGTACTATAATGATGTTGTAGTATACAACAAAGCAAATTCAAATTTGTAACTGCCCTGAACATTAAAAATTAAAAACCATAAAGAGATTCTGCTTTTCTTTTTCTTTATTCAACTTCTAACTATTCTCTGAGTGTTCACCAGAAAATCATTCCCTCTTTCTCTCCCTCAAAACCATATGAGTTCTTCCCTTGCTATGGAGAATCTTCCTCTACCGATGCTAACCAGTTCTCAGATTCTCTAATTGAACTTAAGCAAGTTAAAATCATAGCAATTACTCTCCACTAGAACTTAGATTTGAAGGCTGAGGCCTTACAATTCACACCTGTAAAAAGACTTGCATGCCTTTAAACCTGTCTATTGTTTCCTAATTGTGATCAGGAAAAAGCTTTTCATCTCCCTATACAATCCTTGCTTAACCTGTATTACAAAGTATTACATTCATTTTCTCATGCTTTTAATGGATATTCTGCTAAGATTTTCATGTTTGCAAATATCAAACACCTTGCTGAACATTATAAAACTGATCTCACAGCTGCCAGTTAATTTATTTAAATACCAAATGTAATGCATTTTATATTAAACAACTAGTGCACAAACAAGAGGGAAAGGACTCTTTGCCTCTATTTCCCTAGCAGCATCCTAGCCCTGCCTGGAGTCCACTCGATTCAGAGAATACATAATCTCTCAGTAAATTCCACAAATGTGTCCTGCCTGGTTATCATCAGTGCAGAATGGCCAGCAAGAGGAAGCAAATTTGCTGAGGAATAACAGAATATTCAGATAATGTCGCATAAACGCTAGATAATGGCTTCCTCTGAGAGATTTGTAATGCTTCAATATCAAATAACTTTTGCATTAAAAATCACAAGAATGTATATCACATTAGCTTTTTCACACATTTTGCAACTCAGAAGAAAACAAATGTAGTTTCAAGGCAACTCCCATCCTCTCCTTCCTGTCCCTCACATAGTGACAAATTCCTTAGTACATATGCTATTTGTTACTTTCTGGACCTCAGGTGGAACAGGTTTTTCCAGACTAAAACAGAGCCAAAATCATTTATATAAAAGTAAAATTACTAATGTATTTATGAACATGTCATGAACTTCTTACCTATAAATCAGTCTAAATAGGCAGTCTAACAGCAGATTTGTGTGAGCAGAGTATGAATCCCTGGAGTTTTCAGTCTGAAAACATGAGCTCATACTATACTGAAAATCTTTCTTACACACAAATAGCAGGATCAGGCCATGTAACTTTGCAAAGTTTCACTTCTTATTTGTCTTTTTATTCAGATTTCATGTGATAATGTTAGGACACATGTGTCATTTACCTGACAGACAGTATTTCTCTCCATAGGAGGGAGGAAAAAGCCAAGAAAATTTAATCCATTTCCTTCCATTGCAAGATTCTTTCACTCAGGAAGGTCTTGCTCAGCCTTGTGTAAAATGGCTCAGCAATGGGACTGATTTCATTCCCCTGAAAAATCACAGTTCTCAGTCTACAAGTGCTTAATGTTGCTGAAATTCTCCTGACAAACAGGAAACATTTTAAATTGACTCACTATTTATCCCATTCACAGATATTAAACTATTGATCCTGCAAGACCCTGCATGATTTTGCAAAATGGAAAAGACAGGAGAATTTTGTACTGCAGCCATTTGCCTAATTCCAGTTTAGCAGTAAATTTCCTGATAAGTTAATACATGTTAAGACACCATTAACTTTTAAATAGAAATGTGTTATGAGGGGTTATTCCCTTTTGGGGGAATCTAGGTAGATCAGCACACCTGCAGAGCACTTCTGCATGACAGATCTCCTCTGCTGCAACACATCAGGGAGGAAACCAGACAGCATCACCTGTGGTTAAGTTTTTGAACTGGAAGAAAACAAAAGTCCCCATGCCAACATTTTTCTGGTCAACCTACTGTGTGAGCATGACCCAGCGATACAAACACACCAGCTGGTTCACTGAACAACATTCACTTCTACCTTTACCACACTTAGCTCATCTTAGTGACCTCTGCAGAAAACAACAGAGAGTCAGGTTCTCAAGCGTTGTTCTGAATCCTAATTCTTTGCCAAACCTAAAACTGGTCCAAATTGTTTCAAAATCAACGGTGTCTGAAGTTAAATATAAGATACGGATTCCTGCAAACATCGCATTTTTAAATACTTCAATTTCAAATACTTCACCCAAATAAGATTTTTAGCTTCTGGCAGCAACAGTTGTTTTCCTGATTTCAGGAAATCTGAAGAATTTAGGAGTTAATCAAGATCTACAGTCCCCCTACTCCAAGGGCTGCCTCTCTTTCTCATCTTATAACCAGCTGTCCTGACTGATCACCACACAATCTCCTCACATTAACAGGTATTAAATAACATATCAGTGAGTCAAATTCTATTTACTCTTCCCCACACCCTAAAATTAAGTCAGCTCTGAGTTTAAGCATTACATCATCTGTGTGACCCACGCCTAACTCAATATACAGCTTTCACTTCTGGCAGGACAAACCTCTTGAGCCTGCATAGAAATTACACTATATTGCTTCATGCAGTAAGGTTGACAGGACTTCATAATGGGCTATTGGTCAGGCTGATTAACTGATTTGGGTGGGGAAACTTGACACTGCAGTGCAAGTGTAAATCAGAGCAAAGATATAACTAGAATCAAGGTAATGTTATGAACAGAAGGCGCTGTGAAATTCACTTTATGCTAATCTTTGTAAGATGTAGTGAGTTAGTAGGACTCTTCAGTGCTAAGTCTCATGTTTATTGGAAGGTGAGACTGACAATGGTCAAGGGTAACTTTGATAACGTATATTTGTAAAGAACACAAACCATGTAATCCAGCTGTTAGGCTTATGTAGGCTCACAAAGTAAGTTTAGCTCTGCAGCCTTTTTTATCCAATTCTAAATGGATTCCATACCTCACTCTGAACTCCAGTGCATTCCAGCAACCCTGACCCAGCCTCATATTAAATATTGGAGGTTCTCCAAAGGAAAATTATATTTTCTCTGGTTCCTACAAGCTCATGGAGTTAAGAAGAAAGTCAATCAGTAGGAGGAGAGAGACTTTCTTCAAGTACATTCTTGAAGGAGAACACTTATGAGGGCCTGGAGGATGCAAGGGTGAAAAGGCTAAGTGGGGGCTTGGAGTCTTAGGCTTGGAAGCCTTGGTCAAGCCTACACCACCAGGATTGAAGGCTGGTGCCTGCAGAAGAAAATGACCATTTCACTCAGACTGCAATTTTTCAAACGCAGCTCAGTCTAGAGGTAGAATTAGGATATAGAATAACAGTGGATAGATTTTATTCCTGCACAAATGAAGTCTTTCAGAGGTCTGAGATCTATGATGCCATTTCATTCCAAAGTAGGAATGAATTGTTGGAATACTATTGATTTTAAGACTGAGTCAAAAATTAAGTTTTAGGACTAGATTCCATCAAAGAATTACTTTAAATGACCCGGTTTGTTTCTTTCCCACCAAGTCCCATGGAGAACTTTTTTTTTCCTTTGGAAGAATAATCTTAAATTCTCTATTTAAAGTCTCTGTTGAAACAAAACTGTATTTTTTAAGCAGAATTATGTTGCTATAAGGAACATCTGGGTCATGGACTAAAACTTTTTGCATTTGTGCTCTGATTATGCTTACTATGATTATCAGACTTGTCTGTTGTTTCAGTCAAGGCTCATCCCAGACAAACTTTTTGAAAGAGATTGAGAGTTAATAAAAATGTGCTGAAGAGTACAAATTCCTTTAATTCTTTTCAAGCAGCAAGGGAAGGGAGGAACCCTGAGGACATGCTTAATACTTAAATAAATGGGGATAGTATTTTTACCTCATGGGTTTGCTTTTCTTTTGCTGATATGAACTCCATAATTCAAAAGTCAGTCTATTTAAAATTTATATATACACATGCATGCTTGTGTTTTAAAAATAATGGGATTTTTTTTCATTTAAACAAGAAGGCCCATTTATTCCTGCATTTCTTATGAGTCATATAGGCAGAAAACTATTTGGCTCTGTAAAACAGCCTGAATTAATCTGCCTGCAAAACAACTAGTTGGAAGTATTTATGCATTTAAGCCCCTGTCATCTGAACCACTACACATGAACACGTTGGCACAGTACCTGCTCAGATACAAGAGAAGTCCCTGCACAAGTCAGGTAGAAATTTTCTTGCTCAGCAATGTTTAGCAATGCTGTATGTCATCTGATTGGATGGATGAGGTTAGAATATTAAGATGAAAGAAAGTCTATCCCATAAGCAGGTTTCTTTGTGCAACTCAGGTTTTGGATTTCTCTTCTTCTTCTCTTTTTTCTCTTGGCAATATGCACTGTAGTAAATGAAACTGCCAAGGCAAAGCCACCATTCTACTATATCTTACTATGTTATAGTTTTAGCTACTGCCAATTAGCACTCTTCCACATGAAAATAGCTGATTTAAAAGATAAAATAATTTAGTTTTACAGATCTAAGCTGTGCCATATCAGTTAATTTTTTGAATAATATGATCTCTGGCTTGTCCCAGTATGATTTGACTCATATTATATTTTTGGTAAGGCCATTGCCTTACCTTGGGTATTTCCCTGGATTCCATAAGCAAACCACTACTCAGCTCACAATATAACATTAAATAACAAAATAATAATAAAATTTGGGAAAGCTGTCATTCACCTCTCCACTGGAGTCTTCAAGTTCCAGACATTCAAAAAGAGTTTCCTTCTGACACCTGGCGTGTTTGAGAATGTTCTTCAAGAACTCTGCAAGAGAAAGGCAGGTTCATCTATTGTCATTTATATACTCGTACAGCTCAAGTCTTTCCCTGTTGGTACCACAGGTCTAGATCAGTGACTTCAAAAAGAGAGCCATGAACTTTGCTTGATAAACACTGCAAAGGAGCAACAGTATGCTATGGAGTCATGAGATAATTACAATAGAAGATTATTTTGTTGTAAGATTTGAAATATTTTATGCAGATACTTTATTGTGCTGGATGGAGTATAAAAATTTTTATTAACTCCTTGTCACACTTTCTATTATTGAACTTTGTTTTTTTTCGGATTTCACCCTGGTCTTTCCAAAGTATCTGCTGTACTGCTTCAAGGATGTGCTAAAAAGCCCAAGGTGTTAACATACAGCAAAAAAAAGGAAATCTGTCAGTATCTCTTACAGCATTATAAGCCCATAAAAAAAGAGATTATGAAACACTAGAACAATTCATATCACAAATTACAATTGTTAAAGATACACCTTGAGTAAATTGCACAGTGCTCAATAAATGAAATATAGACTTATACTTCAGTTTCATTGCTGTGCTACACAACACTATACATGAATTAATAACTTTCATAATTATCATAAAATGACCAACAGAACTATGTAAGTTACAGAGCTTCTGAGCTCTGAACTGATCCTGCGCATATTCATCTGTGATGGGTTTTATGTGCACAAGATGTCTCATTGATGTCAATGGGACAACACAGGATTGCAAAGTACTATGCAAAGTGTGTATCCCAACAATAATTATTTACTGTACTAACAACCACTTGGTAATGAGAGAAAGAAGCAGATCAGAGCTGCAGCGCTGCTTATAGCAAACTTGTTTTGAAAGTCAGATTTGTACAATTTGTCCCCAAAACTGCATCTCATACTGTCAGTGATTCCAGAAACTTCTATATGAAGAGAATGAATCATGAGTGCTTGTGTGCAATTGTGGAAATATATAGGAATAAATATACCTTTTGTAGAGATGACATAAGACAAGCTCCACACGGTAACCTGTTTTTGACGTAATCTAATGCTACTTCATTACATTTTGCAACATACATTTTATTAATAAACTAGCTTTTATAATCTAGAATTTGCACTAGAATCTACTTAATCCCTGAAGCCTAGAAGAAGTTCTTCTTGTACTGAAAAACAGGGACTAATTATATGATCATACAGTCAGCTAGCAAGTGAATTTTTAGTCTCCAAATTTTATTTTCAGAATTGAAACTAAGCAAAATACACGAAAATTTTCCAAAAGTCCACAGTTATCTTTCTAGGAAATGCTGAGCTAAGTACAGCATGTCATAGTATTCCTGCATTTTCCTTCTTGTTATCTGAATGAAACATGTAATTTCCAGATTGCAGGAGCAAACTGGCTCTAAGAAATTACCAATACAAACATTTACTTGGGGGGCAGACTTTGAATTCAGAGGAGACAGAGGCATCCCAGTTATGGAAGGATGTGATATTGCAGAAACACGCCTGGGTTCAGCATTTCTGCACAGATTTCAGCAGCTTCCCTGCTACAGTCTGGTGGTTTTGCATCTCATTCTGAGGTCCCTATGTCCCCCTGGGGCCTGGGGCCTGGACACATAACACAGATTGTGCTTCTAGAGTCAAAGCCCAAGGCATCGGTTAAACAGCGTCAGCCTTATTATACTTCAGTCTCCTTGCAAACCTAGCTTAGAGTTCTTTATTGGATCTCGTCCCTAATTCTTTCAGAAATTCAGCAGGGTATTCTCATGTATAAATACAATTTTTCTACAGAGCAAGAAATCGGCAGACTGCCATATGTTTGATAAAGCCTTTTAATTTACATGGTTCTAAATAAAAATAATTAAAAGAAGTAAATTGATAAGAGAACAATTGCTTTTCTTTGCATAGTAAAAAGAACCATCATTACCTTTTCAAGAGAAATCCAGGCTTCCACCTATTAAAGCCTCCAAATACATAAAACATCATTTTCATATTGAGTTTTCATCTTTGTTTCATGGCAAATTAAAATCATAATCTACTTAAATTTCCCACCATGGAAGATTTATGTGGTAGAACTACTGAGGCAATAGATTCAAGTTTTCTCCCCTTCTCATATGCATCATCTTTCATATAAACATAATTAAGACCTGAATGCAACATTTATGAAATTCACTGCAGTATATGTGAACTGAGATAAAGATCAATGTTTGCATCTCGGATGGTTGCTAAGGTGTAACAAAACAGCATTCTTTTGTGCAACGTCAGGAAACAATCTTGCAATAGAAAAGAAAAAGGTTGTGTCGCACAGTGTATTCTATTAAGATGGGACATCATTTTATATACAGCATCAAAATTAAATTAAATTGGCTATTCTTTCCTATTATGTGTTTGCATTACAAATTTTCAAAGCCTTCACTTTTTCAGTTTCAGCTTTACTGCTGAAAAGAAAACTAACATAGCTGCTTGTTTCAGCCTTTCTGTAATTTTCCCCTGATAGATTTTCAATGCAGCTCCATTTTTCTGCAAGTGAAAGCAAATTACCCCATCCATTCTTCATCCATTCCTCATCCTTTCTTTGTGCCACTGCATCCATCATCCTGAAGGCAACACATTTTCTTAATACTATTTTTGTAAAACCCGTTGAGCAACAATGACACCAATTCATTCATGTTTGTAGACTAAAGAGACCAAATCAGTAGTTAAATTTCTGGGCAATGCTAAATAGGCTCTGCATACCAAAAGAGCACCGACAATGCTTTAGATAATTTCCAAGATTTAGGGATTAATTGTTTCCCCTAAAACATAAGTAGTGAAATATTCTTATTGAATCATCTTGAATCTAACTTTCATAATGTAATTTCTAGAGCTGATTGAAAAAAAAATCCACCAGAATATTAGAATTTGCTCTTTTGTTGAAAACAGTTTGTTGAAATCTAAACTTGACTGTTTCTTACTGTTGAAAAAAAAGGTAAACCAGTTCAGCATTCAGCAGGTTTTGCCAGGGCTTCCAAAGCCCAACGAGGAAGCAAGCTGAAGTACCAAAGTGCATCTTTAAGAAAAGGCACACATCTATAAATTAAATTATGCATTCCTTGAAAATGCTTAATTAAAAAAAAAAAAAAAAAGATTTTGAAAACCTGAAATTATCTATAAACCCAGAGCAGTTAAACCATGACAACCCTGGTGCCTTCTTCTCAGTTATATCATTGGACTTCCTTGAAATCAAATGAAAAATGACACTAGTCACTACCTACAAAAATCAGTAGTTATGGTTGTCCTCATGAAGTATCTGACAGTTCTCCCATTTCTAGAGATCACAGCAATATGAAATATTTCTTTATTCTGCTTATGAACAGATCAGGAAAGAGTTTGAATATGACAGGAATATTCATATTTAAATGTTTCCCCAAATAGTAATTCTTCCAGCAATATTTCTCAAAGATAATCACATAACGGAATTCCCCAATTTCCACCATTCATCACATTGCACCTTTTAACAGCTAGTTCATCTTGTATTTTCCTGTAGGGTGAAGTTTGCAGCAGTTTTTATAGGCTCAGAGCACCTTCTCACTGTCGTATTATGTTTTCATTTTTTTACTTTTAAAAAGTGACAGATTCATGATCAGAAAAAAAAGGTTTATGTAAGAAAATAATTCTTTTTCTTCTCCTAAAAGAATTAGTATTTCTGCAAAGCACACTAGTCTACTAACAAGTAACCATCTGGAGAACAAGAATCCATCATTTGTATCAACAAAATCAAAATCCTGATCAACTTGCGCTGCATTAGGTGAGAAAAAAAATGTTTTTTTGGATGAGCCACAGTAGAAATATATTTCTTTTCTTATTTCCCATCTAAAGGTTGGGTAGTAATGACAAAGAATGAATTACAGTCCTGCTCAGTCTCAGACATGGGATTAGAGTACCTCAAAGTCAATGGGGCAAAACACTGGACTTTCTTTAAGTACGCATAGTACAAGGGTGCTTTGGCTTAGGCAGACATTGGATATGGAATATATCATCCCAAGTGAGTAACATTTTGGCAAAAGTTCTACTACTCTCAAAAGAGACTATTGACAATGTCAATTTTAACTAGTACTTCTACCTCTGTCATTAATTTATTCCCCAAATGTCCAAATCTCAAAAAGGAACTTGGTAGGAACTCAAAGGAACTTTTATTAATCAAAGAAAATTTGGAGTTTACTGCCACTTCTGCTTTCAACAATTTCCTGTCTTTGTCTTGAGTCCAACAAAAGTTAGGCCCTTTGTTTGCATTGAGGGTCCTATAAAGTTGCTGCTGATTCCATTTTGGCTTGTGAAAGAGTCCCCATTACCCTCAGTGTGCTGTGATGAAAAGCTTTTATGTAAGACTGTATCCTTTCTTATTCAGATCAACAAATAGATGGCATCCCAGCCAAGACTGAAGAGCTAGTGCTCAGAAGAGTCAGATGGATCTTTTTGCAAATTTAATAATCAATGAAAAATGGTATTCTTTCTAACTGCAGTATCACATACTCAAAAGCAAAAAAAAAACCCTTTGTGTTAAGACTGACTGCATTGCACTGGAATCTAAAAACAATGTAAAGTCTTTTATATTCATTTATGAATTGTAATACTTTGGTATAGATATCACAATACAATTATGCAAGCTTTCAAGTTGTATCATTCAAAAATACAGTAGAAATGAATCAATGGGAAAAAATAACTGCAGAAAGATGCCTAAATTGATCTTTGAACAATAATTGTCCTTTTTAATTCAAGTAATGTCAAAAAAGTTAAAATTTAGAAACATACATACTGTTTGTATGAATTATATATTAATTAGGGATATGGAGTTACATTAATCTATGCATAGATAAATATTATCAGCACTAATGGAGCCAAAAAAAAAAAAAAAAAAAAACGCAAGCTATGCAGCAGAGACCTGCCTTACATGGATGCTCTTCCTTCTTCCTTAAATCATAAGCATTGAGCATTTCTTAATACAGGACACAGCACTAGACTATAGTTTTGGTGTGAGCCAGTATGGAAGAAGATTGATGGGTCTAGAACTGATGGTATTTAAAGTAAACATAAAATATCTCATGAACATCATTATAATCATGCTAATCACATACCACTTTTGGCAGGGGGAGCTTTGCTCAGTAACAACCTCAGTTAGGAGCACAGTGCTCCTGTCATTACCTGAGCTTCAAAACAGAACAAAAGCCAGAGCTTTAAGCATGGCCTGCTCTAAGGGATATTCAAACAACCTGTGAAACACTCAGCTTTCAGGGGCCACTTCAGGTTTCTTCATGTTAATACCCAAACTGCCACAAGCTGCTGGAGTCTTGCAATAGGAATATCAACCTAGGACTCCAGTACCAACAAAATCATTTCTGCCTCTGGCAGATTCGTGGAAAGTACATTATCATCATTTAGCCCATTAAATCCATTTATTATTTTAGAGGAACAATTTATTCCTAATAACAATACCTCATCACTGATATTATTATCTACTTTAGGAGCATAATATGGCTTGTTTTAGATCTGATTGTTCAATGTGGCTTGAAGGAAAATCTCCACATCTTGAAATTGACTGCATTGTCCTTTATCTTTAAAAAGACAGCTGAAAATGAATTATGCTGTGTTTGCCAGTAGCTGTTCATGCTATTATCTTGTAGGTATGTTATCTACTTGTTTATATTTTTTTTGTTCAGATTGAAGTTTTAGTTTTTATAGACTGTGATGTAAGCATTACTAGCTTTATAAATCAACAAGAAAGGGAACTATGGAAGAAGTCTCAGGATTGCTCAGAGAATGAAAGGAAATACAAGAAAGACTTTCCTTAGAGATGGCCTTTAAAGTGAATGAACAGCTGGAATGGTCCTGCCCAGAGGTGCCATTCATGAAAATATCCCGAGTGAAAACAAGTAGGAAGGGCTATTCAATGCCCTCAGATGCACTCAGAGGACTCCCATTGACTTCAATCAGAGCCACATGCTGAAAGCTGCTGGCAAAATTTGACCCTGAGCAACCTTTTCAAACAGCAGGCCAAACTGTGTTTTCAGATATACACATACAGTTCCCAGAAGAATCAGAGGCTGCAAGTATTTTGCATTTCTCACTTGCTTTGCAGTCTTGCTTTCCTTCACAGGGACCTTTTTTAGATTAAAACTGTACTTTGCACATTGAAAGTTTGGCAGTGGTAAATAGCCTGTAAATGAAGCCTATCATATGCCTAGAAAATCAGGTACAGAAGAGGTATGGAAAATTGTATTCAATTATATGAAAAATGCTCTCACATTTCTGAAATATCTGCCACACATTTCATAGTCATATCAAAAGCAAACAGGACTATGGCAAAAGAAAACCTACCACAACAACAGATGCATGTGATATAATCAGAGTTTATACTTTAAATTCATATTCTTCTTGCAATCTATTATAACTGGTTTCAGCTGGAGATTTGGACTTTCAAAAGAGCATATCCTACAAATTTAACTCCATCCACCCATTTTTAACTACAATATTCAAGGTTAACAAATATTCTTTTCACTAAGAAACACCCTCATTTTCTATGATCCTAACTCTAAAATGTTTGACCTTCCTACCCAAAATTTTCCAGGTGACTACATCTGACCGTTTTCCTTGTCAAAAAACCCAGGGGGAGAAAAATAAAATAAAAAAGAAGGACTAAGTGAATAGAGGAACTCTTTCCAAAGCATGCATTACAAAGCATACGCTCAGTTCATCTTTGAATGAAACATATGAATTTATCTAATTTTCTAAAACCAAGTATAAATAGTTATTAGCATTCATAAGGAGCTGGCACAATGCCTGGACAGGACCTTCTAAGCACAGACTGTCTGCATCTTGAGCAAAGGGTGGAAAATCAGGGGGATTTTAAGGCTTGCAGTGAAGGGCAGCAGAAAAGACCAAACACTTGGATTTTTGCTAAATCCACAATTGTGATGACAGGGGTCTCACGCTGTCAAACTATTGCCAGTCCCAGCTTCACAAAACCTTGAAAGAGATACCACTTTAAGCACACTGGATGTACTTGCCAGAGAGAGCAAGCAGTGTTCACAAGAGACACGCTGAAGAGCAGAACAGGGACTAAAGGCGAGGTTGCCACGAGGACAGCAAGAGAAGTAACTCAGCAGAAAGGGGTACTCCTCGAGGGACTACATCCCCCTGAGTGGGAAAACAGTCTTGGTGCTAAATGCCACAAGCAGAGCAGGATCACAAGCATGCCATGAAAAATACAGGGACAGGCCATCTGGCCACACCAGGCCTATTCTTATAATAGTCTCAAGGACTGGAGGACAGCGGAGTGTGGTTTGTAGCAAGTTAAAATTATAGCAGGGTTAAGATTTCTGTAAACAGAATAATTTCAGATAAGCACCAGAAGGAGCAGGTGCTGGTCAATTAGTCCTCTCCAGGTGCCTTGACCAGCATATTGATGAATTTCTCAAATGAAGTAATATATTTATTAGTTTTCCAGAAAATGCTGCACTCACACTAGCTTATGTATGGAATTTACAGCATTTAATCTGCAATGTTTCCATCTGTCATGGTTGCTATTGACAGTGCACATATGTCTGTTTGTGCTTCATCTCGTAAAGAAAGTGTATTTAGGAGCTGGAACCACTAAGTATGCAGGTGGTGTATAATACAGGGTATCAATGAACAGATGTGGGAGGCAAGTATCCAGGATCATGTCATGATTCATTATCTGAAGATAGGTTAGTATTGCACAGCTTTATGAATATGGCAATATTCAAAGCAGTTAACTTCTAAGTAACTATATTTTCTTTATATAATTGTAAGCAAAATTAATTTTTCTGCTGCAAACCTTTTCATGCCTAGACCAGAGGTTTTCCTTCTCAAACCATGAATGAATTTATTTCCGACTTCCACATTCATTCATAGAAGTGGATTCAGAGGAGCCCCATAATCTTACCATCTTATCTAATGAAAGGATTTTTAGTTTTCTTCAAAGAAAAATCAGACTTAGATGCCAAGACATCTAGTAGGACTGTTTTGCCCTATGGAAAACACTCCTAATATGCTGTGTCTTGCATATTTTGTGTCATTAACTATGGCTGGTCTAAGTAGAAAGTAATGAGTCAAAAATAATTGACCAAGTTCATCTTCTCTATGGTAAATCAAGGAAATTATCATTAATCATGGCTAAATTAGATACAGACTGACAGAATTAATATTTGAGTCATATATGTGTTTTAAAATGTTAGCTTTCCAAAAACTGTCCCATAAGCTAATGGTCTCTTATTTCTCCTGTTATTCAGAACCAAAAAATGCTACTGTGAATATTTCTTCTAGATTTTTTTTTTAAATGAACTAATACCACATTATTCCAGCTTTCTGGACAGTATTTTGTAAAACCTCTGAATTATTGAAAATGTTCTTACCTCTGCATTTACATATTCACATGCCAATTTCCATTAAACAGGCTGTCCAAAATAATGTATGTAAATCACTCTTGGTAAAATCGCTAGAGTTAATCATGGTTGTGATCTCCCCCATGATGACATTCAGCAACTCTTTGCAAAGTTTTCTTTTACTCCTATTGTCAATTTCTATTTAACAAATGGTTTCTGTGTTTGTGATTTATACCAAAAGCAACTCTATACAATAAAGTAGTATCTGCTGTGTCAGCTGCTGTGTCACCATCTAACATCTTAACTACGTCATGTCAACAAGCAGAACATCTGAACAAGAGTCTCAATATCTAGAATTCAAAGTATGGGGCTTCTCTACCTGGCCCTGGTCCAAAGCAGAGTATTTATTCCCCCTTTTTTTTTTTTTTTTTAATACCTGAGGCTTGATGTCAGAAATGGAGACCTTGGAAGCACTCACTGTCAAGTGAGTAATATCCAGAACCCTGCACACTAGCCAGGACGTAGCACGAGTTCTTGTTCCTCTCAAGAGTTTAGAAACCCAACTCAGGGTCATCTCAGGAGAGCTCATTGTTTAAAAGCAGGAATTCTGGTCCTCGCTCCCAATACCACTTATATATTTCATTTCACATAATCGTCAAGATCAGACAGCTATAAAACTGTATATGGAACAATATTATATCCATAAAAAGCTTCTAGTACAAGGGTCACAACTTGGGCTATAGTCTCTTCCTCATTTCCCTCCTTTTTTTGCCTACTGCATGTTTGCTACATGATGACAGGCTAGAATGGTGAGAATAAGCATATCGTGCATGCTCTTCTTCTCCTTCCCAAGTCAAACCAGAGTGTCTAAGATGTTTTTGTGCGGGCCTGCTTGAGGATTGCATGCCAAAAAAAGCAGACAGTTATGTTACCAGCTGTAATTTTTAATCTGGTAGACATGGTTGTTATGGTTTGTGGTATCTAGTAGATGCACCCAGAGTGTCATCTAAGGGACTGGGATGATTTTGCTGTCACTTCTTCACATGGTTTCCTCAATTCCATCAAAACTTGAACAAGAATGGGACAAGCATTATTCTTGGTATGTACACAACACAACAACAGTTTGTAGTTTCAAAAAAAAAGTCTACAGTTTGACCAAGGAATCCTGATGGCCAATCTATTTTACTCAAGGCAATAACAGCAAGCCAGCACTGCAGAGAGCTAATAATTCAGCTCCTAGAAGGAATTCAGTGGTGTCAGAGGCTCCTGTGTGTTTCAGTAACTCAAGACTAGCTCAAGATTACTATGCAAATTTTGAAGTTGATTCAGTAAAAGTTTTCATGTTGCAGAGCAGAAGCACATTTAGTCCATCTAGTCATTCTTTAGATTAGTACCCAATAATTCAGCTGAATCTTCAGGCGCAGTGGTCAGGAAAGACAAATGTATCCATTCAAAAACAGTCCTGGAAAAATTCTGTGATCTGGAGTCAGTTATTTCTCCTACCTCTCACTTAGAGGGGGGAATAGAAGCAATAGACAGACACTGATACTGATTTTTTTTTCTTTTTCTCCAGGAGTTAAGCTCTGTCTGGTGGAGCTGGCAGAACATAGCCAAACCTCTAACCCAACATACCTATTTGGAAGAGCTGTAGCTATGACACCTTTGGCTCATAGTTTCTGATAGAGCTAAGGTAAGAGCCAGCAGCCTTGAAGAGTGTTTTAAGGGCAATGGCTTGTGTGATTATGGGGATGCTAGAAGGTGGGTAGGTACACAATTTTTGTTAAGCAGAAAATCAAATGGCTCCTGGACTGCAGATGTTGCCATTGGTAAAAGATATACAGGAGATTATGATGGTATATGCAAGGTCATTTTTGTTTTACCAGAAAAGGATGGGAGAATTCAACCTTCAACGGGTAACCGCAATCACAGAGTAGTATATATGGAGTTTTGATGAATACTGGGCCTCTTCTGTCCCTATTAAAGCTACATTCCCCAAGTACCTCGTGCACTCTGTTCTCCTAACTCAGTTACCCAACAAACATCTCTAATGCAAAACACCCAGGCTGAACATCACAGGGAACAGATGAGCCCTTGGACGTGCTCAGAAACTGCTGCTTTGCATGCATCTTACAAACAGATATTCACTGTTCTTTGTTTTCTTCCTACTTTCAAAACCTGATGCTTTCCCTTACTAGGATGTTGGGCAAACTGAAGGAAAGAATAAAAGGCACATCCAAGGTTACCAGCTGTAGCCCCTTACATAAGTATCTGTCTCCTGATCTTTATCAGTCTCTTCCTGATTGCCTGAGGAGTCTAGCCTGACTAAGGGCAGGCAGCTTAAAATTGCAACACGGTAAAATGATTTAAGGAAATTCATGCCCTTGCCGAGGGTACTGTCAGTGCTGCTGTCATGTCACATCCTGCAGTTCATGTGTGCATTTGCCAGGCCCCTGGGGGCTTTGTGCTCCCCTCTTCCCTGGGCTCTCTGCAGCTTGAATTTCCACAACGAGATATAGGAAATTCCAACCCTATTGGCAATCATGAATGTCAAAAAAAGTTCATTTTGCTGAGTGCAAGAGCCTTTGGATACTTTAAAAAATAAATAAAATGCCAAGTAGCTTTTAAATTGAAAAAAAAAAAAGGTTATTAGTTTGTCTGTGGCATTCGTTCACATCTCCCTGCTGTGGTGTGTTTTGAGGGTTTTGCTGAACAATCTCACTTTGCTCATTCTTAGTTTTGCAGTTCCATAACTGAACTCAACTTAACTACTTCTGCTTAAATTACAGATGTTAACATTCACAACACTGAGAGTGGGTAGATTATTAATTCCTTCGGTTCTCACCAGATATAATTAATTCAAAATAATGATGGAGGCATTTTTAAGTTTAGTTTTAAAAACAAAACCAAAATTATTTGCTCTATCTTGTTTCGATCTTCTGGCTAAATACATTTAGATAAATCAATACCCACAGAGGGGAGTATAATTTTAAGGTCATTTACAATAAACATCAACAAGAACAGCTCAATAGATCTCAAATAGAAAGTGTATTAGTCATAATTGACCAATTGGCAAGAAGTCAGGAGTCACTTGATGCACTTTATTTTTAGGGATAATGATAAAAGGACACCATTTACATTAAAGATTATTATTTAAATGAAATACAAATTATAACATTGGAATATGTCTTCTACTGAAATGTACATTCATTAAACGTTCGAGACTGTAATACTGACTTACAGAGGTGTTGTTAGAAACATAAATCTTCTGAGTGGTGGTGAAAACTTCAAGACATCTCATTTTCAAAATATTTTGAAAAGCTAGCACACTAGAAAATTAAAAGCTTTCAAGTATCAAAAATGTCTTAAATGAGATTCAAATGTGAATAGCAAGTGATTTTCTTTTTTGGTTACAAAATTTTTTTATTTGTTGTTGTTTACATCATAACATGAAAGTAAATTGACAGATCTACTATTCCTTAATAAGATCCATCTCACCCTGGGACCTAAATCCCTTGACCAACTTCACCATCACCTCCACTTCCTTCCCCTAAAGCAGATTTCTCAGTCCACATCAGCCAATCAACGCTTCACCCAGACGTTTTCTGCTTAGTGTTTGCTATTGGCTGGCACCAACCTCCAGCTGTTTTCAAAAGGGAGGAGACACCTGAAACAGGAACTCAGGTGGAGGTTAGGCTATTTGAATCTGGTTATTTGGAAAGAACTGCCTGTTCTTAGCATTCTGTGACTTCAAAAATAGTTTCAAGGTTATTATGTAAACATACAGATTCAAGAGCTGACTGGAAAATAACAAATTTCTAACCAGGAATTTTCGTGAAAGTTTTTTAGGATTATTAAATATATTTCCTACACACACATCTGTATTTATTATATATAATACATACAGATATATACAGACATAAATGAATGCATGCACACACACACACACATATTCTTCCCTGCTAAAAAAAATCTTTCAATAGTAAAAAATGGAAGATAAAGAATTGAGATTTAATTCCTCATATTTATTTTCACATTTTCTGGAATTTGCAGAAAATCTGCAGATTTCTGAAATCTGCCTATTTTCAAATAGGCAGAATTAGCCTGGTTTTCACTAGCTAGTTTTCACTCAATTAAAGAGAAAGTTGTTTTATGAGAGGTATTGTTCTAGAAAAATAAATGTTTTCATTCTTCCTTAATTTCCTCACTTTCTCAGGAAAGGAGTAAGGTCAAAAAAATTCAATAATGCCCTCCCACCCTGAAGCCAGACACTGGCTATACAGGAATATATAAATTATTTTTCTTTCTTTTTTTTTTTATGAATTAATTCACTTTTTAAGAATTGCAAAGTGCTGTTTTTTAAAGAACACTTTGAATTATATTACTTTTTTCCTATGCTGATTCTGATCAGCATAGACATTTCTAGCCAACATGTTGAAGAACTGTTGAGAGTTTTTTTGTACTCTTATATAGTCTTAAGGGGACAATATTACTCTGTCTGACACCATACATTTTGCCATTCAGATCTTCATTACAGATGTATTTTTAGACTCTGGAGTCATATACGCATCATGTATAACTTATTTTTGTTGGAAGGTCAGGGAGAATAGACTTTAAATTAAAACCCAGAAATCAGACTTCACACAGGCATAGAACTTGTTTCATTGTAAATATATACATGGATAGAATCAGGCTCCAAGAGCGTGTACATGCAAAATAAAATATAATGCTTTGAAATGACTTTTGTTGTTGATATACAGAGCATTTCTTAGAAGTGTCCTTAGACAAATCTTTCTTCTAATAACTATGCAAGCAGAGGTCATCTCAATTCTTAACTTTTTTGTAGTACAATGCGAAATCTGGGTAGCCCAAGCAATTCCCCACCTGGTATTGCTATCAATATTGCTAGCATCCATTTGGAAATAAGACTAGACTTCTATTGCTTCACAGTCCCCCACACATACTTTTTTTTTTTTTTTTTTGAAAGTGAGAAGATATAACAAGTTACCATAGAGAATGCACAGTAGAAGTTCAAGAATTCCATATTAGCCTGGAATAAGACAAACTGATTTATTTGGAAATGTGAGTTTTAATGCATAGGTAGCTGAGTACATACTTGTTTTAGAGTAATGTTTTAGCAGGTAGCAAAGCTACCTACATTTAAAAAAAAAAAATCAATGAGACAAGGACAAAATAGTCTGGGTGACCCATCAACCAATGTGATAAAAAATTCATGAATTTCAATGATAAATGTGGTCTGAAAGAGTACAGTTCATATTTCCAGATTGCACAACTGCATTTTCTGGCATTGGCTGGAATCAGAAGCAAAATTACTGGAATACAGGAAATTATCTCAAATTTAAAAAGGCTGTTGACCTCAGGCTCTGCACAGGATCAAATTCTGTGATCTTAGAAACATCTGGAAAGAAATCATCACAAGTTTCAATAATCTTCAGTTTTTTATTCTCCTGCATAATCATGAACACTTAAAGAATTTAAGCAAGGGAATGTTTCAGTCTTATGTGTTCTCTGTGGTGTCACTCTTTACTCCCTCAGTAAAGCAAAAGTATTAGTGGGCAGAAAGAAGGTAAACAACGTATTGAAAGAAAAATAGATATTATTCTGAGACAGTCTCAGGATAAATAACAATATTAGACTCCCTAGATAGGGGGCTTGCTATACTGCTATGGATTTTAATCCGCTCTATCTGTATGAGTGTTCCTGATACCAAATAAATAAATAAATAAATAAATAAATCCAAGATTCATGCCCTGTGGCTTGAGAGAATGGAGTTCCCCCCCAGCCTAGCAAGGTAGGGTTCAGCTTTCCCTAGTGATGTTCCTCCACCTGGCACACTGCTTGTTTTGCTCCAGACCTTGGCCGGAGGAGAAATCAGCAGGCGCTGCAGCCGATCACACACGTGGATGCAAGTGCAAACGGGAGCCTTAATTTAATCTGACAGTGCAAACTGCAATAAAATACGGCCTAGAGTTCAGTTTCTTCAGGTTGATATCAGGTCTGTGATTAACTGTATGGATTCCTTAGTTAAATTTATCCATGAACTGGCACTATGAATTGTTTGATCAGTGAAGCCATTATAATTTCTGCCACAATTTGTTAATCTAAAAATTCTGTATAATTCTGTTCTCTTGGTTAGGTTTTCTATTTGTGTTGTAAAATAAGTGTTACTGCCCTTTGCTTTTACCTGCTTTCTTAAATATCCAGAACAAATTTAAACACAGCTCTGCTCCATCTTCTTACTTCAGCACTGGCTTCAACTCCCCACTACAAAAATAAGACATGAACAATATAACGGGCAAAACTCCTCAGTGAAGGAAATATAGTGATTTTTCTTATTGTTATAGTGGGAATGGGATTAACTTTTATAAAGATATAGATACACATAGATGTTGAAGTATAATATGCCTTTTAACTGAGGGAATTTCTGGTGCTCACAGTAAATCATCTTGTCCAGGAGAGCAATCAGTCACTAGTGCTGGGCAACAGTTTAATGCCTTGTGAGGAAGCCCTGAGAGGAGGCTCAGAACAGACCATAAGTGCTGTAAATTTCTAGACAGTGCAATGAAGACTGTGGAGACTTTCACTTGTCACATGTGGCAGCTCTGGCAACTGTCAGTATCAGGTGCACCACCACAGATTTTTTAAACAAATAATTTAGAAATAATTCTGAGTATCTGCCGGCTGTTTGGGGCAATGCCAGATCCAAGACACTAAAAAATATATATTTAAACATGGAAAATACCTATCTGATCATCCAACCTGCTTGCATCCTATCACCACAACGTCAGAGGAGGTCTGTCATGGGGTGCACAATACCTCTTCTGTTCCTCTTGTGTAAAAGGTTAACACACAGATTGGTCACATGAAAATTTTGGTAAAATATATGCCTCCAAAGGAAAATATGCCTCAAGACCATTTTCCTCTACAGTAGTGGACAGAGAAATTTTGTCTCAGAAGGCAGTGGTTCTGGGATCTGTCACAGAGATAAGTATTTGCAGGCAGGACTCCAGTTCCACACCAATGATTTCTATGAGGCTACAAAGGCAAAAATCCTCTCAAGGCTATAGTTAACCCTGCTAAGAAGGAACTATTTATAGAAATAATTCTTAATCTGTGTTCTGTACCTACTTTTGGATGAAATTTTGAAAGTATCATATGAGAGACAAAGGCTGTCTTTCTTCTCCCCAATCATTTCTTTTGCTGTACTGCAAATTTTCTCTGCTCCTTAGAGATTGCTGTAAATATGCAGATGTCAGTTTTGGAGAGGTTGTGTGTGAGCAATGTTGCTGCAGAGACTTCTACCCCTTCTGCTGTCATGAAGATGAACTGTCCATTATAGAGGACTCTGCATATAACAGGCAAGCAAATACTCTGAAGAGTGACAGCAACTTCCAAACTTACTTCACTGAAGTAGCAAGATTTTTTTTTCATTGCAGGACTATTTCCTATTTCCATATACCTCATATTTTTGAAGGAAATATTCATATTTAATTTTTCAGACTTTAATTTGATCATGCTGCTCATTTCCTTCATCTGGGTGTATCAAATGATCTGATGTTAATGTCTCCAATTACCAAGCATTTCCTACCCAATAACTTGGTGTGCAAAAGGTATCATTTTATTTTAGTTCTAATGCTATCATTTAAAAAAAAAACTTTCTTCTTTAGTTCAGAAGATATCTCAGGGCCACTCAACAAAAAATTTTAACCTTTTGTAAGACGTTGTCATATTTTATAGGAAATTAATAAAGTGCTTTAAAATGCTTGTACGGTTCTTGTGTGATCGTTTAAAATGCAGCTTTAGCACAATTATGGATGGTAAATTTATTTTTTGTAGCATAATATTCAAGCAAGCTACATAAACGCAGAATTAAAAAACACAACCACGTACTGTAATAACAGATCGGTCTCAGATATGAAAGATGCTACAGAAAATATGTGGTTCTGTTACTGATGATGATAAAAGATCTTTTGCATTCTACCTCACTTTTTTGCTTGCTTCAAACTGCTGGGTAGTCTTTGAGAGAAAAATTTCCTATCATTTCAAAGAAAAAAAAAAAGGACTACATTTAGGATTGTAAGTTTAAGATACTGCGTTTTATCTAGGGTTAATAAGTAAGGAATGTTGCATGTTCAGCTCTTTTCAAGTTGGAGATGACATGTTGATGCCTCTAGTTTCCTACATGAATGGTGCTTAATCAAAAGCGAAAACTCAGATATTTAACAAAAAGTGAAGTGTTTTTTTAGGCTTGGAAAGTTCTCAGGAGTAAAGCAATGACTAGTTAACTCATAATATTATTAACAGAACTGGCTACAGTTCATATGCAGAGAAATGTTATGTACCGTAAGTCATAATAACATTTACTCTAAAATAAGTGAAGCAGTTATATGAGAAAGAACAAATGTCATGTCCCCGAAGGTCACAGGATGTTTCTCTTCCTCTAATGCTCCTTATAGGAAGTTTTTCTCACAAAATGGCCACTTTCACAGATAGTGACATCCTATAGAGAGGTGCAATGCACAAAAAACAAAACTGCTATGGTTACATGTTTTGTGTGCACTGTGGTTACAGTTTACATACCTAGTTGCTATGTATGCTCATTATAATCACACTAAAGTAGCATTGAATTAGACACACATAAAATTAAAATTTTAAACTGTTGATGTAATTGGATTTGTAAAGCATTCAATTATGACCATAGCAGCCTGCCCAAAAATCTCTTTGTTATCCTCCACATCTATCTCTGAGTGCAAAGATTTGTCTTCTGTACTTTCATGGATGGATTCTCTAGGATAAATATCCTATTTTTCCCTTTCTGATGACATCCTCAGTACTTGCAGTACTGCCCCCCTTTCTGGATCCTTCTGCAAATGGTCCTCCCATTTCTTCACTGCCTGCCCTCTTACTCCTACTATGGAGAGCCTGAACCACAGTATTCTCTTAAAAATACCCTTTCTTGCCCTTTCTCCTTACTCAAGGTATGTGTTTTCATCTTTTAAAAATAAAATCACAAGTACAAATTTCCTAGTTTTTTTGCAAAAACATAATCCAAGAAATCAAACTTAATTCATCTGACACTTAAGAAATAACTTCCCTAGACTTTTCTGTATGGTAGACTAGGTTTTTCCTCAAGGTTTTTCCCCTAGGGCCCTTTGAAGGTGTCTGCAGCTCTAGCAGGCGGGAAGCTAACCCGCCTGTCACTGTTAGCTGATAAGCAATATAGAGTGTGCTTTACTGAACCTCTCCTTAGGAACATTTGAAAATTTTCAGAAACGGTTTGAGGACCTTTATCTGAAGTGATCTCTTCAGGTAGCGCATAAGCAGCTGGTCCACTTCTCAGCTGCCCTCAGCAGCTGAAGTGTTCATCATGTGAGTTGTGTTTCATCACTTCACAAGAAGATTTTGCTTACACTTTCCAGAATACAGCTCACAGCAACAGATGAGAAGGAATGTGTTCTAATCTGTTTGATGGTAATTCAAATGTAGTCAAAATATTTCTTTAAATGTATAGGACTTGTTGTGGTTCCAAAGCGCAGAACATTCCCTGTAGCTCAGGCAGAATCTTTACATGTGTTTTTTTTTTCTGTATTACTATATACATATATGTATATATAATAAATAATTTCTTTTGCCCTTTGATATGAAAAAAGTATATTCAGCACTTTTAACAAATAGTATTTAAATGTAGGAATCTGTTTACTTGCCATGGAAAAAATCTAGACTGAGAAACGTTGCCCTAGGGTGAAATAATTCATCTAATTTTCAAATTTATAGTAAGTAGCAATCTCTTCTCAGTGCAACTACATTCAATAGATCCTTTTCTTATCATTTTTGTACTAAAACTTGTTAAAGAATATGCGAACACAAAGTCTCTAAATAATAGAAAGTTTTACCTTACAAGATTCATTAGTAATTAACTCATCTTTACTTATGCATAGAGCCTTCCTTTCTATACTGAAAGGTAACAGAAACTTCTGAAAACTGCAAAAGGCGAATGTTTTTGAATCAATTACAACTTGTTCCAACTGGGTGACCAGTTCTCTCCTCTCTCCTTCCAGGCTTCTTTATGTCATTAAGCAAAACATCTTCTCAGTCTTTTTTCACAGAAACGAATTCCACAGAGAAAGAGCTCTTGGGACTTTTTTTTTTTTTTTTTTAAGATTGATAAAAAGTCTTTCAGTTCTGTCTTTAAATAAAACTAGCTGTAAGGTCTTTGCCAGATCTTTATAGTCGAATTCACCTTGTGCCTGTATGCCTGTAGAAAATTTAAATCACTTCATCACTTCATAGCATAAATGTCACCTCTCCCATCAGAATTCAGACAAAGATCTTCCCTTACTACTGTCTCTGCAAACACACATATAAAAGTACTACTGCAGTTCTTGAACTTGTGTTTCATATTCTTACCATTCTCATTAAATTGAAAATATTCCATGCTTTTGTGTGACCTTTTTTACAATTGTTATTTTTATTCTTTTTTTTTTTTTAATACAGAATCTTCACCATTTCCTCACTTTTCTAAGCCATTTGTTATTTCATGTCCTTGTCACCAAGTTTCCTAATGCTTTCTGATATACAGCAGACATTCTTTTTCAGGACATAAAATTCCTGGACTTGCCAGGAACTTGGTGTAGGTGGACTGTCAACTTTTTTGGTTTTCAGCTAGTGTGAAGCACATGGAATTTCTTCTGTCTTGAGCTGCTTTGAGGGTTTTACACACACTGGACACAGCTTTTGTTCGAGCACCCATAATGATCCAACAAGTCAGACTTATTTGCCCAAAATAGACAGATTTTACACTGCATGAACAGAAGTCTCAAATAGTCATTTGACATATGACTATTTGGACTGAAATTGTCTGGATTGGCAGAGAATCCAAACTACCCAGCATTGTACCTCTGAACATGCATTGCCTAATGTACCTTGGAATACCGGTTCTACCTGGGGAACTGGGATTTGACTTCAGTGAGATCAGTGCTTAAAACAGCACTGATTCTCCCCAACTCCTATTGCTTTTCTAGATTACTTCTTCACTTCTGTACAGTACCATAAGGTGTTCTCTAGTTGTGCGAATGACCAATCCAATGCTCCTTTCTGTCATCTAATAGTCTACAGCAGAGGAAGCAGTTAATCTCCATGGAAACTGCTCTTTGGCAGTGGGAATATTTAACATATCATGTGAGCATGTAACAAATACGGGTTGCCTCTGCATTGTGACTGTATTGGTATCCTTCTCTTTGAATAGATATCTTGCTATATCCTCTCTGGCTATTATAATGAGACTTTAATATACTCCATCCCCATGTGTTTCTTGGTTTCCTTTGGACCACTGTATGTCCATGGTCTGGATTACTTTGGGGGCAGGACTGCTGGCACAGCAAGGAGTAGCCCTGCCCAACAGCCTGGATCCTACCATAGAGTAGGAGAGAGAAAACTTCTGACTCACTCCATGATATTCTCCATCTGTACCAAAACTCAGTATTGGCTATTGCACAGAGAAAAAAAAAAGACACATGCTTATTTGAATTTTACACTTACTTGACAGGACATAGGGATATATCCAAACACGTACATACTGACACAGCATGCTTTTTAGCAACGTAGTTGCAGGCATGCATTTCACTCTGTGTATTTGTGTGTGTGTTTCCATCTCCATTCCTATCATATATGCACGTACACAACTCTGATCAGCCTCACCTCTGTGTAACATTTCTCCTTCGTGCTACCTCCGTTATACATCATCTCAGTGCTCTCCTGCCCAGCAGACGGGCAGCCTGCAGATTCCACTTCGATCAGGTCAGACAGCTCCCTCACTTCCTCTTTCCATTCGATCAGGTCAGACAGCTCCCTCACTTCCTCTTTCCATACGGCCTGGACACATAGCAGAAGAGAAGGAGGGCGGCATGAAGCCAGGAGCTGTTCTTTGGGTAGCTGGCCTAGCACAGTGTGTTTGTATGCACGGATGCTCCTCATGCAAAGCTCAGTGCTAGAGTGAAGCAGGGCCTCCAACACATCCATAATGAAAATGAGAATTAAATCCATAATCCTACTAACATTTTTCTAAGTAAAGGAATGAAAGAGGGCTCCAAAGAAAACAAATATACGATTGACTTAGAAAAAAATGTGATTTTATTCCCTATCATGTTGAATTCATACATTTCATTTCATTACGAAACATATGTTTTAAAGCATTAAATAAAGCATTAAATAAATAAAAATGAAAATAAATACAAGAGATGATTACCTTTTTTTTTCATTCTCATCACAAGATGACAGAAACAGTACTGTACGAATGCCAGGATGAAATTTGCTTCTGAATTTTAATAGTGCTACCAAAAATTTTGATGACTGGTCTTTTAATGGGCACACCAGTACTCTTTTCCTCAATTACAGAAGTTCACATTATAATTCCCTCCTGATCACTTAGGACTATTTTTAATAAGCAACAGTGTTCCACAGAATACTGAGCCTTTAAATAAAATAGCTCTCCACATCTGTGATTTGATCAGAAAAAACAAAGCTGAAAGGAATCCTGACAGCAATGTATAGACATGCTCATTTGAGCATAGCTGCCTGATGAAGGTCTTTATCACAAGGTATGTCACTGCAAAGAGATAATAAGGTAAGAAGCATTCTGTATGTTGAAGAGAATACAGTGCTAAATACACAAATGTCACTCAGATTCAGTGACTGAAAAGGGCAACGAAATATATCCCACACTTAATAAATACCTGTTGCAAGTTACTGCTCTCCAGGCTCCCCTTCACGCCCTACAGCCTAAGGGTAAAATGCTGCATAGCATGACTACAAGCCTGGTACTAACATAATGTACCATCTCTTTATACCTTTCTAAGGCCTAATATATGAAACTGTGTTTTATTTCAATGCATGTTATAGACACTAAATAAAACATCTCCTTGAGTAAGAGAACAACAGTTTTTTGTGAAAACTCCCTGTAGTCTCCCTGCTTCAACTAATATTTCTATAAAGAGCTATATTTGACACATCATGTATGGGAAGAGTATTCAATGGGGTGAAAGGATTCTAGTCTAAGTGTATGTATATTGCCTGGAGTTCATTAGGTGCACATTCACACACATGTGTCCCTGCGTGCCTGTAGCTGTGTTACAGCAACAACTGCTGGTTTGCTGGTTTGTTAATACACATGATTTTCAAATGTGTTTCTTAAATTTGGATGTTAAATCATCTATATTTCCTATGTTTTCACGTAGTATTTCAGGTGGTTTTCGTAACGTATAATAAATTATCAGCTTTGACATGTCTTAGTGCTGGGTTCCAATCCATTTCAAAGTTCTTCATGAAGTCTAATAACTAATCTAAACACAATTAAGCATAATCTTCTGTGCCCGGGTTACTCCAGGATACCTATGGGTGTTAGATCAAATCCAAATCAAGGTTACCTGTTTCATTTTTGGGTCCTTAATAAAATTCCAGACAGAATTTTACCAGCCTGAGAGATAGGACATTTGTCAAAACCACAGCCTATCCCTCTACTCTTTTGACACAATAGGAAACCAGCAGTGTAGAGATCTAGGAATGGCTGATTGAAACGAGCACAGACAGCTAAATAATTATCTGCAACACGCAAAAAAAAAATCTTCTAGAAATTAAGCTCACTGTGTTATTTATTAGCTGCACATCGGTTTCATAATAGTTAAGGTTTTGTCAGCACATCCTTTATGACAACAGTTTTCTGGAGTCCATAATTTAGCTAAGAGCTGGCAAACAGTCTCTTGGCTGACAGCATGTGAATTAGCACTTTTTGAAGAAAAAAAAATGACCTATGACAGATTCGAAGTGAGAGTGCCCAAAAGGATTTGCTTGGTTTTGCTTGCCTACATGGTGTTTTTTTTTTTTTTTTTTAAGCTTTCGCCTCTGACAAAGTATGCCTAAGTTTTGCCATCAATACTTGGTTTCTGTAAGACATACAGAAGCATTAACAGGACTAACTTCACAAAAGAGCCTATTTCCCTTCATCAATAGATGCTTGGGAAGAGGAGCTCAATTGTAGATGTGTATATCTGATTTGAGGCCTGTTTAAAGCATTGGAAATGCACACTTGGATTTAAACAGAATTGAATCCACGTGTATAAAACCTGAAATTGCCCTTCACTATCTGTGGAGATTCTTCCAGAACAAGCATACAACCTATTGAGAGGCAATTTCAAAGCTATCAAGAAAGATCTCTCAGAATATTACATTCAGAGGTGGGGTTCTCCTCTCATATATACAAATGATAATGAGATGCTTTCATTTGATTCACCCTACCTAGCTGAGAGAAAAAAAAATACACTAGTGTCTGTGATTCAACTTTTACTCACCTACGCAGATGCTGTGAAGAAAATTTTGTTGTATCTTCAAAAAAAAAAAAAACACTGAGGAAGTACTCAGGAAGAGGGCAAACAAGCAGCTAAAAGCCATGCTTGCTTTCAAGGCATACTTGCTTTCAAGATTTTATTCTCAATTTTCCAGTGACGATAGTACAGTCCCCATCCAGATAAATAGCCTTGCTTGCTTGTTTCATATTTCTATAACATTTTGCCATAGAAATAGGGTAGTGCTATGTGGGAGCCTTATCACAAAGGCAGATGGCTTGACTATTGCTTATCAACTCCAGTGATGGTTAAAGTGTCAGTACACAGCAAATAATAACTAGCATGAACAACACTAATGCTACAGAGGACATAATTGCTGCTGATCATGGTGTTATTTGCATTTCATTCTCATAAAAAGAAGAAATTAATTCTTCAAACAGGTTTTCTTTCAATACTTGTCATTTAATTAGATTTGGTCACTGTACTTTTCTTAGAGGTAGTAACAGTATTTTTACGTAATTAAAAAAATACAGTGACACATTGGTGCCTAGGATTTCTTCAATGTTGAAGTCTGAAAGTTTCAGCCAGGTTATGATCAGAATAAAAACTATCTGTAAAGGCTTTGCCAAGAAGTTTGTGATGGGTGAGTATGAATTGCTAGTCACAGTTTGACAAGACCATCAGTTCTTGCACAAAGACACAAAACCCTATGTAAGTGTTAGCTTTGAAAACCTCCTACCAGCTACAGAGTTGAAAAATAAACATTTTCCCTTAGCCCTAGCTCTGCTATATGCCCCAGGGTAAAGGAAATTCCAAGTATTTCTTGGAACTTTCCAAAGACCTATACAAGAATATAAATAACAAATGCGAGTCACATTTTCCTCTTGTCCATTCAAAGAGCTTTAATACAGAGCTAAGGAACCTCTGTGCTGCCAAAGCCCATGATATGCTCTCCTCTTCCTATCAGAATCCTGAAAGGAAATTCATTTTCCATAATGACATTTTAGAACCCCAAAACTGAGACCTGGAGGCTGCATTGCAAGTGCGAAAAGACTGAAAAATTATTCTAAGCTTGAAACTTATTTTCTAAGGGAAGATAAACATATGAAGACAATGAGTTCTTCTACTATTCTGATGTGTCATGAGGGAGTCTACTCCAAAATAAAGCCTTCGTTGCTAAACAGTAAAATGAAGTTGTGAGTGTTCAAATGAAAAGGGATAATGAAGGGATAATGAAGGGATCTAGTCCAATGTCTCTGGACCCTGTGAAACAGAACCACAGAATGGCTGTAGTTGGAAGGGGCCTCTAGAGATCATCTAGTCCAAACCCCATGCTCAAGCAGGGACACCTAGAGCATGTGGCGCAGGGTTGGATTCAGGCAGGTTTTGAAGATCTCGAGGGAAGGAGACTCCACAACCTCTCTGGGCAGTCTGTTCCAGGGCTCTGTCACCCTCACAGTAAATAAGTTTTTCCTCAGAAGTTCATCACAAGAGATGACACTTCCTGTTTTTCAATTTGTACCCCTTACCCCTTATTCTTTCACTGGCCATCACCAAGAAGAGTTTGGCCCTGTCCTCTTTATTTTCTCCCCTCAGCTATTTGTACATATTAATAAGATCCTCTCTCAGTTTTCTCTTCTCCAGGCTAAACAGGTCTCTCTTGCTTAGTCTTAAGATATTATTTGGGTTACTGTAGGTCTGTAAAGTTGTGTAGAAAATTAATTAAGCTGTTGTTTCCCAGGTTTCACTTTTTATACGCTTTTGTTCTCTTCTCCAGGCTAAACAGACCCACTTAGTCTTTCCTCATAAGACAGATGCTTAGCCATCTTTGTCTCTCAACACTGGACCCTCTCTAGAAGTTGCATGTCCCTCTTGTGCTGGGGAGCCTGGAACTGCACACAATACTCCAGGTGCGGCCTCACTAGAGCTGGGTAGAGGGGGAGGATCCCCTCCCTCAACCTGCTGGCAACGCTTCTCCTGATGCAGGCCAGGATCCCATTGGCCTTCTTGGCCACGAGGGCACATTGCTGACTCATGGTCAACTTGTCATCAACCAGGACTCCCAAATCCCTCTCCACAGAGCTGTCTTCCAGCAGGTCAACCCCTAATCTGTACTGGTGCCTTGGGTTATTCCTCCCCAGGTGCAGGACCCTGCACTTGCATTTGTTGAATCTCATGAGATTCCGCTATTAACAGAGACCACAATATCTGATTTCAGTTGCTACCTGAAACTGAAATTGCAATAACTTAGTAATCTAGTAACAATACCCTCAGCATATATTTCAGAAAGCAAAATAAGGATTCTTCCCCTCTCTTACCGAAGGATTTTCACTCTCAGTTCTATCTTCAGCTGTAGGAACCTGTGAGTTGCCAGGCTACCACCTCCAAGCAACCTTTCAAGCAAAAATAAACATACCAGGAGCTGTTTTCTTGTAGGGTAAAAAAGATACAGCAATAATGAGTTAAAAGATGTGCTACTGATAGATGTGTTGCCCTTTTGTAACCCATTGCAAGACAATATTTCTTCATCATCCCTATTTCTTCACCTCTACAAAGTTCACTACAACTTCAGAACTTCAGAACAACATTCAGATGCAAACGTTTGAGCTGAATAAAAAAAGAGCTATATTACATAAATTGTGCATGCAGTAGTGACTATTGAAGTTGCTACAGCTGTATCCCAGCCACTGAGGTAACCTAGTATTTTTACTCTTTGGTAGTTGCTCTTAGATAGTGACTTTTCAATAGCAACCACTGTAGAAAGAATCTTTTATCCCTATATTTTTTCCAAATCATATCTAAAGCTATTGCTGCCTCAGCAGTAGAAACCAGCCACCAGTTTCAGAAATGTTACCACCCCAGTCTTCTTTAGGAGAGTAAACAAAGTCATCTCAGAAACTCATGCTGAGCAAGAAAAGTAGGATATTAATCTGCACAGCACTGTGAGTGACACGCGACGTCACCGTGTTGTCAGAAGTGGTATAGCCGTAAGCGTTCCTTGTGGGCTGGGTAGCCTTGCTGGGAAAGCCAGGCAAAGTGATGCTCTGAAGCAGCTACACAGCTTTTAGTGCCCCAGGCCCCAGACTCAACTCAAAAATCTCTGTTCTGTACTGCATATATGCACTGTTGGATGTTCCAGATAAAGTAAAACTACAAATCAATGTTAAATATGTATCATTTTTAAAAAATCCTTTAATTCTAGAAATATGGAACAATGTGCCTGCGTGACTTTTCAGGTATTCTGGAATGAAACTTTCCAGCATTTTCTGTCATCCCTGTAAATGTATCCTTATTGTTGCTTTTTTTTCCCCCTGTGGTTTACCATAAAAAAGCTCAGAAGATGAAAACACATCTAAGATATGAGCTTTTCCTGCTCTTCACTATTTGCAGTTAGCCATGTTTTTTTTATTGCTATGCTTTTAAACTATTCTACATATTACTATATTCTTTATATTTGCTCTACTAAAACCAGAATTTAATATATTCATGGTGGTTTAATTAAAAGGCTTGCAAATCTTACAGTTTTGCTAAATATAGCTAACTGCTGCATGCAGGGTTTCCTTCAGACAATTGCTTTTGTTGGTAAGCTGTGAGATACACAAGGCAGATCCTATCTCTCCAAGGACTCAGCCGCATATTTAAAAAAAAAAGCAAGAAGACATTGACTGCTCAGACAGATTCATAATTTCAGACAAAGTGAACCTCACCGTTGTTCTCAACAAATAGGTTGGATACAGAAACAATAATATAATTTGGACATGATTTGTGAAGTCATTTTTCTTGATATAGCACCCAGAAAGATAATCACAGTTAAATAATCTTGCTAAAAATGTATGCCAAATTGTACAAAATCAGTTTAGTCCATGTTTCCATGGATATCACAGCAATCTACAGATCTAAATTTTGCTTCCACTGAAAGATTCCCTTTTCAGGTGGAAACAAAAACTCCAGGCTATGGGAGGTCCTGGTCTATCAGTAAGAGGATTATCTTTAAGTTTACTTTCTCTACACAGAGTCTGCATAAATCTAAGTGACTGATACAGTCCCAGTCTTTGTAGAATATTTTCTGTTTCTTAATTTAGAAAAATATGATGACTCCATTTAATTTCCTGTTGAGAATCTTATTGAGTCTCCTGCCTTTGGGAAATGACATTGGTTTTTTTTGTCCATGATGCACCTGCTCACTCCATTCAATTACCAGTTTCATTTTTTTTTAATGGCATGCTTATCTGTTTTTAAAGTCTCTGTGCCTGTGTTCAGGTTTGCCAAATCTGAAGACAATTCAATTGAATCTGTTTCGCTGAACCTGGACTATGTGGGCTATGGTGGTTTTTGTTATTACTTGGACTTTGTGGAGATTATCTATGTAAGCTTTCTTCACTGGATTTGGAGATCATTAGGTTTAGTGGTTCAGTTTCCTTTGCTTCTGCTGATATTTGATTGACACAGAGAATATGCTTTTTACAGGACCTTTTTCTCCCTTGGTATTCCATATTCTTTGTTTTTTTCCTTCCATAGATTGCCTCTGTAACCTGCCCGTGGTTCATATTTATAATGTGAACAGAGTCTCTATTAAGTGGGTGTGGAGCACACACATCTGTTTATGGTTTAGTGAAGGATGATGGTCGCTCAGGATGTGATGTGGCCACTAATCAAGTCATGAGTAATATACCTTGGAGAACATAAAACAACGGGAAATTATTGAGGCAGCAAAGATGTTTGCAGATTAGATTGTCAGAGCCTTAGCGGCAAATAGCGCAGCTTTTTTTCATAAGTACAGAGGTATTTGTGGTTTTATGGGCATTGGAAGGGGCAATAAAAGTGGTTCTCCACAAATCTTTGTGCAAGGACGTCTCCCTCCATAACTTCTTCTGACTTCAGCAGAAGTCACAACTAGTGCCCAGTTCATGGGATTAAGTGGAAATTTTGTATCAGAACATTGTCATTTAATAACACCAAGTCTTGCTAATCACGTACAAATACCACCCTAGTGCTACAGCTCTGCTGTTGCCACAGTGGGCAGCAAGAATGAGATACATTGCTCTGTATCTCTAATTTCAGTTATTAATTGAAGTGGCAGATGTTCAAGCTCCCTTTTTGTACGCATGAAACCACACTAAATATCCTGAGCAAAATAATAGACAAGAATTCTCCCTAATCACATATCCTGCATTCTTGGGGGGATTTTGCAAGATGTTCAATGCTTCAAACTCTCAGGAGGTTCAGAGATTATTTACTTTACAAGAAGTCTCAGAGGGCAAATTGTAAACTGAGAAGATTAACAAGGAGTTTTTCAAAGGCACAAAAGGAAGTTAGATACCTAACTCATATTAAAAGTCAATAGGAGCTGAGTATTTAATCCCATTAGTGTCTTTGAAAAGCTCCTTTGGAAAAGAAACTTTGATGCTTTCATTAAATTTAGAAATAGTATTCTGAAAATTTCAGAGCAGGCCTGAATTTTGGTCCCCTGCATAACTGAACAACAGTCAAAGGATTTTTTTCAAGCTGCATAGCAGTTGGGATAAAAAGCCAAATATATAGGATTTGTTTTCCCTCACCAGCTGTCCTCCCCTCATATACTAAACACCCCACTATGTGATAGCTGACCTCTCTCCTGTAAAGAAAATTGACTGCCAGTGATATCCCTCTCTCTTCCCCTTACCAACTGTTTTCCTTCCTTGAGCACTGCCTTTTGATGAGAAAATGGTTGGGTTTTTTTTGTTTATTGGGGTTTCTTTTTTTCAGCTATCCACTCTTCTTTCACTAGTCTTTGCCTTCGGCATAATTCTTTCCAACCTCTCCCTATCATTTATGTGCACTCTCATTTTCCTTTGTGTTCTCCCCTAGCCAGAGCCATCCTCAAGGGCTGCTGCTCTCCTGGCAGAGCTGGCTAGGCAAGCTCTTCTCGTTATTCACAAAGCTTTCCCAGTATGCATTTACTTGCAAAAGTTTACTCCGTATGAGCTCACATACCTTTCACTGTAATTGTTATTTAGAACTCTGAATATAGAAGGCATTTATTTGTCTGGTTGCTGCATATCCTCATGTCACTTTGTTTGAAGAATACACTTATCAGGCTCTCTGACATTCTCTGTTCGGGTGCCAAAGCTAGAAATAGATTGCGTGGAGATTAATAGTCAAAATTTGTCATCCTCAAGAAAAAGAAAGATCACATTTTATGCATTCATGGCCAACATTTTTAGTGTATGACAATCAATTTTCTCTAGTGGAATAAAGAAAAAGGGTTGGGGATGCTGAGATGTAAGTGTTGGCCGGATCCATCATTTAGCAGAATAAGGTACAGAGAGCAAAGGTATCTGGTTCAAGAGCACCTGGAGGAAGGAGCATACTACTATTACTAGAAAGTGTCTATAAGCAGTGAAATCTTCTTATTAAGGTGGAGCAGTCCATCAGCTTCCATATACTTGCCACTAGAGAAACTGAAGCTCAGCAAGGAGAAAACTGTAAGTCAAGAAGCTGGAGACACCCCTTAAGCTCACCAAACAAACAACTCAAGGCTAAGGTGTGCAGGTTTAAAGCAAGGTCCCTGAACATATCACCCGTTTTTCCACTTCACATGGTCTCTGCTAGGTATTTCATCGATGATATAGCCATGGTTGATGCTCCCATTGCAAACTGATAAACCACATTTTATCACCTCTCACAGTGCACTGTGCACCCTTCCTTTGCATTTGTTTGTAACTAAGTCAATGAAGGATCCTGTACATAAACAATTGCACTAATTTTAAAATTTTTAAATTTAGGGAAGGAGGCAAAGAAATGAGGCAGATTGAACTGGAACATAGAACTAAGTTAGAAAAATCCTGTAAGTAAATATGTTTAATACATGCTCTTGCATGGTTGCTAGGAAGAAATTAATCTTATTCCTGAAACAGTGAGAAACCTGGGAAGTGCCAATGCTGTAAGAGAATTTAGAGTGATAGAGCATTGCATTTTAAGACATACTTGCAAAGAGATATAAATACAGAAGATATTTGTGGAGGTTTGCAGTGCCTAAATGAAAGCATCATATTGCAATGCCACAGCAGGGATGCATGAGACCAGTCACAGCAGCAAGTCTTTAGCTAGTGCAAATTGTCTTGGCTCCTTTGACTTTTTTGATGCAAACAGCTGACCCCGCTGCAGGATGAGTTCTTATTCTTCCCTCAGCTGCAGGAGCTCTGCTAACTCCAGGGGCTGAAGGAAGTTCAGAGAATAAAAATAGAATTTCTCATGGCACAGTGGGACTGAATTATGAGGAAATTAAAAGAGCTGAGTATGTATAGCTTGGATAAGCATACTATGAAAGAGCATGAAAGTGTGGGGGGCTTGCTGAGAGTTGGGAGGAGTCCTTTGGCATGCTACATGAAGATACTGCTATTAATAGTGCAATAGATTTAAGAAGGGGAAAATCAGGCTGAATGTTAAATAGCCTTCCTGTCAGCAAATTATATGAGACTAAAATAGTTTGTTAAGAAAATCAGAGAAACATGGAAACCTTTCAAATTAGGCTGGACAAAACACTTAGAAAAAGCAGGGAAAGAAGGTACTTTAAAGGAATGTAGATTCAATTATTTAACAAGTCTTTCATCTCTTTTCAGTAAAACTTCTATGAAAATAAAATTTCAATGCTGGGATGTCCAGAATAATAGAATTTGATCTAAAAATATTAAACACAGTTAAAGATAAATAGTTGACAGTGAACTAACATAATCTAAATAGCATGAAGCAACTTTTAAAGACATAGTTTTGTTGGAAAAAGTGCAGTCTGGCTTCACTCTTAATGCAATCTATAGTGCTGGCCAGTACTAACTTCACAGATATGCCTAATGTTTATAATATTTGCAAAGTTCAGAAAAGGGGCAGTACTATTGATCCAAGTACAAAATAAAAGTATGAAAGAGACTATAAAATCTGAATTTATAGACTAATGTCTAAAAAGACGTTCTGAGGAGATATGAGTATGGTATGTAAAATCTTAAACAGTGTAGTTAATGCCAAATGCACCTTTTTTTTTTTTTTTCTGTCCTAGGAGATAGATAAGAGGACAAGGGGCATAATTGCAAAGTAAAGAAAAACAAATTTGAAACAGATGTGTCCCATTTTTCTTTACACAGAGTCATGAGGGTACGCAGAATAGCTTACAAGGCAGAGAGGATGAAGCTTAAACACTGGAGGATCATTCAAGAAACAATTACAGCAAATGGCATCCTGAGGGGATTAGAGTATTAAAAGAAAATGATCCTTAATAAGCTGAATAGACTACACTTAGTCCCTGAAATTTATTATGTTCATAAACTCTAAAACAAATACAGTAGCATAAGCTAAAGGTAGCCCACCTAATAACATTTTCTTCTTCCTGTGTTCTTGAGTCTGATCTTCACTTTTGCTATTGAACGGTAACACAAATCTTAAACGCACACAAATACATTAAAGACATTTCAAGCCATTCAAGATCTGCTTCAGGCAAAATTAACAAGAGCACTGTCTCTGAAATTTGGCAGCTGTTACTAATAAAAATGCTAGTACTGCAGTCTGAAACAGCTGGGGATGATAAGTGAAAACAGAATTAAGGCTCAGTAATGCACACTTGGACTCTGGAGGGAATTCTCGACAAAGCCTGCGTGTGGCCTCAGGTCTGATGGGTTTGTTCTGCACAGGTCCCTGGTGACAGAGCACGCAGTGCCCCAAGCCTGGCCTCTCAGGCAGGTCACACAAGTCCCGGCAGGTTGGAGGGTCATGTGCTCGGTGAGGAGACCGTGCTTTTGTCCCTATTCAAACCTGAGTAAAGATGAAAGTATGCAAGTCAAACCTGTATGCAAACCAAAGATCCTGCTTACATCTACAACCTGGGAGCCCATGTGTCTTCTAAAACTATTTCCCCCAGGCTGGTATGTTCTGTGTCACCACAGCTTACAGATCTCTGATCACTATTTCTCATATGTGGCAGTGCACAGGTGTTAAAGAGTAGCTTTAATAAAGTCTCTGTGTTTAAGTGGTAACCTTGCACTATAAACTCTCCCAGATTTTTTTCTAAAAAATTCAGGACTGGTTTGCAACAGAAATAAGGAGTTCCTTCTATGATACAAAGCAATTTTCTGAGTGCTACAGACCTCTCCTGAGAGAATAGAAATCATTCAGTCCACCTCCAACTGCTCAAAGGCAAAAAGGAGCAGGGGTAAAGGAACACAAAGGGCCCTGGGGCTCTCCAGCTCAATATCCTGACTCTAACCAAGGGTAGCACCACCTGCTTCAAAATAATATGTGAGGTAAACATGTAATGACATACCCTTGAGAGGAAGTTTCTTTCTGACCCCAGGCTAGAAGGGTCTGTAGATCGTACAGTAGATTGCCAGTTCCTTGCAAGTCTCAGAGAATTTCACAGTGTTCTGCTGGGCAAATATAAAAAGCTCAAGGGTAACGGGCTATGTCTTGCCCACAGATTTTAGCTTACAACTTTCCTTTTACTTTTTGGAGTCATCCATATGACGGAACTTGGCACAGATGTCTGCAAGTCAGCATCAAGAAAAGACTTTGGAAAGTCTGCACAGCATAGCACCAGGCTTCATAGATACATCAGCTTGGATCTGATGTCATGTTCTCCAGGCCTTACTAGTTCCGGGACAACACTGCACAGACCCAGGCAAACTGTAGGCTGAGGTGGCTGAGACAATACCAAGGACTGAAGATCTAACCCACAGGAAATGAAATCTATATGTAAATATTGATCTATTTCTTTTGTATCTGTGTCAATTTAAAAAGATCAGCACCTATGGCCTGAGATTGACTTACAGTCTATCAGAGCAAGCAGGCATGCCATCTACTTTGGACAAATACAACCTGCTCTCAATCATGGTCTTCCCCATGGGCAGCTAAGGAGGAGGTGAGACTGATTTGTGATCAGCTGCATTGTATATGCTCCTCAGGCTTGGCCTCATGATAGAAGAGGAGACAGGGCAAAAAAGGCCTCTTTTGGCACTCTGATGAACTACATAAGCCTGCCTCAGTAAAACAAATGATGTGTTATGTGGTGTTTCTTTGGGTGAGTGCTTGACTTCAAAGTATCTTTAAGATTTCTTGTTTCTGACATACACGATTAAAAATCAGCAAGCCAAGCATGTTAGGAGCTTTACACTCAAACCATTTGATAACAGGACTAAGTTTCACTGTGGCAAATTTAACTGCTAATAGTGAGAGGTGACACATAGGTTAAAAAATAGTTCCATGTCAGTGCTCTTCTGCCCCTCACCCTTCTCCTTTCTACAACAGCTGTTTTGCTCTGGGTCTTCAAAGTGCTTTGCCTAGTCTTGAGGACTTCACAGATGTGCCTAGGACTAGCATACGTCTCCTCTTATCTGGTTATATCTCCAAGGTCTCATCTATATGGATTTGTGGGATTTTTAATAATTACTGGCTGTTTGTTTTTGTGTGCATGTGTGTGTGTTTATCCTTCCTGCTACTTTTTCCCCCAAAACACGGACAGCACAGATGATGACAACAAGAGGTGTCAGCCATTGATAGGTGGTGGCACAAAATGGCTGACAATATGGGCAAAATGGGCCATCTTGAACTGAGCAGGCTGTGGAATGAAGAAAGAAGGTCTGGAAGGCTTGATTAGGAGGGTGTTTGATATAAGCGGTAACAAGTACATCATAGAAAGCTGAGAAGTATAAGGAGGAATGAGTTAATATGCTTCAAGGTTAATGAGGAAAGGAGGGTAATTCTGGACTGAAAACAGTAGCGAGAATGGAGGAGTTTGCATAAGAGTTGTGGGAGGGAGAACATAGTAGAGAGCAAGGATGTCTCTCTGGGTCAGGCTATGTTTAAGGTCTCATCAGAGTGAGATATACCATGGAGCATCTTCCTAGTTCCTCTTCTATCAAAGGATTTCTGCACCCCAGGACACAGTTCTTGATCTCCATACCAATCGCTTTTCATTTTGGTGCTTAAAATTAAATAAAAAAGTATTACCTACCCCAATTTTTGACATTCATAATACATTAGAACATGGTATTCTCTTTAATTCATAATCATAGGCATCATGTCTTTACACAGAGGATGGCAGTTGTTAGAAGAGGATCATGAATCAATTGACATTTATTGCAATTTAGATTCATTCATAAAGAAGTAGATTGGCAAGAGACATTCAAGAAAAGCAGAACTTCCTTCAGGAGCAGGCATGGGGTGGGGGAAGGAAGAGAAGAGTGAATCATCTGAAATTAAACTACTTGGTGTCAGCTTCACACTGAGTAGTACCTGGCTGTGTGCAGTCAATGGTCTGGAGAAATTCCTGCTCACAGCTCTGGCACCCAGATCTGTTCCTACGATTTGACAGTGAGTTTACAAATGGTATAAGAAAGAGAAGGAATTTCAAGGTGTGAACTTCTTTTGTTCCTTTCTTTCTCTTTCTTTTATGCCTAAACTCACATACTCAGTGCATGACTGAGTGTTGCAATAACAGATGTCATTGATACATGTCCCTCCCTAAATTCATCCCTTTCAGTTCACAATCATAGACTGTACAGGGCTGTGCTGCCATACAAGCTTGAATATCTGACTTCCACTCTTTAGTGCTTCCTTCTTCACAATACAATTCATTTATAATTTTCCTCCTTGTATCTCCAGGTAGAGTCCCGCTGTGCTTTTAGTTTTTAAAGTTAATTGTCTTTTTCCTTGGGACACCATTTCTAAACCTTCTCTATATTAGAATGAAGATTCTGAAGAAAAAGTAGTTGTCCCTTCCCTATCTTTCTTACTCCTTGTTTTTGTCCTCGGGCCTGTTCACAATTTCCTGTGCTTAGTCCCAGGTTTGACAAAGTACATCCCTTTAAGCCTGCATTTTTGCTTTACAGCCAGCATCTCCAACTGAACAAAGATTCAATGCTGTCTGAAGCACAACAGTTCCAGGCTTACAAGCTGATGGAGCTGTTTTCTGCTTAGATTAAAACCTTTGCCTACAAATTTTGTAACAACATACATAGATTGCGTAGCTTATAATAAACAAAACCTTTTACATATCTTTTGTACATACAGCATAATATTGTTAATGTTGAGAATCAAATTGTCATGAAAAATCTGTACTCATTCTACAGTTCTGAGTGAACATAAATATCACTCATCCTGCACAACCTTCTCCTTATTACTAGTATTAACAGCTGTTAAAATGACCATTTTTTATATCCTCTCATCATTAATCATTTTTAAATGTGCTGTGTTTGTTGCTACTGCAATATGACAGGTAGTAGAGACCCTTCCCCTCTTGCTTTAATCTCTAGCAAATTACATTATAGTAGCATCCTGTGAGACTGCAGATTTTGAATACATCAGCATTTCCTTTTACCAATGCCCATTTTCATCCCTAATATTAAATGCTGTGGTGGCTTGATATGCTGCACGTGACATCTTAGGTCTTACATTTGCTTCACAAAAATTTTAAATGTGTTTTAACTTACAAAGAAAAAAAAAAAAGACCTGAAGAATTCTACTTGAGTCAAGAGGACTCTGCAAGACCACAAAGGTCTGTGCAAGCAAGTGTGTCTTGGCAGAGGAATCAAGGCTTATGTTTCAAATAATGGCACAAAAATCGATGAATAATAGAAACTTCCATCATTTACTTGCTCTAAAATTTTTACATACTCTAATATTTGAAGTTTCTCATCATAAATCCATGACAAAATGTATGTTCATCAGAATTGAAAAAGTGTGTACTTATTTCCTGCAGCAGCTGTTCAGAGTCAATGAGGTTTTATCCATTAGGACTAGACTACCCCACACACTGAAGCTGTACTAGAGCCTGAGTGTAGAAAAAATTCTGCAACCTGCAACCGTGCTATAGCGAGCCTCTTTAACTGAAAATTAACTTGTCTATAGACAACATTTAAATAAGTGAAAGTGGTTTGTCATGTATTGTTGGGGAATTTATGTACTTTTCTCATAAGGCACTCCAAGCATCTGTCTGGCATGTGTAGAGTCACAAACAGCAATCTGAGGCTGCATAGTAATGAGTATATGATTCTGTATTACTTGAGGAATAGTTTCCAACTGAGTGGTTAAAGGCCATATTGCAATGCATATGCTCCCCTGAGTGAAGCGAGCGCTGTTGACAGTGTTCTGTCTCCAAACAGAAGGAGATTGAGGAGGTGCAGAAGGGTTTGTTTCTCCTTCTTGGAACATGCCCAGGAGCTATCCTGTTTGTTCTTGTGCTTTCAGAAGCTTCTGGAGATTTTGAAATAGCTGAAACACAAAACCTGCTGACGCTGGTCAAGTGGTTCCACTACGAGTTTGGGGCTTTCCAGAAACACAAGACAGGCACAATGAAAATACGGGACATAAACCCATGGTACTGGTTGAAGAGTCCTTTGATTCCCAAAGAATCGCATGATTCCCATCAGAATATGGAAAGTGGGAATAAAACTCAGAATCTTGTTCTGGTATGCAATAAGACCCCCAAAGTTATCTAATACAAAACTGAAAAAAAAAGAAACACAACAAATGTATTCTCCTTATAACACTGAACAGCTCTTTTCTGCAAGCTATCCAGCTACCACAAACTATGATATCACCTTCAAGCACTGATGAAGGTGCTTTTATAAATACAGTAAAAATGTATTTATTGTTTTTTACAGCTTGTGTCTTTTCACATCTTCTTGTCCCATTTTGTTGAACTCTATGTGGTTGTATGGTACAACAACTTTTCTTTTAGAAAAACAACCTAACAGAAGCAAAGCCAAAGAAAGGAAAAAAAAGGTATTCTGGTTCAATAACTAAGATTAAAAAACATATAAAAAAACATATAAACAAAAGCATATAAAAAGTGAAAGCTGGGAAACAGGTTAATTTTATACCCAACTTTACAAACTTACAGTAACCCAAATAATATCTTAAGACTAAGCAAGAGAGGCCTGTTTAACCAGGAGAATACTGAGAGGGGATCTTATCAATATGTACAAATAGCTGAGGGGAGAATGTAAAGAGCATGGAGCCAAACTCTTCTCGGTGGTGGCTAGTGACAAAATAAGGGGTAATGGGTACAAATTAAAACACAGAAAGTTTTATTTCCATATGAGGAAGAACTTCTTTACTGTGAGGGTGACAGAGCCCTGGATCAGGAGTCTCTTCCCTGGAGATCTTCAAAACCTGCCTGGATGACACCCTGTGCCACGTGCTCTAGGTGTCCCTCCTGGAGCAGGGAGTTGGACTAGATGATCTCTAGAGGTCCCTTCCAACCTCAAGCATTGTGTGATTCTGTGAAGACTGTTTTCCTGAGAATCTAACAGCTTTATTAAACAAGATTCGGAGAGAGCTAACATGGATATGTATAAAAAGGACATTCATAGTTCCAGTTTTTATTTAATGAAAAGTTCAGGGGGAACGAAACTCTTGTGCCAGAAGCTATTAGATGTCCTCACTAAGTTTAGCATTTAATAACTGCCTTCTCTCAGGCCTCCAAAACATCTTGCACTGACTGCTGTGAGAGGCAGGAGGAGGGCAGATAAGCTAGTCTTGCACTCAGTAACTGAGATCAAGCCTGGAATGAAGAAAACCGCATTATCCTTGAACATTGTATAGACCTTTGTGCATTATCTGCCTCCATGTTGAAACCTCATACTGACATGATTGAATGACAGTCCTCCCAGTCCCCATTCCATCAGGAACATGCTCATTAACTTACTTTCAGGCAAAGTGTGTGCGCAAAGTCTGTATATGTGGGCACCTGTCAGTCCCTGCCTATCTACCAGACCTGTCCACCCCTCCTCCTTCTCCAAAGCCTTTGAAATGTTGAACCATGTCAAGTCGCATGTGTGACAGGTAATGTTAAGTTCCAACTATCTGCTCGATAATAGGTGACTGGATAGAAAGAGATTCCATTAATAGCCTGCTAGGAGAAAGTCACGCTGAGCTCACAACCCTCAGACAAATCATTTTGCATTTCTGTTCCTTGGTTTCCCTTTGTGCAACACAAGAATCATGAAACTAGTTGATTTACAAATGCTCTCAAATCAGTCAACAAACAGAATCAGGCACCATGCTTGTTATTAAGAAACAAGGATTCAACAGAGTAACAAATTCATATCTAATTTCAGTGAGCAGAAAATTAGTTACCCTTATGTCTATGAGAGGAAAAAAAAAAAAAAAAGGCAGCAAGGACTCCCATTGGGGGAGAACCAGATCTCGTTGAAAGGCCCATCCCACCATCCCACCACTCATGAAGGAGGAGGTACTATGGGTAGTCCCAGCCCCGGCTTCAGACACAGCTGTGGGGATAGGGAATAGGACAGGACTGGATCTAGGGAGACCTGTTGGAGGGTGCAGTCAGGCCCTGAGAAGAGCACTAAATCTGCTAAGTGATTTCAGTCTTCGTTCTTGGGCCACCAAGTTGGATGCCACCCACCCCATCACCTTAGAGTCTCTCTAGCCTCTTCCAGCTTATGCAAGAGTTATCCATAGGCAACTGTCAAATCAAGTAATTGTGAGGACCTGCCTTCCTTCCCACCAACACAGTCTCTGGATTGGCAGTTATTAGGAAATTGAAATGAGCTCTCCTTTTCTTTTTTAATAGGAAAAAGATCCAGTAGCAACCAGAACATAGGGACAAAATTTTAGCTAATTATAGCAGGAAAATTAATATTTTTCTTGCCTTTCTAAAGAGATCCATAATTCACCAATATCACACCTGTCACCAAAGTTCTATTTAATTTAACACTATGATTTCATTTCCATTCTCATGACATATCTTGAAAGGTTTATAAGTTAACCAAACACTGCACAAAAAAAATAGGTACAGATCCAGAGTAATTTTTCCAACAGTATTTTATTTTCCTGATTATCTGCTTTTGAAAGCAGAATACCTAAATTGTAGGCAGAGGCACAGAACATTATTGTTTGTGTCCAGAAATATCTGTCATCTGGCACACAAGGCAGTATTAGAAAAGCAATTAGAAAAACCTAACAGTCCATAGGAACTACATTCTACAAATAAGATTTGCAGGAATATTTCCAGACTTGTAGAATGGGGTCATTACAATTAGTCTACTTTGGGAAATTGATTGGCATAATGACAATGCAATTTAACAGAACAATATATTCTCTTCCCTTCCCCTACCTATGCCATTTTATCTACTCCATGTGGATATTATTTCAGATTAAACTGATTTTATTAAACCATACCTTTTCCAAAATTAAAAGAGAATTAATCTACCAGTCAGTTTTCCCAAGTGAAAAAAATTTACAAATATTTACAAGATCACCAAAAAAAAAAAAAAGAAGAAAAAGAAACATACCACTTCTGCCACTCTAAGTATAGAGTTTTGTCCCACAAAATACTACATTTCTGTGCTGGGGTGGGCAGAGCTAGACTTTGATTACCGTTACCGGAAATGTAATATTATTCTACTGAGGAAGTTGCAAATGTATTAAGTTCAGGTTTCCCTTAAATGAAAACCACTTTCTAACCATTTTCCTTTTGGAAAAATCTCTGAAAGTCTAATATAATAGAAAAGAATCACCGAGGATACAAGAAATAGGGCATTAGCTTCAATTGTGCCATCAATATTTAAAATTATGAGTGTAATCTTTTTTTTTTACTATAACGGAATCCTGTTTCGTTTGCCTTCTGTGTCAAATACTTATATGACAGCTCTGTCTTGCTAAGGCGATCCATGATAAGGAGGAACTGTTGAAAGAGGAAATGTTAATCAAATTGCTTCAAGATCTTCCTAGAAGTGCAAGAGCTGGACCTCTCTGCAAAGGGGACATAGGTATATCCCACCTTGTTTTATCATTTATTTGTAGTGCCTCGATTAGATGACTAGGCTTTCTACATCATTGAGGACCACAGGGATAACATAAAGAGCCAAATTACCTTTTGAAAACAGACTCACACCTCAGCTCTTCAAGAACAACAGTATCCATCCCTTGGGGGAAAGTATGTCCTCCTGCCTACACTAAGACTTTCACATATGCCGCAACAACATCAACATGTACAGCTACAGCTTCAGTACCTCCCACTCAGAAATGCAGCTATTGTAGGAAAGTGCTAACACTAATGTCCTCCTAATGAAGGAAGTGTCTGCATAGAAGATTTTACCTGTTTAATGATGCAAATCAAAAATCTTACATATCTGAGTGTGACTTTTACTTCTGTGGCATAAATTAGGTCTAAGTCACTGCTAGAAATGGGTCACAGCCTCTCTTCTTTAAGATGCATTTAAAATGTTTATTGCTTGACTTTAAAAGCATTTTTGCAAAGTCACTTATACAGAACATTGTGTTAGCCTTGCTCTCTACAGCTTTCTGAAAAATGAAGGCTGTCTGCTCCTCTGTTGCCTTGTTTCCTTGCAAGTGCAGCAGTTCCCTGATGTGTGTTTTCCTGTTCCAAACCTATCATTAGGCTGGACAGGAGTTTAATAATAACTAATTGCACATGTTCTGTTTAGCATTTCCATTCAGTAGAACTCCAGTTTATCCTGTAAACTGTACATCCTCCATCCATTCTGCTGCTTTCTGGAGCCCTGTCCTATGACAAGACATTTGTAGTGGCTGTTTTATTAAGGAAATGCTCCATACAATATAACAGGAAAGGATTACTGGTGCATATATCTGCATGAATTTATAAGGAAATACTACATTTGTATGCTCAAAAACAGGTAATTCGGGGAGGAGAATGATCAAAATGTCTCACTAAGAGCCCAGGGCCTAAGCCTTGCTCTGAATTGCTGCTGAAGGCTGCCCCTAGGCTTCCCAGATGTAAGATTGCACTGAGTTGCTGAGCTAAGGAAACAAGGGCAGCCAAATGCATCTCATATTGCTCCTTCACACATGCTGCAGAAATAAAGCTACCTTAACCACATGAACTTGACAGGTCTCTTGACTTACTAAGATTCCTGCTAAGGAATTTTACGAGAGGGCTTGAAAGATTGTAAAAAAGATAAATCATTCAGTGAAGTATTTCATGTTATTTCTTAAGATCCTTGCTAGTTTTCTAGAAAATACTATTGGCTCATCCTTCTTCATTTCTATGGGAATTTGCCCTATGCAGTCTAACCTACCCTTTTTTTTGCTCTCCTGCTCTCATTCTCTAAATTCCTTTCCTGAGCTCTGTTGTTCTGAGAAAATTAGCACACTTTGATTTGTGTCTTGTTCAAACCCAGGATGGGGACATTTGCTGCCAGACAAATCCTTTCCTCTGCACTCAGACTTCTTTATTTCTTCCTTTGCCACCCAGTCATGGGATCTAACCAACAGACAAACACAAGAAGGAATAAGAATTGATAGTTCACTATGTAAAAATTATTTGCTTATTTGCTCATCTGTATTTTACAGGAAACAACCTTAAATTTGTGGATACTCCAGTTTGTGTTTCTCTCTCCTAGCAGGAATAAGGAATTCAGCAGCATTATCCTTCATGCCATTGTGTGCCCCAGCTTAAATGTATTTACTCTTTTCTTTTTCAGAAAGCAAAGGATCTGTAGCAAATAGCAAGGTAAGCAGCAAAACATTTTGCTGTATGGAGGACATCCTGTTTCTCATTAACTCTGTACCAAAACGACCTAATAAATTGCTCCATCAGCTCCCACTGCAGCTTGAGTCTAAGTACACCTTATTATGCAGTTTTAAGATCTGTATTAAATGCAAAGAGCTTAATCTCAGTGATTTATACATTTACTTGCCAGCCCAGGAGACACATTCATATTGGTTTCTGTTTGTTTGTAAAGCAATTCCGTGCTAGCTGCCAAGTCATTAAAATGTTACAGGCCTCAATCATAATTTTTAAGAGCATTTCTTTGTTTACATTTTTTTATCCCAAAGGTGATTAGCTCCTTTGCTAGAAGGTTATTTTGTTATTCTGCTGCAGGGTTCTGGAATGAACTTCAGATGGGATTAGAAATTCTTCTGGAGTCAATGGCAGCACTAGCAAGCTTTGCTTTTGTGCAGGCACAAGACAGCACTCGAGCTTTGGCACTACTGTTTATAGTCCCTCTGCATCCGCTTGTCGTGTACTCGTATTTGCAGGTTTCATCAAACCGCATTCACTGACTATAAAAATAAAATGCTGAGCCATTCACAGCCATGACAATTCAATAGCGGAAGATTTCTTGGGAGTAAATCCCCCAAAATCTGCAGCTTTTCACAGTTGTTTTCAACCGCCATTTGCTTAAAGAGTATTATGTGGTGGCCCAGAGAAAATTAAAAATTAATATATAATTAATATATCTATATATAATGTATAATTCTTTCTATATGTTTCATTTTTAAAGAAGTCTTCTCTCAAAGCTGAGAGAATTAAGGGCTACTCCAAATCCACTAGTATCCCTAGAATCATTGATTCCTGAGTCTTTTGTACAGTCACCTTTTTATATTCTGTCCATAGTCTGTATGAAAAAAAAAAGCATTTAGAGACCTAAACCAAGCTGAAATTGGGTTTGTATAGGTGCACAAAAAAAAAAAGAGTTTGCTCATCTAAACTATTATTCATCTTAGCAATCAAGTCAGAGCCCCATTTTCACCAGTGAGCAAATCTGGGTTGCAAATCCCAGAAGAAAAGGTATTCTTATACTTTATGCTTCCAGTTGGCTGTAAATAATCCAAGAGCAGATATGTGAAAAAGTAAATATAATGAGACGAGTCAGCCAAAGTCTTTCAAAGATGTGAAACACATTCAGGTTGCTTCCTATTATTTCATGCTCAGCATGGGTATTTTTGAGGTGCTTCATCCTGAAATTCAATATGCCTAGGGGTTTCATCAACACACTTAAAGTGCTTATCACTAGGATATGTTTAAGATACTTTTAACTAAGTCTCTTTTCTCTCCCAGGATCAGTACAAGGCCAGTGAATAGTTCTAAACATAATAGTCCTAAAACACAACTTAGAAATTAAGTATGCTAGGGTCAAAAGTCATTCTTGAACTACAAAATTCTAATTAAATGCGAGTATCCTTTCATGTCACCATAGGTACATAAATGCTTAAAAACACATACATGCTCATAACTTCCTCCAAATACATATACTCAAATTTTCTAGACTGAACTCTGCCAGTTCAGAGCATTTTTATAACCAAATTCTCCCCCAAAACATGATAAAACTAAAAAAGATGTGATATAAATGATAATACTTACTTGAGATAAAATGCTGCAATTAATATTGCTGCAAGGGATATTGCAGCATTATTGTAAAAATAATCAACAAAATTAACAAACTCTATTTTTCTTAATTTAATAAGATTGTTTATGACTGGCAGTGGTATATTCTAAGAAGGACCTGGATTCCTGGATTCTGTCATTCTGCAGCAAAACATTTCACCCAAAACCCTATTCTGCAGCTTTCACCCTAACTTATACTTCTTGAAGCTTGCAAGATTTTCTTCAGTGCTTATTCCCTTGGCTGCTGACTGAACTGAAGTAGGTTATACTGGAGAGGCTCTCTTTTACAGGCAGTGGCAATGTATTGTCATGAAAACTTAGAGGCAGAAGAATGCTATGCCTTTCAGAGGGCCTAGAAATCATCTCAATTATTATTACACTACAGTCATATCAGTAGGAGGAAACCTTTTACTTATATAAGGATTTTATTCTGAAAGGCATAAACAAAATGTTTACTCTGAAAGAAATACATTCAATATTTTAGATTGAGCCACTTACTTAATTAAATTCTACTAAGGAGCTGAAGGGAAACATGTAATGAAGTGATTGCATCTAAGAGGGCATACATTAAATTAAGAAAAGCCAAGATCTTGAGACCCATCCTTGGCTTTGACCCAAGCCAATTTACAAAACTACAGTGGAAATTAGCCTATTCAAACAAGGGTAGAAAAAAATCACATCCTGAATGGCTTGAGCCAAAGACAAAATAAAAGAGATGTGATCCTCAGATGTTGTATAACTCCACTGTTTCAACTGATTTTTTTTTTATTTATATCAGTAGGCTTCCTACTCAGAATATATCAAGCAGAGTCCTGCCTTTGTTTTGTTGGTTCTCTTTCTACCAATATCCTGCCATTCCAGGAGGAAAAAAGAAAAAAAAAAAATGAAAGTTAGTTTATGTGAATTTTGATTGAGAGGAAGGTAAGCAAGGATTTCATTGTCCATAGAGAAACTGAGCACAGATCTGGAATGGAATTAAGGACTGCAGTGATCACAAGCACACTGCCTAGCATTGACTTATGCAAGACACTTCATAGTCCTCTACACAAACATTCAATGAAGGGAGAAAAGCACGTCAGAATAAAAATCTTCAAAAACAGTGCATGAGTTAATCCAAATCAGCTAATAAAGAAACATTGAATTAAGACACATGTCTTCAATCCCAGCCATCCCCATGTCCATCTGTCATTTTGTTTAGCGGAGGCTGAGACAGCTGACCCAGTTTTAGATTTAGATTTTAGACAACTACTGCTAGAAGTAACAGTGCTACCCTTTCTCTTCTCTTCTTTGTCCCCTCCCTTCTTCGAGGTTTCATAGTCTTCTGGTCACCCACTGATCAGCTGTACTCAGTAAGCTGCTTGGTTTTTTTTTGTTTTTTATTTGTTTGTTTGTTTTTTCTTGGATCAGTTTTATGCCAAATATGCCAAATTCAGTGAACAAACTGTGACAAGCACCAAAAATATTACAGAGTATGACTCAGGATCATGGATCCAGAACAGAAGAGGGAGGAAGAAGCAAGATGACCACTTTTGGCAACAAAAGATTGTTAGATTCACCCTCATTGTCTCATATTTTTCTCAAATTTGGGAAGAAACCTTCCTCTGTTCAGCCATGAGCTCTCAAGTCCACTAATTAGGAGGAAAACATTTGTTTGGTACCCCTACCAGTTCTGTTTATACACTGTGATCAGTGACTTTCACGGTGCATTTTATTTAGGGCCTGATCCTGAGACAGCTCAATGATTATGCAACTAGTTGGCGTGATCGTGAGGACAGCAATTTTGGACTTGTGATTTTAAATTCTTAGAGCAGTATCTGAACAAGCCTTAGTTTTTCAGTGCAAATTAAAACCTTATTTTAGTGGCAATAACGTCAAGCATCATAATTGATCTGAGTGAATTTGTGAAGCTTTTTATAATGATATTCAAATTTGCCTGAGGGATAAACTAACCATTTCACCTGATACATCAAGTGAGCTTTGACAGTGAACTACACTAAATTACATATGCAGGTAGCACATAAGGGAAAAGTACTGTATCGCAGTAAGAATGTTCACTATGTTATTCCAGACAGATCTGCTTAGAATAGAAAGAACTAAGTGCTTGTCTAATACAGTCTGTTACAGTTTACAAGTGGTTCAGGTGTTCTCTTCATTTAGAGTCCGAAGAACAAGATTTACAGGAAGAGCAAGCCAATAACTTGGGTGTTCTGCACTGACACTGAAAGAAGCAGAACGAAAGTGAACATTAAAAAAAAAAAAGGAAAAAAATCCCCAGAAGAATTATGAGCAGTGAGGACATCAAAACTGAAGCAAGTAACGTTCTGCACAGCAGTTTTAACCATCCACTGCTAAATGGATACACAACATCTCTCTATGCAAGTCTACTCTATCTCACCATAAGCCAGGCTGGCCTCAGATCTATGACTTCACATAGAGTAACTCTGATGGTGCACACAGCATGGCACTAATGTCTCATTAATGTAGGCCACCCAAGGGCATTAAAAGAGGCAATATCGCAGGTAAAAATATCTAGACGAGAAATATTAGAAACCCCTTTGAGTTATACCTCTTCTTCTAAAGAGAAAAGAGAAAACTGAAAAAAAAAAAAAAAGACAAGAATCAAGTTAGTGTGATAGTGCAGGAAGCATCAGTAATAAAGACTCCTAACAGCCAGGATTTGTACTAAGTAATTTACTGTCTGAGAATGGAACACAGCTATTATTAGAGGACAGACAAGGAGACCTTGCATGATCATATATTTCTGAAAGTATATTTGATTCGGTTTGCTGCATTGCGAAAGGAAAAAAAACACTCACCAGAAGCATCACTGGTTGCCCTGGGAGAGACACTTGACATTTACAGTAGCTCTAAATAAACCCAACTGACTCAGAGATTTTCCAAGACCCACCTGCTCTGGTTGGAGCACTCCATCAATGGTATCATCTATTTGAGGGAGATACACTCCTTGCATGCGTATCCTTGTACACTGTGTGTGGTGATGTGCTGGTACAGGAACCTCGTTACCTAGATATGGTATATGTAAGTGTGCAAATGTGTGAGGGTCTGTCTGAGTAATACACTGAAATATCTGCTGAGAAAAATGCCCTGGGAATTCTTATTTCAAACTATTGAGTCAAGATCTGACACCTTATGTTAAATCTTAAAATGCAAGTGAAGCCTAAATCATGATATTGAATGCTGCACAGCATTATTAATGCATTCCCTTTTCTTCTTACGAATCCTTCCTTATTAAAAATTGGAACAGAATTCTGAGACAAAATATGATAAAACTGCTGAGAAACACCCACCTGGATTCTAGGCATGAGCAGCTGCAAGTGCCATCTGCACATACCATATGTTTAGTGTATGATTTAGGATGAATTAACAAGGATTGCAGGTAGATCAAATATTCACAGTGTAGTTAAGAAACTGTGTTTTCTTTCATGCGTTTTTATATTTTAAATTTCTCTTTCTTAATTTCCCTTTTATTTTCCCAGGATACGTTTTTTTCTCCATTGTCTTTTTCTAGTTGGTAGTGCTCATGAAGGAAAAACGTTAACCAGAATCAGCCTGGTACAGATGAAACACTGTTCATTTGACTTGTATTTGAGACATTTAATAAGTTTGGTTATTTTCAGATACTCCACTTAGTATAGAGCTTTATTCCTCTTTTCCCTCCAAACAGAAACTCTTAGGAACAAATGTAAAGGAATTTGCTAATAAAATCAAGTGCAACACCCTTTGCCTTCAAGCTGTGCTTAACTTCACAGACAGTGAATAATCCTAATCCCATTTCGTAGGGCAGCAGCTCAGCGATCAGGCTCCCACATCAGGTGCACTCAAAAGTTTGCAAGCCACATGCCAAAACTGGCTCAAATTTCACATGAATGCAGATCAAAAGTTTCAAGTAGCTGAAAGTATATTAAAAAAAATAACTCTATGGATCCGACTGAATTTTAGTTTGCATTTTGAAATTTGTTTAAATCCCAAACACATTTGCAAATGCATGAGTGTGAACCTAAAAGAGCAAAGGACAATAAATTTTCCATTACTTTTGGATCCTTTCTCTCATACCAAACATCAAATGTACTTTTCCACCAGCTGTGCTTGTAGTTTGCTAGCAACATCCTGAGAGACTGTGCTTGAAACTGCTGTATTTCTTCCTCTGCATGCACACAGTTAACATATTTTGAACACCTCCAGAAACAAAGTAGTAAGAATTAGATTATTGATACTAGTGATCCAGCTACAAAAAAAGTAGGTAGTATCTACACTATCTGCTTTATCTATTAATACTTTTATAGATTCATTAAACATCCATAAAGTGTACATAACGCTAAATCATTTTAATTCTTACTTAGTTCCTTAGCATAAGCCCAAAGCAATTAAATTTAATACAATGAGGATAGACTAGACAGAGTAAATAGTGTTTACTAACCATGTCTTTTCAAGATGTTGTTAACAGGCTACAGCTGTGGCTTTTGGAGGAGAAATGGTTTGAAGACTTGAAAATGAAAGCTCTTTGGTGCACAAAAAGGAGACTACAAGAATATGTAAAGGGGATCTAGAGATAGGATATTTTGAAATAGAAGTAATTTTAGAATATAAATATCAGATTTTTTTTTACAAAAGGTTTTACTATAACTAGGTATCAGCCAGGTAGGTATTTGTGGGTTATCAGCCAGAGAAAAGTGTGGGTTAAGTTTAGCCACAAGTGCAAAATTTTTGTTTGGAAGTCCATAGTATCTGACCTTGAACTCACTTTTGAAATTCTTACAAGATTTCTTGTTCTTCGTGGTTGGAAATCTCACAGTGTCAACCAATTTTCGAAGATTTTCACCATCCTGAAGAAAAGAAACTGTGCAGTACAGCTGGTTTTGATAATTATTTTAGCATTAAAAATGAAACTTGAAAAAGAATTACATTTTTCAGATCTTACTAAATCCGTCCCAAACATGTTAATCAGTGAGTTTAGACCTAAAGATCTGACATAGATACTATTAATCCTATAATAATTCAGAGCTTTCAGGACTAAGTATCATTATCATCCACTCTTATTGTGATTGCCCTACACTTACAGAATTTGTTTAAATACACTTCACTCTCAGAGAATGAGTATTTATTCACTCTCAGAGAAAGCTTAACTACACAGTGATGTGACTTAAAGACATGCAAAGTTCGGAAAAATGTATTTCATTTTAAATTGTGCATCCTATGTTCACTTTGTTCTATCATTTCTTCTACATGGTGGTTTAAATCAAAAGGACCTAGGAGGTTCACTGGTGCTTCAGGTTTTTCTAGGGATCTAGATCTGGATTATAAAATCTTCAGTCTCAGCAGCACAACACATTGTATGTCAGAAATGTCTCAGCTGGGATGTCAGATACATCCATCTCTCAAAAGAAAATGTCAGTTTTGTTAGACTGTGTAGCTCAGTAAAATAGAATGGACTTGTGATTTGTTACCCAGTTGTTGCCTTGTCATTTCCTTGAAGTTTTTTGAAGGTTGCCATGAACACAAAGAACATAAAATTCCAGTCCTCACCTAAAGCATCCTAAACATCCTAAACATTTCTGGATGTCTGCACAAGTGTTTAATGTCAAGACTGATGCATTTCTCATTATCACATTAGAATCAACAAGATGACAAGGAACTGCAGGTGACAACTGCTACTGGGCTGAATTGTTTCACAGCTTGACTTTTGGCACTGCTTTTGCTACATGGGCTTTCAGCAACTGGTAGTGGCAGATTGCCATATTTAGAAGGCTCAGTTTGTTTTTTCTCCTCTCCTGTATTTGGACTTCAGCCAAGATTTTCAAAGGTATGATCCAAAAGAGATTTGGGCAACCAGTCCCACATGCAAGAGCCTAAGCAAATGCTTCATTCTGAAAAGTGCTGAGCTCCCAATAGCTTCTGCTGATCTCAGTAATGTTGAAAATCAAATTCATTTTGCTAATTACTAGATATGGATTTAGCCTCATTGCTTTTTAAAACCCTAGTATGTCAAATCTTGCCTGGCTTCTTGGCTTACAGCAATGCCATACTGTTTTCTGTCCATAAAACTGCAGACTGTCTTGTGCAAGACAGGGAACATGCAGTTTGGGACCTGAAAGGTACGTGTGCAGATATTGCTTTTTTGGGGGAGGGAGTTGAGGGGAGCACTCAAGAACTGAGAACAAGACGCATGAATGACATGAAGCTCCATGTCCAAATTATCAGCCTAAACGCCTCTTTCAGCTTCCACTGATGACATAGCTCCCTGTCCTCTTGCGACTGCAACTTCATGCAAACCAGCAGGCCTGCAGAGCTCAGTAGCTAACCAGTAGATTTCATTTCGTTCCAAAAACAGGCCGTTTCCTGTATAAGTCCCTTTGACTGAACAGACATTTTCAGAGCACCCAAACCAGGTAGGAGAAATGCCACGCATTTGTCCATTCTGATAATTTAGTAAATAGCTGTATCCCAACACAGGCAAGCTTCCCTGGAGCTGTTTAATCCACTCATAGAAAGTGTAGCTTTAGCTTGACCATTACAAACGTCTCCGCAGGGGGGAGATTTGTGGGTGAGTCCCCTGGATGTGGGAGGTGACTGGCCTGGCCTCTCCAGTCTCTGAAGAGAGTGCTCAAGTTACTAGCTTTTTATGGAAAGGCAATGTGCCTTCGTCAAAGGATCTTTCTCCTAGGGATGGATGGCATGGGGATGCCGGACCAGAGACCCGCTGTGACCCCTTCCAACTTGGATTACTCTGTGATTATCTATGTTCTCTTAGCTACAATCCTACAAAGTGCATTAAGTGTTCTAAGAGATTGCCGAGGGGGATCGGAGCCCTTTATCAGACCCAGTAAAGATACAATGTCTCTCCAAAGTTCCTCCCTTTGACAGAACATACTAAATTACCTGATTCCCATAGTCCAAGAATGAGGCTCCTAGGTAGAAATGGGGCAAATACAGGTGCACAATTCTGAGAATCAGCAAGAACACCTGCTTCAACACTGCATACCTGTTAGCTCATGTAGTTATGGCTCAAATTTTTCTCAGTGCACTTTCAATAAAACTTTATGTCCTTTATGGTATCCAAGTCTTTGTATCTAAAGATTAAGATCAAAATTATTAGAACTCTTTTATAAAATGAAGTTTGGTAATTCTGGTGAAAAGAAGGTTAAGCAGGGGATCTTATCACAGTAATATTCTACACAGACGAAAGTTGTGGAGAAGAGACTTTCCATGAAGGTGCACAGTACAAGCACAAGAGGCAATGATTACAAGCTGCAACAAGGGAAATCCTGATTGCACATAGGAAAATATTCTTCACCATGAGAATCGTTAAGCTACTGGAAAAGGCTCCCCAAAGATGCTGTGGAATTTTCAAACCTCTAGACCAGTTCTCGAGAGTCCTGATCTAGATTTAAAGTTAGGTGTGCTTTCACAGGAGGCTGAAGCTCATACCTCCAGGGAACCCTTTCAAGCCTGTTTTATTCTATGATTCTATTTTGTATAAAGACTGTGAAAAGAAAGGGTCATGGTTACACTTGAACAACAGATATGTAAACATTAGAGTGATAGTCTTACAGAGATCCAGTTCTTTGTCAGCATCCATATACTGCATTTTTATAGATGAATTTTGTTACATCAGCCTAAATACTACTTTCAGTTAAAATTTATCAGTGATTTGAAACCAAGAATGAAATGGAATTTCACTGGAGAGACAGTTTACCAGTCATTATTCATATATTATGTATATGAATATATATTCATAATGAATATATATACACATACATTATCACATATTGATCTACATTAAAAGCAGTTCCTGTTTTGGAACCAGGGTTCATTAGTGATAGATAATATAAAAAAGAGACTAAAGTTCAAGAAAAAAACATACACAATATGATGTTTGTTTACTCTTCTCAACTGAAGCTATCATCTAATGGAGAGCTGCTCAGTAATCATGCTGCTGGTAGCTTCTGTAATTTAATTAAGTAAATGACTAGTCCTAGGAAATCTGGGAAATGCAGTCAACTTAAAGTTATTAGGATATGGATATTATTGGAGCCATAGCTTGATTAATTAAATAATTTAGAATCACCCAACCTTAAACTGGACTTCATTTTCATGTTCAAGAATATAAACAAGAAATGTGTAGAATGGCTGATCCTATAAATCTGTTGCTCAGCTGTTTTGCCCCTTTATTGTCTAGACAGTTTTTTAATATTTTGGATTTATTTCTACCTTTCTGCTTTTTATTCCACATGCACTCTTTTGGCTTATTTATGTACCACATAACTCCATTTTCTACTGAGAAAGCACTTCTGTACTAGAAGAGGGAGAGTATACAAAAGTAAACAGCCTTTCTAACTAGTTTGACAGAACTTTTCTCTTGCCACTTTCTTGAGAAAGCAAAACCTTAAGGATTAATTTAGCAAGAACAAAATGCCACTTCTTAATAAAAGACAGCTTAATACATTGCTACAACAGTGTAGGAATTGTTTCCAAAGGATTCAGTGTTATCAGAAATGGAAGATGTTAGTAGTAACATTTTTCCGCCCATTTCTTTTTTCTTTTTTTTTTTAATTTGAAGGAGATTTGAGCAGATTTAATGGACTGCCTTCTCTACAAGGAGAAAAATGTGAGGAGGAATATGTATACATAACATTCTCACACATATTTTTAAAGCAGAAGACCACTGAACATACAAGGAATTCCACTTTCAAACCCTTCTCAAATTAAGTCAGGTTTTGCCATACTTGCCTATCAGAGCTATTTTACACTGCACTGACTCAGAAATTGTATATTGCTATTAATTTGTGTGGACTTCATCACACATGCTTTGACAGCAGACCACAATTAAATGCTGATTGGCTCATTAAACAATTCCAGCCAACAATGTCTGCCAAGCTTAATGAAGCTAATGTGAATATCTTGGGCAATGTCACAGTAAAGAGAATAATCTGTTAAGAAAAAAAGTCTATATCTGATTAGCACCCTGAAAATCACAGTTATTAAGCTGCAGCCTAAAGGCTAAGGCGTCTTTTTAATGCTCATTTGAAACTGCTGCAAAGCATTTGTTTTGGAGACCTTATAAGAAATCAGTATTGCTCAGTTTAAGCTTAATAGCCCACATGAATAAACATCCACAGCCTCACATTTTGCTTCCCAATTTTTAAATGCCTGTTTTATATATAAATATATTTATATATATGTTTCTGAAGAAAACTCTCCTAAGGAAATATCTTTTTCCTTACAGTCTTTTTCAAAAGACTGTACTACAAACTGGACAATCTACCCTAACATTTTGGCCTCACCTGCAACATGAATAACATTCCTATGCCCAAGGAAGATTCAAGACAAAAGTCATCGTTCATGTAATATATCTGAGAAATGTGTAAAAGGATTCAGATTTGGAATGGATGAAAAATATTTGAGGCACTGAGCAGGACTCATGCCCCCACACATGAGTATTTTCAGTGTAAATATCTGACTTTCACCCCTGGACCTGCAGAGCAGACTGCCATAATGTCAACAGGGAATTACATCCAGGTTGTGATTCACCGCACCCACCCAAACAAAGAAATCTAAAACCAAGCAATCATCAGATGAACAGCACTCTAGAAGTGTTTATTTCTCTCCATTGACCACTAGCACGCGACATCTAGACACAAACACAATAAGGCACAAACATCTCTACTATGAACATCTAAATTTAGGTGACAGCAATTCTACCCTGAACATTAAAATACTTCATTTCATTTCAAGTTTAGCACTTCAGTTTCCCCAATGCTTCTTCAAAGTGAACCTCACATCCAGAATATTATTTTTATTGGCAGAATTTTGACAGAGAGAAAGTGACTATATTAAAGGAACATTTCTAATAGCCTGTGTCCATAGAACATTTCAAAGCCTTAGAAGCAAAAAAAAGTAAGAGAAAGGCTTTTTTCTTCAATAAGGGAAGGTAGTTAAAAAAAAAAAGAAACACATTCTTCCAAAATTCCAGGAACACAACTTAAAGATATACACCAACTCTAATTTTCTAATTTACAAATTTTCGCTGGGCTGCAAGGAAATGAAGTCTGTTGTGATTTTGGTAATATATAGCCACCTCTTCTCAATTTGCAGTGTGACACATGATCTTCTTTCTGGTTAAATTTTTCTCAAGGTAAGAAGAGCAGCTGCTGCATTTTCACTTCTTCATATCTGTTTCAGACACCCCCATTACTCTAACCAGCTGAGAAGCTACTGCTGTATTATCCACTGTAAAAACAGTACATGTGCTAGAGAGATATTGCTCAAAAACACTATTATATTATTCAAAAAAAAAAGTACAGATAGATACATCATTTCAGCTGTGACTACAATTCTGTTTGCATGAAATGCTAATCCTGCCTACATTTTCAAATATATTTGTCATAATTTTGCACAGAACTACCATAAAAGTATGTGCAAATATGTACTTAGCTGTCTAAATATCAAGTGTCTTATGACTTTAAAGATACCCCATGAAGATCGGAATCAAGATTCTTCTCTGAAGCTCAGAGACATTGATACAAATATCTCCAATGTCTGCTCCAATACACTCAATAAGGGACACCCATAAGGTGTACTGTCCTGCACGCTTTGTCCCTTTAGAACAATGTGCAGTGTTTTTAAACACTTTAACATGAAAGACATGAACATAAATATGAGATTGAGATTATTATTATCATGGACTAAGAGAGATGCATTGAATTAATTCTGCAGCTGATATACATTCCTTGCAAACTTTTCTGAAATTTCAGGGTAAGTTTTGAAATAATTGTGGCCCTCCAGGGTGGTCCCTGACTCACCATAAACAAAAAGAATTAAAATCAGAGCAAGATATCTCTTTCCTCGGGAACCACAGATCACAAATCTTTGGGGAAAAAAAAAACAGGTAAACAAACAAAAATGTGAAAAAAAATGCTCTTTTGTGTCTTGCATAACAAATCAGTGAAACATACCACAGATAAATTGTTACCCACAGCAGCAGTTCCATGCCTTGGAACACAACATGAATTTCAGATCAAGGTTGATTTTTAGCACTCCTTGTTTATCTCATCAACATGGTGCTCAATAATACAAGATTAATAGATAAAAATCAGCAATTTTCCTCAGCAAGTGCCCTCACATTCTTATTTTTAAAATAAGTGAAAATTAACACTTCAGCCTTTCTATATTTAGAACCAGGAGTGCCTGTACATATTTCTTGGAATAGAAGAGGCAGTATAAAGCAACTGAGGATCAGAAGCACTGAAAAAAAAGAGAGCTTGGAGTTTTTGACAAGAATCTGAATCTCATCATTGGTCATTGCTATCTTTCATCTGTAAAACTCATGATCTGTTTAACTCACAGGGGTGAAAACCTGTTTCCCCATTAAGTCAACTATCCCCATGCAGGCATCCCTTTGACTATTGAATGCCTACCTTCCTTCCCTGTGTTGCTTCTTATCATTAGAGGAAAAGAAATACCCCGAATGCACAAAGACAATGTCAGAAAAAGCACAGTGTCAAGAATCAGGCAGGGCATTCATTCTCCAATAACCAAATGGGATTCACTGCCTTGCAAATTTCACTGTATATGAAGTAATTACATCCCACAAGAAAGGCCAAGACATAGAGAAACCTTCCCTGCCCTGTTGATCCTTGAAACACAGGTAAGAAAGGAAAATCTACTCCCTCTCCTCGAGTGCAGTCCCTCAACACTAGTCAATATACAAAGATTCCTATGTAACGCTAATTGACAATGAAAGCAAGCATAGCCATTTCCTTTCTGAAGAATGTTTGAAAAATAGGATTGTGTTTAACAGCTTTATTAAGCTCAGCTTTATTCATCAGATGCATTCATTTTGTATTCTGTTTTCCTTGGAAAAAAATATAGTAAGCTAAAGTCATTTGTACTCTAACCTACCCCAAAAACATTTCATGCAGAGCTCTTCTGAAATGCAGAGTTTCCTACACAATAGCATATTCAGAATTTGATTTATTTAATCAAAAGGCTCAAAAAGACTTAGGCAACAATGCAATCCCTTCTTCATGATCTGCACTTTCCCACCCCTCTGTGCTGGAATAGCAGGAAAAAACTTTGCTTACAGACACAGCATGCACACACCAACTTACAAGGAAAAGTATGTGTAGCTTAAAGCAGTTTTGTGCTCCTCCAATCCCAGGCCATCTGTGTGCCAGCTGTCCCCTGGTGTAAATTAGACAATATTGAATGTTTGCTGCAGGACATTTCACACATTTCTTTGCCTTGTCAGCAAACTTGTATTAACATATAAGAAAATTGTGCTCCGCCTAGCCCAGTTTCTCTCTTTTTCTTAAATGTGTACCACACAAGCATCTCGTATTGTGAGATATCTACCAGGCAGAAGAAAGCATTATAGGACAGCAATTACAAAAGAGATGTTAGAATTTTTAGTTTATTATATTATATCACTGCTCATCATCACTGTATGTGACTGTCTCCCGCATTGCAGCCACATCTAGATATACAGAAAACTTTGTGCGATATTTGACACTGTTCTGTTTCCAGAATAATAGTATTTTTATATCTGTTTCTTCATTCTGACTAATGCTTTTTTGTTTGCTGAAGATATATTCTTTCCTCTCTTATCTTGATAGGTTTGGGATTAAAAATTTTGCCAGTGCTGTGATCATCATTCTCACTGTGTTAAGAACTATTATGCAGTGATCTCTGGCAAGCAGTAGGACATTACATTCATCTGTGCTTTTGTAAAGTTTTGTTTCATAGCTATTTTTTTTAAACGGAGAAAATTTTGATCCAGGTACTTATAAACCTTAACCTGATTTTTCAATCAGTTAATAAATCAAAATGGAAAAGATCCTTGAAAATAACCGAGGTTTGATGCACTAGTAGCTGTGAAGATTGGAACTAAGATATTAAACACTCACCAGGAGTCCAGCAGTCACTATGAGAACTTGAGTATGTGGTAGTCTGAGCCATATTCTGTATCATCAGAATTGGAGATGACAAATGGCTCGCTGTGACAAATGGGCTCTTTCAGTATTTGCTGTGGATAGCTCTTTGCTCTAAAAGAAGAGCTAAGTTTCTTGGGAAGCAAGAGGTGAGAAATACATTTTTAAATGTTGGCAATTCCTAGTTACTCCAGCTTAGCAAGGAATCCAGCAAAGTGGTGGGTGCTTTGATGAATTGTCTCTTTAGAGGAAGAGTATGGAAACCAAGGGAGGAGGTAGTTCCTGGTACCTCCTCCCTCCATTTTAGTTCAGTTTAGTCGAAGCAGTCACTGCTCAGCAAAAAAACAGATCTCCTAAAGGCAAAGTGACTTTACAGCTGTCTTATTAGTGAATATGCAATACAGCTGCATGTTTGACAGCATTTGTGGATGCTAAGTTCATTGCATCTCATCCAATCGCTGAACAGACTAATGCGCTTTAGGGGGTAGTATGAATTACTATTACAAGATTATGCTTTCAAAGGAGGCCTCTGACTTCATCTGGAAAAAGCCACGTTGTCTCTTCTGCTCTCAAAGTCATAATTTTCTATCGCCTCCAGAGAAATTTAGCATCATGAACACAATGGCTTTTACTACAGCCCTGGAAATATCCACTGCACATGAATTTACAAGCACAAACTATATAGTTTTCTCCTAGGAAGTAAATATTTCAAAAAAAAATAGGTAAAACATGAGCATGATAGAGTCACATGTCCATGTAATGAATCAAACCTGCAGGTTTGACTACCCAGCTCACTTGCAAGTGTCAGCATGCCTGTGATTTCAGGTCATGGAAATGGCCTAGAAGAAACAACGCAGCACTTTCCTTCTTGCAGAGTCAATGCAGAAGTGCACTGATACACACAGTGATGCTGTCGCAGCCTTTCTTGCCGCTTCAGACTAGATAAACAGTACTAAAAAGAAGTCAGAGACACTAAAGTCCCTTTTATTGCAAAATGCGGAACAGTAGTGCAAACTTTGTTCAAAGAGTTTCATAACAAAGTGAATCTTTGGAAGAGCTCTGTGAAAAACACTGAACAGGATGCAAGAACCACTGGAAGGAAAAGTGACCTTAAGATCCACTATAAGTCAGTTCAGCTCTAGCTGCACACAAAACTTTTCACTGTCTTTTGATACCTCCCTTTGCTTCAAAGGGGAACAAATGTGACACAGCCATTCAGAAAGTGCTCTTAGCAATGTACACACTGAAGTACAAAATTAAGCAACATTGTTTTGCTCATTGTTTTGAGTCTAACCCTCAATTTTACCAAACATCATTCACACTGTTCACAATATGGTCATTCACAACCATCTCCCCACTACATGCACCATCAGCAGATTTTTAAGCATGTAGGGCCTCGCTCACTGGTGTATGCCTGCTGCTTTGTACCATTGCAGTGATGCGAAGCATGGCAAACCAGGTTTAGCAGCACAGTTAAACTAGCTGTTTTCTTGCTTTTTCTTATCAACACAGCACAAAACTGCCAAAGCAGTCCAAGAAAATCGGTCGTCTATGTTTTTTTACAACAGAGGGGAAGTGTTAATCCTGACTTTGAATTCTTTCAACACATTTAATAAAGTCCACTGGGGGGATCATTCTTGAAACTTCACCACTTGAAACTTAGTTCAATATTTCCTTCCTAGATAAAACAATTCTATCAGTCTCTCTAAGGTCAGGGACATTTCTTCCTCTCAAAACACTGAAAGTGTCATTGAGCTTTTTACAATAATATAAATATATACACATATATACAACCTACAAATTAAAATTTGCCCTCATTGACAGCAATAATTTTTAATTTCACAATGACATAGTAAAGACCAAACCTTCCAGGCCATTTCTGCCATGACATATGGTGAATTGAAGCAAGACCGTGGCTCTGGTAGACTGATATTTTGTGCACACAGACACATATGTTCACACACAAGGTCTGGAGCAAGAAGATATTATGACAATATGATTTAATTATTTTTATTATAAAGAAAGAGGCAAGACTTTAGACCTTCTTTCAGACTTGTGGTAAAGCAAACTCACACTCAATACAGCTATAAATAATATAATGTTAATAGAGCTGAGGTATCAAAGGTATCTGGCCGTGGTAATAGCCGTACTGCTTTCTGTATACTGTCAGCCACAGAAAACTGGCCTTTGAATAGCTCGGTGTGACATCTTGATGCAACCAGATGTTCAACTTTTTGAACTCTAAAAAAGGTTTGGAAAGAGGGTTATATCAAAAGAATCTTGTTAAGATGTGAGAGCTGCAGATTTAAATACTGAAGTATGGACACCAGTAACATTTGTCTGTGTTATCTTCCAGAACTTTGCTATATAAAATCCTGCAAGATCTCACCAGAGAGTATAAAGTATAAACTCCTCCTTTCATTAAAAAGACACATTTATATAATTATATCACCCTCCTCACTCCTTTCAAACTTTACCTATTCATTTTTAATTTGACATAAAAACCAGATAGTTTAGTTTTCCTTTGTCATCTAGATAAAACAATAAAGGCAATTCTATATGTCTATAAGGTACCTATTAAATATGCTATTATCAAAGGAATAAGGAGAATTTGCTCTTCTGAATTCAAAATTATATAACTGTGTAATGCAACTCTGATCGGTAATGGCAGAACTGTTCTATAAAGCCCCAATCTAGCAGTCAATTAAAAAATATGTATCTTTAAAAGTTACCTATATCATCTATGTGCTGAATATTAGAACTTGCCATTAAATCTAGCCAGTCATAAATTCCTAGAAACCTGGCATTAAGATTCAAATTATAACAGGCATAGTTTTTAATATACTGTCTTTCCTGTCTGTGACTGGAATAACATAATTTATACTATCTACTTCGAATGAAGTCTTCAGTAGGCAGAGACTGAGATGCTTCAAAATAGTTTTCTAAATAACCAGCACAACAACTAAGGAAATAACTTTATTCTTAAAAAAAGAAAGGAAAGAAAAAGGATTCGGGATAAGACTTGAGGAAATTTGATTTGTAGGAAATCATGATTCTTAAGAGAATGTCCAAACCCCTTTTATTCCATTTTACTGATATTAGTGAACTGAAATACCCCAAAAGATTTGGAAAGGTATGGAAAGACCTACAGTCTGTTAATGCAGTGCTTCTTTTCATAAGAAGACACATTAAAGACATGTTAATTAGTACATTCTAAAAAAGCAAAAGAACCATTAGAAAAACAGTAAAATAGCAGTTATCATCCCCTGGCAGCCTCCTTTTTAATAAGCTGTCTTTTGGTTTCATTTATTTTAAGGGAAGTCAAGAGTTGATCAGTGAACCGAAGCAAAGCACATTCTTCTTTGCACTCCAGCAGAAGTCAGCAACACCAATAATTCAAGTAAAGTGTGCCATAGAGCATTGACATCTGCAAGGATCTCATCATTCTTTGACGTTGTTTTCTTTTATAAAGCTCCCTTTTTTGTATAGCCTAACCACACACGCCCAGCCATGTTGAATGAAAATCTGACAGCACCAGAGTACCCTAAAGCATATTAGAAACTGAAGACAAGCTGGATGATTCAAAGACTAGAGAACTTGTATTTTTCTTCTCAGCTAGCAGCTGCTCTTTATAACTTTAGGCTCATCTTTGTGAAATATTACCAAGACAGAACACTACTGGCAACCTTTCACTGACCAGTACGTGAATATAATTCTGTTCAGTAACTCAGAAGTGATGTCTATCCCATTCGGCAAAGCCAGAGAAAATTTTTTGCCAGGCAGAAATTTAATTATCAAGCAGGATATTAAAATTCTGATATCAACATTGTCACCATTTTGATAACAAATATGGTTCCAAGAATCATTTCTTATTAGAATGTATCTTCAACCACTTTTAATATAATAATATCTCTTCAGCAATGCCTGCTAATATTAAGCCACCAACCATATTAATCAGTGGCACAGATGGATAAATTCAGAGTGAAAACAACAGCTGAAAAGAATACAAAGTCTTGCCCATTTTATGCAGGGGTACTGCCTAGAATCTGAATTCTTCCTACTCTTAAAAAAATCTTCTGGTTCTACAATGATCAAAAGAGAATGAATATTTCCTAAAGACCAGTTTAATATACTGTACCTATAGAATCACGTGGCAAATTTCATCCTTGTACACCAGCTTGAGTGAAGATGGTATTCTGCAGTTTAATTTGGACATAGCACAAAGATGGCATCCCAAGAAACCAAGAGTGAAGTGATAGATCAGCTGCCCCAAACATGCCAGGCCATCCTGTGCTTATTCACACTCAGTGAGGTTCTCATGATTAACAGTGGATGTCTACAATGTAAAGAAGCTGGATCTAGCCTTCCCAGGCTCCTGTATAGTCAATGAAGAACTAGTTAATAGTTACTAGACTCCAGGGTGCAATTCTTCCTATCCTGAGGTAAACATTTAACTCTGCTATTTGCACTGGTTTTAAAAAAAATGCCTTATGGTGATCAGCTCAGCTGTAGGCATCTGCATGGCTGACTCCTAGGGTAGGATTTGTTTATTATGACTATTTGATAAACTCAAGTCAGATGAATCGTGCTCCTGTCTCACTGTGGCAGGAGAGAGACTAGAGCTCCCTGTCTAACCTGGCTGAGTTAGAGGCAATTTTGCAGTAATTCATGGAATAACAACAATATTTCTTCCCTCTATCTCAGCAATGCATCAAACACAAATTTTGCATACAGGACCTAGATGTTTAACTCCCCAGTTCCTGTGACTATAAGGACTCACAGGATCACAGTGCAAGCTAATAGAACTGTCATTTCCAATGGTTTTATAGCTGTTGCTGTTCATAGATTTCATGATATACTGTTGCCATTGCATATACATCTAGTCTGTATGCAGATCATATTAAATGGCATTTTTCAGAATTACTTGGTTCAAGTGTTTCCAGTGAGGGAAAGGGTTCTTCTTCACTTTATATTACAGCAGTGTAAAACAAGAGTGAGCAAAACATAGCACGAAAAACAGCACAACTGAGAAAAGCATTTAGGCATCAGCTTCTGTTTCTTGGCTACCAGAGAGTCTTATTTTAAACAGAAACTTGGAGCTGCTGCCTGGCATACAGACAAGATACCCCCCTGAAAAATAATGCCTCCCTCTTTGGCTGACATATTTAACCTTTAATATAAGAAAGCAAAACATAAACTGACCCGAAACATCAACTTCTTTTCTCTCCAAGGAAGATGCTTGAATTAGCTGTAATTTACCTAATTCAGGTGATAGAAACATTTTACATACAGCACATAAGCACTCTTTTGGGCTAATTTGAAAATTATTTACTGAGTTAAGAAAGCGATTATATTATACTAAGACACTCTATAGCAAATGGGTACCTTTACTCATGTCTGTTGTCTTTCACTTAATTTTAATGGATATTCTATTAGTCAGACAGAAATAACTGTAACAAGATTAAAAAAAAAAGTTTATAAATACTTTCAGGTTTGGACCTACTGGTGCAACCTCGGTGGGTAACAGGTCTCAAGTAAAGTAAAATAATATTAGTCAAAATGCTCTCAGGATATTTGCCAAGCTACTACCTATAATGCCAAGTATTGTGCTTCCACACAATAGAGAAAACAGATCAGCTACATGTCCTTTTCACTGAATACATGGAGCAGATAAATGCAGAGAAGGATAAAAAAAATACAATCCACTTTAGAAATTTCAGAAGTATGCTTCAATTCCATCAATAAAGAACATATTCGATATCATGTCAAAAATACAACAGCGGACAAAAAGTCACAGTATTTAAAGTTTACAGTATTTAAAGTTTAAAGGTTTTAAAGTTTCTTGCTGCTTTTTTAGTAACATGTTCTAATTTGGCTCATGATATAAACATTACTCCATTTATATGTTTTGTTTTACATTGAGATTGTAAAGTAATGCAGTACATAGAGTGGCTTTTTAAAAATATATAATTAAACACATATAACACAACTGAAGATGTTCTACTCTTGAAAAAAATGTATATTTAGTTTGTGTGTGTCCTGCAGCCATAGACTTTACACCCCTCATAGTTTATTGGCCTCTTATGCAGGATTATATGGATTGCGAATGAATCGAAATTAAATTAAATTCCTTACAGATTTAATCACAGTTCTGCACCTCTCTCACTGCATGACCTTGGATACTCATTTGCCTTTCTGTCTCCTTTTATCTTTTGTGAAAGATTAATACTAGAGTTTATCTAGCAGCTTCATAAGAATGTTGTATTCACTAATAGAGAAATATAGAGTAGTAAGAATATACATAAAAATGTAAAGTGTTGTTATTATTAGAGTGACCAGTTCTATATAATAGGTTTACTCCATCAGTGTTTAAAATACTGTCTGTTGAATGTAATTAATCTTATCGTTAAAGTTTTTAATGTGAAAATCATAGCTGAACTTAATTTTGTTTTTGCACAGCAGAGCCTAGCATTTAGCTAGGCGCTATTTCCACTGGGTCTGTAATAACAAAATGTCACCCTATTGAGACCGTAGGCTAAACCTAGTTGCAAAATAATGAGGGAATTGTGACAGTAACATTGGTAACAAACTTAATAATGTACAGTAGGCTATTTCCACTGTATGATAGTCCCCTGAGGAAATAAACATTGACATCCCCACTGTCTGGTGGATCAGAGTGACAGCAGAAACACAACTTTCTTTCTATTAGTACAAACTGATCAAGAAGCAGAATATCAACATCACAGAGCTGCAGCTCTGAGGCGACATCCTCAGCGCAATATACTTTCCAGGAGTTGCTACAGCAATTTTGAATGTTTGCCTTATAATGGTATTGGCTTTTTTGGGTTTTATATCACAATAAGAAAACTAGTTTCTTCTTGACCATCATACAGTTTATAATTACTATTATCATGTCTAAATGTTAAAATAATATATGATAAAATAATATATGAAAAATATAATATCTAAAAATATGTTTTATCATGTCTTACTGTTTGATAATGCCTCCTATCACTAAATGTTTACTATAAGGACCTAATGCTGTCCCTAAAATTGCATTGTTATTATAATAGTTCCAATATCTCAATAGAGCATACAAGTTTTCTAGAACTAATGAATATGATTTTGGCTTCACAACATTTAAATTCAGGTCAATGTTTTCCCCTTGCTGCCTAAAATATTTCTTGAAAGGTGCATTCAGCTGCAAAAGGGTTTAGAGGTTTTCGTTATTCATATACTACATCTCATGACAGACTTCTGAACTGCACAGGACTCAAGGCTGCAATTTTTAAGTGCTTTGAAAACTTTATGATCTCCCTAATAGTTGTTAAGACATTTAGCTCCCATCTGAACACCAAGGCCAGCAAAGAATTATGGTAAAATAACTTTATCCAATACAAACCTAAATGTGACTACTGGTTGCTGGACAAGAGAGGCTAACTCTGTCCAGACTCCAGACTGTAGAAGGTAAATATTAGAATGATCAATCTGAAGAGTTACAGATCCATGTTTTGAGCTGACAGTGGCATATACTCTTCATTCTTAAAGTCTGATTGAAAAAGTCTGGCTGATAGAATCAAGGCTTTGATGCTCATTGATTCTCTTTTTTCCTGCCTGCTTCTCACCAAAGCTTTAAAATAAAAGAATAACTAAGTAGTGTGCATCCAATTAAGCCACGTTTACAGATAATTCCTCACTTTCTGCAGTTTTAATGATAATATATAGTAGCTCTGGGTACGTACAGCAAGTTTGATACTTTTCAGACATACAATCCACTACAGAGTTCTAGTGCTTTTATTAAACTGCAATTTCTTTTATACCTCACTCAGTCGTCTCAAGGGACATCATATATGCTACGTTAGTTTTAAATTTTGTTTAATGTATTTAAATGCGTGCACTTTCCAGGCTCTTGTGACCATAGCTTAACTTGAGAAAAAAAAAAAAGCCTTCATCAATGATTCATTTTCTGCTGGGATGGTGGAGGAGAGGGAAGAGGAAGGAGAACCAAACACACTTCAAAAGGAAGCAGCTTTCCGTCCTTTGTTATAAAATACCATTTTATTTGTTCTTGGACATAGGATGTCTGTTGGCAAAGGCTAATCCTGACAGAGCAATTGCTCCACTACACTGGGCAAGTCAAGTTTAAAAAAAAAGATAGGTTTCATCAGCACAAAAGACCTTTTACATGAGTAGTTTGGACTGGTGGAAGGGGAGCACCTAACATGGCTGCTGTTATTTGGAGGCTTGGCCTTCTCCTCCCTCAGCGAGTGAAGGAGTAGGTACAAAGAGGGGAGAAATAAAAAAATTATATGTCTAATTCACCAGCAGAACAGCCACTCAGTGCACTCGGTGGGTTGCTCTGGTATACTAGGACTATATGAAATTAGGAAATGTTGTTAGTTCGTGCAGATTTGAATAGCAAGGAGCTTCCTGACATAGAAAAGATGTAAGCAAACATTGTAATAGGACTAATAGTGGCTTTACAAGAGTGAAAAGGCCTATTGTATATATGCGCACAAAAGCATAATTTAATGTATAAAGTGTCTGTCTCTTGATGAATAGGTTAGAAATTGAATAGTAAAAAAATGCAAATGGCTGTAAGATTTTTAAAGGGATAAAGGCTCAAAATAGCCTGCCTTTTTCATTCTAATAGAATTACCATCATAGTTTTCCCATAAAGTCAATGCTCTTTTATTGCTAATTGTGCTTGCTTGCTTAAAGCTTAGGCATTCACACTGAGGTTCCTTCCCTTAGCCATTCTATAATCTCCTGTTTTATATAGTCATACCCCTCATATGTGATCTTTTCCTTGAAGAGAATGTATTTAGATTCTAGCAGAGGAAAATAAAGGTAACTACTATGTTATCATTTGTGAATTCATGCCCACAGGTTAGAAAGCATAGCCATTAGAAACAGGAAAGTTGCCAACCTGTTTGTCAACATCTACTTCTAGAGCTGTAGGGGATGCACATGCAATCAGGATATGTGTAACCTAACATACCCAGTTTTCTTGTGTCACCATCTCTGTTGGTCCATGCAGAAGTGGTTTTGATGCTCATTTCTAAATATAGATTTTGAAAGCAATGCACACTAACTTGAAATGACACATCATTTATTTTTAAAGATACTTCTAATGTTATGCTATTAATACCATAGGAGTTACATAAAGCAAGATGGAGCTAATTGTTGGTACAGAATGTTTTTGTGCTGCTAGGTCACACATCTGGAATAAACAAATACGTAATGACAGTTCTTAATAAAACACATACACAGCTCCTGTAACGGCCTGACAAATTGGCTCAAGATTCTATAGCTGAAGATTGTCAAGTGAAAGGACACTAAGTAGCCAGATAGCCCAGTAAGTTTCTCCTTTTTAAGAAAGCAAAGTTTATTATTATTATCACTACTTTAATAAAAGGTTCAGCTTTTTTGTCCTGAACACACAGGGTAAATCTTGATCCACAAAATCAACAGCAGAAATTAATATTCCATAATGAGTCCTATAGCGTCTGCATTTCATTCTGAAAAGTTTGGCATTGGTTATAGTTCAAGGAATATCAAACCCCAGACTACTTCACCTTTTGGGCTTCTTAAATCTTTGTTTCTACTTTCCCCTCACACACAATCAAGAGAAAAAGCCAAGCACGACTTTCTGTGCACAGTCTCCACTTTGAGTTACAGTCATCTTGAAATGCAGTGCTTTCCCTAATCCCCATGAATCCCATTAAGTTTTGCTGATGCTAGCAGCCGAATTGTTTTTCATCCTCTAATGAATGCTTTGTAATACAATTTTTCTCATATTTTCTAGAAGTTCACAATGGGTATGTCTGCTCAAGTCCCCGCAGCTCAGGTAAATGTGCTCAAGTTAGATTTATTGCAGCTAAATAAGTATTGACAAATACACGGCAGCATAGAGCTCAACAAAACACTGGAGCTCCTACCCAGCTCCTTGAGCAGATTCTGCTTAGTAAAATATCCCATTTTTAGCTTAATAACCCCAACTAATGTCGTTCAAACAAAAGGTTGTTTGAATTGTATAGCAGGAGAAGTTTAATACATTGTCAGAAGAAATTAAATTCTAAGGCTATATTGCTACTTTAACACAAAATTTGGCTTTAAAATTCTTACTCATATTAAGATATGCAAATCATTTTCTCACTAAAGAGTCTCTGAAATGGGGATCATTATTTTTTGTGGCGTCTAATACACTGAGGTTCTTGCCCATAGTAAGGAGTTCCTAAGCAGTGCGGCAAAACAAGAAAATGAAGAAGACTGAATGCAGGCCTGTCTGAGGAGCTGATTCAAAATCCAATAGAAGGAAAGAAATTATCCCAATAGATACTTTCAGCTCACTTATAGTTAGCTTCTAATATTCTCCTCCTGTTTCAGTATCTGTGGAAACATATGTTTTGTTATATGTATATTTTAAGAAGAGTTTGTTTTAGAACAGCCTTAATGATGTAGGAGCACATGGCCTGGAAAGATAAAGATCTTCTTCAATCAGTTTTGCATCTGATTCATGTTCACCAGCTTTTGCCAAAATCACCTGAGTTAAACTCATCCAGGCTCCCTTTGCAGTTACTGAAGACAGGTAGATCCAAAGGGTGATTCATGTCACCTACTTTGGACTTCCATTTTTAAGCAGTTTGACACACCTATCTACCCATCTCTTTCTATTGCCTTGAGACAGTCGATACAAATAGCTGCTCTTTATATGTAGTTTATATTTGGTTAAAACAAGGTGTGAGAAACGCTGCTCTTATGACATTCATTGTGATATATCTAGGTACTGCAGGTTTTTAAACACAGTAATTGACAGCAGGTGTCTCTCTTTAACACTTTACAGCTCAGTAATTAATGTTCAGACAATATTAATTTTAACACGACAAATAGTTATTACTCTCTTAATCCACCTTGAGACTCAAATCAAAAATGATTAGTGACCCCAGCAAGGAACTCCAAGGAAAAACAGGTTTACGGGAGCACAATTGCTTCCACTTACACAGAAAGCTGATGCTATGACTGTGATAGATTGTCAACAGCAACCATATCTTGTGTAAAATTTCATTTACATGAGACAAATGTGCCATGTTAGCAACACGACAATCTCCAGTTAAACACCACACTATAGCAGACCTTCTGATCACTCAAACTCTGAAGTAAAATTGGTGTTAGCAAGTTAGGAAGTGTGTTCTTGTTTTTACTGTTTCTATCATATACACACATACAGTCTTTGATAAGGATTGAAAATTGATTGCTCTATATAGCACATAGCCTAAGAAATGAGAGAAATTCTTTTATAAAGAGAATTTATAAATTCTTTATAGAAGAATTTCTGGGAAACAAGAGGAAAAAATGTTTTAATGTCGTTGAATAAAGACTCTGCTCAGAAATTTTTTTCTTCTACTAATAAGCTCCGACAGGTTTTTTATTTTTTTCTGGCTGACCTCTACTACTGAACTGAGCTTGCATTCATCAGCTATGTCATGACTTGAGTTGGAGAACTGATCAAGGTGAAAAACAACTTTGTGGGTTGCCTGTTGTCTTCTTCAGCTAGTGAATTTAGTTCACTGTGTGGCTATACGGACACTTGTTGGCATGATAGGAGGATGCAGAAGAGGAAAGAGCTAGCCAGATTGGCTGGGTCATTTCAATTTCCACTATCTGTATGAGATTGTGTCAGTCAAAACAATTCATGGAACTGCAGTTACCTTTGCTTTTTACTTTCTTATGCAACCAGCACGAAATTCTAAGCAACCAAATCTTGTTTACATTTTTATTTATCAATTACAAGCATGAGGGGTATTCTTATAGAGATATATATCAGAATGTGCTTCATAAAGAGTTGTAGCAGTAACAAGAACTAGAAGAAAGAGTTTACTGCAGGATATATTTAAAAGTGATCAGAACCAGTGGTCCTCTGCTAGTTCGCACAGAAATAAGCAACTAGCCCAGTGAACAAACAGCTAAGGAAAGTAAAATGGGAAAGACTCCCTCCCAACATGTTCTTTCAATAGCCAATCATGTAATAACCACCTGATAATTTTAAATGACAGCTAAAAGACATTAGTCAGTGAGGAATTTGTTTTGCATCCGTGGTATGTACTGCCAAGAAGAGCTATTCCATTACCAATAAGTTATTAATAAATTGTGACTCTACTCCAAGTTCTCAATATTTCTTCCAGGAGAGAGTTGATAAAAGGAAACTTCTGTGATATAATAAGACACTCTTGATTTGAAGTATCTAAACATATTTTGGCACTTCTGTTTTTTTTTTTTTTTTTTTTTTTTGGCATTACTCTACATATGATTTTGTAAGTGGAAAACATAGGCCCATTAAAGCACACTTTATTCTGGCAATGACCTTTCTTTGCCATATGTAGAACAAAACATAAGGATTCATTAACATCAACATATATAAGGGATTCTCTTTTTTATGTCCCTAAAGATACTTCATTTGAAATCTTATGCATAGAGCTATCAGTAGGACCTCAATCAATATGTGAAATCATAAATTAATGGTATGTTTCCCAACAAATTTCCATCATGTCTAAAGTGAAATATTGAATATTTTAAATCCAGAAACAGGCAGAGATCTCTATGGCTCAAAAAATTCCAATTAGTTCTATGCTTGAAAATTAGTTAGCTTCTATGATACTTGTTTGGCAGTTGTAATGTTTTCAAACAGAGAAACAAGAGGTAAGATGCAAGTTTTGTGGTGCAACTTACAAACACTAGTCACATCCTCATTGAATTCTGCTTCATGGAGTCAACAAGGGTTAGAGAACGAATTTCTGTAAATCATCTGACAGGATATGTTCGAAAATCTGGCAGAAGATACATGTTCTGTTGCTCCTTTCTCCCTCCTTCCTGCCTGTCACTTTTCTCAGTTTAAAGCTGGGCTGACTGAGCAGATCACCTGTCTGCTTGCCCAGGGAAAGCATTTCAAAACATGCACATAAAAACAGGAAAAGTAGCCACTAAAATCTTCAGGAGATATATGTGCATGTTTTTACTGGAAACTTCAGAATTCTTTCATTCTGATTTATTTTTCAGTCATTGCATACACAAGCTTCTCATAGCAGTGACTTCTATTTCATACCACCATCAAATATAACTATTTAAGTTAAGGTCATAAAATATTTCCTGTGGATTATTTGTTGCTTTAGAATGCACCAAACAGCTGTCTTGGGAAGTAGCAAGGATTCTGATGTAAAAATGAATTGAGGGTATTGACTTGAGAACTGACCACCCAGGAAAGGATGGTCAATGTGGACACCTTGACCATACCTAGTATGGCATTGTATACCAATAAAACCAGCACCTACCTACTGAAACCAAGAAATGGTTACCAAAATAGAAAATAATTAGGATCATGAAAATAGAAAACAACAATACAAGCACAAATTGGGTCAGGACACAAGGAATGATACTCTTCCTCTTAGAAAAGATATGTTCAGAGCAAGCGCATGATTTTAATGACTTTATTTTATTCATGGCAGAGTGTAGCCCTAAAGCACACTTATTCAGGACCTTTGAACAAGCTAGTCACAGAGGCTGGCCCTTTACTGAGTGACCATTCCTACCTCCTACATGCATGGACAGTCAGTGGAGAAATATTCTTAATTTGAGCAATGACAACATGTCTGCAAAACTGTCTGGTTAAAAACTTTGCCCAGGCTTTCTGGGACAAAACTTGTTTTTTTCCTGAGAGGATAAACAGCTATTACACTTAAACCAGCTTGTGTTCATTAGCTCATGTCCAGCTGTGAGATGTGCTGAACTTCAGCACTAAACACTCATTATCTGAACATAATTTGCTGCTTTACAAACACTCAGTAAATGTTTATCATAAATATTCCACTTAAACTCAAGAAATACTGTTTTTCAGAGGCTAGAGGTCACAACCAACCTGCACGATATGTCATGATGAACATGATGAACTCACAAGAATGGATTTGCTAAAACATACTCTCCAGCAGTACCCAACATCTTGGCAAACCGAGGTTAATAAACACCAACAACTAAAACTTAGGAAAGAAAACAAACCAGGGCTGAAAAATGAGCTGAGGAATTATCTTAGTGACAGAAGTTTCCACTTCATAGCCTTCATAGTAAGTTCAGCCTTCATCAAAATATTTGGTAATAGTCTTGATCAGATTATATAGTGTAAATAATGTATGAAGTGTAAAATGACTTGTATAATGTTAGCACATTTCCTCTGGTATTGGATCATATTGCAAAGAAACTACTTTTAAACCAAGTTTACACAGCAGGTAATTAGAATTAAAAAGATTATGACATGCTAAATAGTTCAATTTTAGTACCCAGCCTTTCTGTTTTCAGTAATGTTTTCTTTTAGTTTAGTTTAATCAAAGTGTCTCCATAACATCTTGGCAATATCTTAGCTATAAACAAAATTTAAAAATTGGGATTAAGTTCAAGATCTCACATCTTATGCTCTATTCTTTACTCTTATGCTTATTACATTCATAAAACACAATGGAAGAACCCAGCCATTCTGTGATTCTGTGATCAGAATTAATTAGAAAAATTGTTTTCTGCAGAGGAAAAAAAAATACAAGCAATCTGAAAGCAGATTTGAAACTCTTACTAGTAAGATTATGTAGAAATAGATAATTACTAAGATACGGAAAAAGAACTCTTCTTAGAAAATTTTCAAAAATGCATCCCAGTGATATTCTGCCTAAGGGGCTAGGAGTCTAGATAAGGAATTTAATGAACTATGAGCAATTACTCTTGAAAATTCAAGACATGGAGATTCCATAAAAGTAATTCTAGTATCTACACTCAAGGTTCATTAAAAAGCAAGTAGGGAAAAAGAAAAGAAAGAAAAACAGTCATGGCAACTAACCACCACTTAGGAACCACTCATGTGGCCACATAGAAAGCTAGGAGAAGGGACCTTCAATGTGTAGTTTGTTCCCAGGAACTGTAGTTAGTCTTTTGTTCTACTTGAAGTGTACAGTGAGGCCACATGGTCATGTCCAGATTTCCTCACCTGAGGGGGAGCACTTATCCCAAATGCTTTGGTCTTCAATATTTTTTTTATGTTGCCTTCTCCAGTCCTAGCCTAGCGCACATCAACTGGATCTTCAGGCCTAAGAAACTTAGGCATAGGAGAAGAAATACAGAGGATCCATGCACACACACCTAATGAAGAACTGACCCAGGCAGGATGCGATGTCCGTGGGAGGGATGAAATAAAGCAGAAGATGTATTTTTGCACTGCTAAGAAATGTGAGCTATATGAGCAGCAAATTTCCTAAAGAGATTCAAGGAAGAACCAGCCAAATCTTAGTGTCTAGTGGAGGAGATGCTGCACATGAGTAAAATGAAGAAACTGAACACTTGGGAAACATCTGTCAAGGATGACTCTTAACAATGAGATCTCAACATTTTGGTAACGAATATATGACTTCACATACCCAAAGCAAGGCCAAGAAGTGTGCTTGGAAACCCATGAAACGCAGGGCAGCATCATCTCCTTACCTCTTTATGTCTTTAACTGAATAGAGCATTCAGTGCTTCAAGGGGAGTTTTGATCATCTGCTGTCACAACAGTATCATGACAATAAAATAGCAAAATTTTAAACAGTCTTGAGGGCACTGACTTTCACAGAACAATAATGTTTCCCAAATGAACACTGAATTGTAAATCCAGCTTTTATTGGAATACTAAGACTGCACATGTGCGTGTTTGTTAGTGGCATTTATGGACACGTAGTGGAGGTGCATATATGTGTATATACACACACACACATAACAGAGAAACAATTTGCATTTACCTGTACTGCTGCCTTGTACTCTGTCTAGGGTGTAAAGCACACCACATGAGTATATTCTCTTAAACTAATTCCATTAATTTCAACATTGTCAAAGCCATGTAGCAACCAAGTTCTCAAGAAACAGCCTGGTTCTTGCAAAGCTTCTGTTCTTCGGTTCTAAAAATTTCAGTTGAATCCCAACAGATGACAGTTTTGAGGGTGTTATTGCATGAAGGGACAAACAAGTGATGAATTAAGTGTAAATTAAGCATAAATCCAGACAGAAAAAAAAAAAGGACAAAAAAAATCATTCATTTTTAATGGCTGCTCTTACCTCTAGCATTTAGTTTAAATAAACTAAATCAAAAGCATGAATTTGCTTTGTTATGCAATTTGAAACAGAACCGGTTATGAATACACACAGTAAGTCACAGAAAAGGGAAGTTAGGAGAGGAAAATTCTGACACTGTATCAATAGTTGTCTCTACAGAAGATCAATTTATTTTAATAGCATAATGAATTTTTTGCTACTGTAGCATCTTTTACTGTGTTTTAACTTGATCCATGCCTCCTGCATTGGCTTGCTGATTGCAGTGGTATACAGTACTTTACAAACATATTTGCTCTAGAAACTTCTAAGATACCACCACAGTCACTGTCACAAGTTTGTAAGCTATTATCTATATTCAGGGAGAACACAGGCATTTTTAAGCACCAAAACAATATTTAGTCCCAATATGTTTATATTTTTGAGTACTGAATTACATTATAGTTGAATAATTCATCTCATATTACACAGTAAAAATTTAATAATGACAATTTTGTGCCCTGGCTATTTCTGCCACTCATCCACACCACAAGACAGATTTTGCAATTGATCTGTATTGCTAAAGCCTTTTGAATTTATGTAGAAATGTTAGTTTTCATTCTAGTTGAATATGCAGTACTATGTCATCTAAAACGTAATTAACATAGCCATTTATGCACATACCAAGACAGTTACCAGACTATGTCCTGTTGCTAATTCTGATTATTCAAAAATACCCGTTCAAGCATAAACTACAGGGACTTTTTAATGGTACACATATGCCCCCTTGTGTCAATTTTATAGGCCAGCCTTCTTTTTTATTGTTAAAGGAACTATTAAACCATGATTCATTGGTAAGGCTCTTTTAAAGGCTCACTTGCAGGTATTTTGCTCCTCAGCTTCCCACCCACTTTGCCAGAGAAAAGGGGAAAATAAATATTATTGTATGGCTCCTGGACACTTTTTCTAATACTGTGAAGCGATTTAGAAAAAATCAAGTATTTCCAGAGCTATCCATGGTATGTCTATCAGGAGGACTACAGCAAACACACACGGTTCAGTGGGAGTCACAGCACTTGCTGCAGCTGTGCACAGAGGAGACACCTCTGCCTCATAGCATTGCAGCAGGAAATTGTCCAAGGAAAGAAGAAACAACAGGAAACTTGCTCTGCAGTTCAAGAAGAAAACAAGAAACTGCAAAGGTAAATATTAATATGCTTAGCAAACATTACTCCAAGGGAGGTACTAAGTATTTTCAAGGATCATTTCATTTGAAGAAAAATAATAATTTACTCTGAGAACACTCCTTCTCTCTTCCTAAATTTTGCAGGTGTAATCTGTCATTTGGAGACCAGGAAAAACAGTTAGCACAAATGCACATTATGGAGAAATAATCCCGGACCTTCCGTTCCTTTCCTGCCTTCCCCAGAAGGAATAAGTACTGTGACTAAAGCAGGTCCCACCAGTGCCTTCCCAGCCTGCAGCTCTTCCCACTGTCTCCACTCCACATCTGCAGCCAAGCCCAGCATGCTTCCCTGGACATCTCAGCATCTTCAGTTCATCTCACTTTTCTTTCTGTAGGTGCCCTCTGGCCTCCAGATTCCTCACATTTCTCCAACCAACAGCTCTGGACAGCTGCAGAAAAGACCTGAGCAGTGGGACAGGTTGTGGCTGACAACACCTGCTGCTTCAGGAGATCAGATTTTGTAATCAAATCTGCTGATTTAACATATGATTTGGAAAATCACACTTGCCTGTCTGCAGGGTTCTGAACCTAAATACTTTTATAAAACTGCCACTTCTTGCTTGTTTTTGTCTCAGATGAACATAAGGCATGATATAGACAAGAAATATGGCAGAGTAAGAAACTTTACCCTGGTCTAGGAAGCAAGGTCCAGGTAGTCTCATATGAGCCATGGTTCCCAACACTGGTTTCAAACACCACATAAACTGTTTGGTACTGAACATAACCTAAGTGCATACTTGTACAAAATTCAAACTGCAAAAAACTTTTAAAATAAACTAATGCACAGAACCAATGAGCTTTTTTCACTTACCTTACCAAACTGCTGCCTAGTTGAGGGTTAGCAACAGTGTTGCGATTAGCACTTGGGGGCCTGTTATTATTTTATTAAAATATATTAGTATATATACGCTTTTGAGACTGGATTCATGTAATCATGGAATATATATTCCCTATACCAGCATTATTTACAAAAGAAAAAGTTTCTAGGGGAGTTGGACTGTGTTTGGACAGGGGATCATTCATTCAGTTTAGTGGCCAGACTAATTTGATTGTGACTTAAAAGTGAAAATGTGCTTATTTTAAGTGAACTTGTACTGCTCCGATCACTCTTCTGGACCTCTGACTGATAGGAGGAGGAGGACATTCCTGTGCATTTCCTTGATTTTTAAGAAGCAGTCTGGCAGTGCTGGGGAAAAGAAGGTTGTCTACAAAAAGAAAACATACATATCCAGACTGGAAACGGCCCTCACGTGAGCAGGTCTGATCTGTTCGTCTGGTTTGAACCTCATATCATGAAGACCAAAAGAAGAAAGTAGCAGAACAACAGCAAAAAGATAGCAACTAATCAAAACTGCATCTAAGATCAGTATGTCCAAAAGCATCTGCAATGAAAAGATCATCTACTTAATAGCATCTGGCAAATAAATCAAGTGAGAGAGCTCTGTTACAGCAGTGATGGCCACTTAGTTCTAAGGAGTAATGAGTTTTGAAAGGTTTTGGGGGGGGGGTCTTTTACAGCTGCCTACTCTAGAGATTGTAGCTATTTGCATTGTAGTAAACATCACATCTTTAGTTAAAATCACATCTGTCCAACACAGTATCATGGGCGGTGTCATCTGGACAAGGACTGCAACAATTTTTTGCTTTTGATTGGAGAATACACCACAAATGTTAGTTAGAATAGCAATTAAATGCTGTATGAAGAGAAAGGTTTTTTAAAGTACGCACTCCAAAATTTCTTGTCTTTTTCAGTTCTCGCAGAGAAAACTGCTACAGAAAAGGCAAAATTCATAGCAGAGGAAAATAATTTCAAAGCTTTTTGAAGGCCAGAAGAAAATGCAAAAAATAAACAGAAGTTTATTTAAATCAAACTACTACTACATTTGTGAAACTACTTTTGTAGCTCTAGGATATGAAGGAAAAACTGTCAGATATTACCTTCCCTTGAATCTATTCTTTCCATTAAAAAATTAAAAATTTGTCAAAAATCACACTAACTCATGCTTTGAGGGACAGAGCTCTCTTTTTTATTATTTTTTTTTTGAAAAAGGTAGAAAAAGGAAAGACAGCGTTTGGAAGTGCAAGCAAGCTGGATGTCAATTCTAATGCCAAGTGCCCAGCCTGAGAGACAGCTACTGGATTTCCTCACATTGTACACGGTTTGCAAAAGCTGTCCAATTCAGTTTCTTTACTTCTATGTTGACTGAACAATTGTTTAAGCTGCACAGCTAATTAGTTGATTATAAATTGTCTTAACCTATTTTTTGCATTTGTTTTTAACTACTGGAGCAGAAATGAAAATGGCAGTATGTTGAATAGTTATGTCACTCAAATAAATGTGAACTCATTTCACGGAGGAACCACAGGTCAGCTCACCCAAGAGCCCATTTAACCCAACTAATCTGAGACATCCATACTGTAAGTAGTTAGAGTCATCAAAGTCTACCTGAACATTCCTTTATAGTTTCATTCATTTAGCGTAATTTAGATATATACTTCCTAAGGTTAATACAAGCCATGAAATTGGAAGATGTCAATAGAGTCATAGGAAACACTATGGAGGAAAAGTATGTTTTCCTATACTGGCGTATTAATCTACAGAAAGGCTGGATTCTGGTGCAAAATCCTTGTCTAAAAGACATACTATCTATCTGATAAATTCAAAACAAGTGGCATTAGGAACTGAAAGGTTACAGCAACTATGACAGTGCCTAGCAACACAATTTCCAAAGTGAGAAACACACTACATCTATATAGAATAAGAGCTTGGATATCACACTGAATTTTGGAAATTGGCCAGAAAACCTTCTCTGATGAAAAAGAGAAATTATCCTGAATCAAGAGTTCAGCAAAGAATCTAACTGTCAGTGAGAATCAGGGATTTTTTTCCAACAGTGACAGTGAAAACATAATGAAGATGCTAATCCTCCAAAAAAAAGGAATGAGCAAGAATTTGCCTGGATTTGGACATTGTTGAAACACTGAAAAATATGACTGCCTGCTTTTCCAAAAGCTGCAGCTGAGCACACAAGCAGGCAGAATCCATCTGAAAGCAAGGAGGACAACAAAAGGACAATTAAGAGAAAGAAAGAAACAAAGAAACCAAAGAAACCTTTTCATTGCTGAGTCAAATATATATATGTATTTATATATCATATATATATATTTATTTATATATTATAATAAAAATATATTATATAATTAATTAATTAATATATTTTATATATATAAAACAGAGTAGGGGCACATGTCAATCCTCTTTGACTTCCGCTCAAAGGTCTAGAGAGGGGAAGAGGTAGCTGCACCATGCTGAAGTTTCTATCCTGAATGCAAGAATAAGAGATACTGAGCGGTCTGAAGGCCTGACTGGAAAGGTGCTGAGCCCAGCAGAGCTGAGTGACAGAGATGGGAAAGCCTGGCTGAAGGGAGGTGAAAGGCCAGGATATGCAGTGAAGCCACTGCACAACAACGGGGAGCAGAGGGAGAAGAGTGCCAAATGCTGCTGTGTTGACCTGGCACATCAGTGGGCTCAGACACAACTGCTGATGAACGTGAGCATTTTTCAAGCAATTTAAATTCTCAGTGCTTTGAGAAGTGTCTCAAAATATCTCCTTTAGGTTCTGGCAAAGCTGCAGTCCAAAGCAACATGTTCCTGTAAGCATGTCACATGAGAAAGACAAGGAAGGAGGAAAAAGCACCAAAAAAATTACATCTTCAATCAAAGAACAGCCACAAAATCTACCTGCAACATGGAAGCATTGAGAATGTTTCCTTAGATGCAAAGTAGGATTTTACAGGTTAAATTTTAATGCCTGGAGAGTATTACATACAATCCTCTGTTTGGACACAATTGGCCAAAGGCACAAGCTAGCAGTCTTGGGTATGAGCACAGGCCTCTCCACAAAATGAAGACAAAGATGTAGAGAAATGAAATGTAGAGAAAGAAATCAAAGATAAAATTCATAACAATAGTCAAGGACTACTTAGACTGTTTGGTGCACAAATATGAATCTTCAATTTCTGCTGCCATTGCTAAACACCATGTCTACCATGGTGTCTACCATGTACCAAATCATGCAACAAAACTCATCAAATTTGTGGAGCAGAGGAGCTCTGTGGCACATCCTCTCATTGTGGTACTTCGACTGTTCAGTGTTAGGAACCTTCTGCAGTGCAATGGGGCTCTGACCGCAAACAAGGGCTTTCCTTCCAGCAGATCATCAGGACATGCAGTTTACATGGACTGACAGTGCATTTTCTCTGAAGTTGAATATGGTCAAGTATGGCGACCATTTCTTCATCGGTAAGAATGTTGTGCAAAATCAAGTTTATTCTTGCTAATTAATACAATAAGAAGATCAAAAGGGAAGCTCTGTGAGAGGGCAGAAATGAGGACACTTTAAAAGCAATGATAGTGAGAAATTCACAGTCTGTCCATCATCTAGTACAGAGGGTCTCCACAGGACTTCCAAGTGACAGTTTTAAGTAAAAAAATATCCTGGTAGCACAGATCCTGTTGATAATGATAGGCTATCAGGTCAGTAAACATAGAAAAATAAAACCTTTTTCATTATTGTCATTTGTTATTTTTGACACTGCTGTTGAATAAAGGCATAATCCTTTTGGATACTGAACATGTGCCTCCTACTGACTTGACATCAGGAGTTTTCAGGAGAATAAACTTTATCTGAAAGATATATTTAAACGGAGACAAAACTCTAGTACTCAGGTTGTTCTAACAGATTATGATGGGAGTTAGACATAAAATGTATTCTGAGTATTTGAGGTTCATTTGGCAGATCATAAATCTTTTCTTATTGAAAAGCAATGCTTGCTACAGTATAAAGGATGGATTTTACTATATTGTGGACATTTCAATACATAAAAGCATTACAGAATGTGGAATCAAGGCTCTATGCCTAATTAAACTTCATAGGAAATGTTAATGTGCATTTCTTAAAGACAAATTTAAGTATGATAGGAACTGTGTGTCACTTACCTAGAATGAACTAACCAATTCCATTTCTGAAAGTAATTTGTCCTTTTCTTTGTCAACAACCATTTTCAAACTAATACTTGATAAAAAATAAAAAATTCTAATGCAATACATTGGACCATGCACATAATGCTGATACAAATAAAAACAAATAAAGCAAAATAATCTACTTATAGGCTATGCAATTCCAAAATACTTCAGGATATTATTTTAACTTAGACTTTCTTACATTTCTGAAAAAAAAAATTATTCACGTAAGTGAATAGAGATGATCGAAGACCCTTGTTTCTATATAAAATTGTCTTAAAGAACTCACTATTCCAATTTGTTTTCATTAATGTTGCACTGAGAGTGTGCCTAATCAAATGTCCATTCAAAGTTCAGCAAACCAGGATCAATCAAATCAGCCAACCTCGTTCACTTTTATTTATTTAAACAAAGCAAGGGACATGGAATATGAAGTCAGGGTTCCACTGAAGGATTATAAATACAGACTGAAAGAGCAAACTAACTCTCTGAGGAAAGCTCATTTCTAAAATAAACTGCTGGTTTAGGAAACCACTTTAAGACCAAGCTTGGGGAATACCAGGACTAAATATTCCACTTAAATTTGAAAACCCAAGGCATCCTTAGCTAAAACTATATATACCCTTGACAACTTATATTAATGGGTATGATAGCTTTGCAGTTGTTTATGAATATAATACATACATAGTGCTGGGTTTAATATTTTATTTGAATGGTGTTTAATGTTATGCAAAATAAATTATTTTTGTTACATCCACTGTGACATCAACTAAAATGTGAACTAGTTTGCATAGGTTAGTACTGTGGGCAGCATGATGTTGCTCTAGTCCACCAAGGCTTAAAGATTCACAGTGTAGAGGAAGAAACAGGAATTAAAGCATTTCTACTAAAATATATTTTAATAGCTGGTGTTAACTTTCTGCATAACAAAAGCCAAATTAAGATGATACATCATATGATCCAAGAGTAAGTATATCTGTCCTTTGAAAAACAAGTTTTACCCTCATTACCATATACTCCCAAATACAGTACAGTTTTGCAAATAACTAAAACTTTACACATTTTAAAGCAAACATAAGCCAAACTGTGCAGCGGTTCATTTTTGCTTCTTATGTTACACTGCAAAAACCAACAGCTGAGAGAGTTGCCACATCATGCTAATCAATGTTAATATGGTCATTGCTGCCTTCCAATGGTCTAGCAATTTCTAACAGTAATATTTAATACACATGATTGAAATGCTACAGTATAGCTTATTTTCCCAAAAATAATAATAATTAAACAAATGTCAACAGCAACTAGATTACAACTTAAGTACAATATGCAAATTCTACTTATCAGACACAAGAAGCATATGAAATTCCTTTGAATATACTGTTGTAGTGCAGGCAGTCTAGGAGAGAATATAGCTTTCTGGTTCTCTTTCAAAGGGGAGATGGAATTCCTATGGCGTAAAGCTGGAGAAAATCACTAAAGCATTGCAAAATGGTTTGTTCTTCTATAGCTCACTAGCACTTTGCATTTGCCAGCACATCAGTTTGGAGATCTTTTTCAACAGCATCTTTAGTCTGTTTCAGTATATTACTTAAACATTTACTAACAAAAGCTTATTCTGTATTTCAAATGGAGTATTAATCAATATAATTAAAATCTAATGTTTTATACCCTACACCACGTCCTGCCAAAGACTTCTGTATTTGTCAGTTCTTTTTCATTGTGCATGATAACATGCAGTCACAGTACAATAAAAACTAGAATTATTACCTTTCCCAATATTGGAGACCTTCCATTTCCCTGAGGAACACTTGGAAGGGACACATTTGTCACAAATATAATCCATGGGAGGTGATGCACTGTCAAATCCCAATCTATTGAAGTGGTTTATGGTATGTCAAATGTAATCAAGAAAACCCTGTTTCATCAAGATTAAATGCTAATGTTCTATAATGAAAAATTATAACTGCAGTATCTCTAAGTAGCTTTGTTTAGAGAATGAAGACTAGCCAGGCAAGAAAGAGCACTGAAAAGCAAGGCACCCATTTGTTCTCCTATGTGTATGTGTATGAATATGCTATATGTAGTTTGCTGTATTTATATTTTTGTCAGAAAGAATTATAGCACAATATAACACCTAAACTTTCTAAAAGGCTTAAAATAGGAATGTGTGAATTTCTAACATGAATTTTGTAACTTTGGGGGAAATCTGGCTTCTTAAAAAAAGTCTTTTCCTTCCCCTAGGAAAATGCTGTCTACAAGAAGAAAGTACAGTGAGAGGAACAAGCTGTGTTAAAAAGAAATAGGCAATTTAAAGGTGATGAGACAGCACATAGCATCTGTTCCCACCTATATCTCACTGTATGTAACAGGCTCCAGTAGATACCTTGTAAAACCTATGCTAAAATATTTTGATAATTGCACTCTGAAAATATGAGGCATTTGATATCACTTCTGAGAACAAAGCCGCATAATGAATATTTATTTATTTATGAATATATAATCATTCATATATTCATTTATATCAGAAAAAAACAGGAACCATTCCAAATGAACAAAAACTACTAAGCATATGCAATATAAAAAGATATTATCTGTATGAGTAACTTAAAACAGCTCTTACTAATTCTGCTAACCATTCTCATGAGAAACATAATTCACATAATGTTTTCTTGATCTTTTTTATTTTTGCATGTTGCCTTAGGTGCTTTGCTAAGTTATAGAATAATCAAAATTCATAAAGAAAATTTTATTTTCATGGTTTAACATAATATATTCCTTCAGTGTCATCAGATACTCATTTCCTGGTTTACTTTTAACTCTGTTCAACACTGGAAGGTACTTCCCAAGTTGGAAGAACACCAGTGTATTTATAGGTCGTGCAGCTCTTATAAGTCACTACAGATTGCAACTTGATGCAGTATATTTGCTCCCTGCATTTCTTTTTATACAAGTCTGTTTAGCTGATTCACAACCTGTTTTAATTGCTGCCAGCATCACACAGCTAATAGAACAGCACAGCAGCAAGTGGCACCAATTCTGCCTCAGGCGTCATCAGAAAAATTTGCCAGCCATCATAAAATAAGATTCCTCTATTTGCTGTTGATGGCTGGTGACAATAACCTACGCAGAAGCAGACTGCTTTTGGGATTCTAGGCTGAGCTTGCCACATCGGCCTTTGAAAAAGCCGTTTGACTCGCAAAGCTAACAAATCTAACACAGAAATCATCAGTAACATATTAGGGTCTGTTCCAGAAGTAGCTCTATATGCAAAAGTCTTCTGTCTTGCAAGAATTTTAGTGACAGCAATGTGCCCTGTATTGCTGTCATATTTAGAGTATCGCATTCCTTACTTTAAGCTACATTTTCTGAAATTAGATGCTCCTGGGCAGCTTTATCCTTGAAATTAGGCAGCTGGCAAGAAAGCATGAACAAATCACAATTATGAAATTCTCTTTTTTTAATGTCGTCACTCCACTTTCTGTTTGGCAGCCTGAAACCTGCCCCTTATTAACACACACGCGCACACACAAATGCATAAGCTTTCAATTTCTTAATGGTACACAAAAGCAGAACAGGCAGGTATTTTTTACTGATAAGTTTCATTTGATGAAATAAATCCCTACTCCCTTCCTTCTTTAGTGTTTAATGAGATATTGCAGGCTTCCTTGTTTTTGTGCAGAAAAAAATATATATAAAAAAAATTATCTGTAAGCTCTACATTTAGTTCTACTTTTAAAAATCCAAAAATATAAGAACACCAGTGCAGATTCAACACTCTGACAACTACCTTAAAGTTAACTTCTCTAACACACCGCTAAATACCATAAATGATACCGGCAGGAACGTTTTCTTTCTTACATACATATACATCCGTATGAAATTTCTATGTGAATCTTGAACATTTTTGTACTTCCTCCCAGAGACTCTTCTGGGAGGGAACACGGCACCCTCTCAGCTGGAATACCACGGCTTTGACTCCTGCTTGGTTAATTTTCACTTTCATATCAGTTAAGGGAAAGAATAAATCAATTTAATATATATATAAAGGCATATATATAGGATAAATATATATCCTTTGTTAATCATTTGGTAAGAATACAACCCACAGCTGGATCACCAGGTGATCTGGAGGAAACAGAGTGACAGGCCATTGCACTGAAGCACACTACAAGAACCAGAGCTCTTTATGACTCTGCAGTGAAGGGCGAGGGTTTCTGCAGCGGGGTAGGCACGTCAGCTTGGCAGCCGGGAAGCAAGGAGCTTGTGGCAGGAGTGAGGGATGTGACTGCACGCCTTGTGCAGCCACACAGCACTGGGGCCTCACACAGGCTATTTACAGCACTACACGTGGAGATAAAGTAACATGAAGTATTGATTGTTCACTGCCCTACTGGAAGGTTCTATTTAAATGACAAGTATTATTAAAAGGAAACAGAGGAGCTGGTAGGTTCTATTCTCTAGATAGTCTCTGTGAGGAGCTTTGTGTGGAAAAGATACTGAAGAACCATGAATCCTGTCATAGATATAACTGATGGACTGGGATGCAAGCAAAGCTGATAGAAGAGGTTACTGTTGAGCATAAAAGAAAATGGGCAATCCAGGAGTAATGGTGGGTTAGAGTCAGGAAATATTTGCTCTCAAAATAGTTCTGTTTCATGTAAGGCTGCTGGGCAACATGGTTTTATTTGTTTTTTATTAACATATTACCAGTCATTATTTCAAAATGCTGAATTCTCTACACAATATTTTATTAGGATACTAACTGCTCAAAAGCCAAACACTCCTCCTATAATTTGAAGAAGTGTTCCAACTCAAGGTGCTAACCTCTTGTGATTTCAGACTGCTGTAAGAAGTGAATCTATTTTATAGTTCTGTTATAAGGAAGAATAACCTCTTTGAGAAGAAGGGAAATGGTAATTTCCTTTTACAGACTGAAACATTCATAGGTCAGCAGCACCAGCCTTCTATGTATCTTTTATTTTTAGGGAGCACTATTGTAAGCAATGCTGAGTTCTGAATTTCTGGTTTGTTTATCTGCACTTTAAAGGACTCTAAATTGGATTCTGAATGAAAATGCAGACTGTTACAGCAGTGAAAAAGTAAAGAACATGTGGTCTTAAAAGATTCTTTTGATTTTTTTTCTAAAAGGTTAGATTTTGAGTTAATCAGAATAAAGCTCAAAGGACAAGAGACAAAAATTAGTTAACAAACTCAATATAATTTGCTGGAAGCATTCCTGTTTTCCCAGTTCTCTGAACAGTACCATACATCCAGCCATCATCAATTGGTTGCACATTGATGATATAATCGCCATCCCTGAAGGAAACTTCATCTTCATCTTGAGCACTGTAGTCATACATAGCTCTGTATGTTCTCTGTTGAAGAAAAGAAGAAAGACTGTAAAGTCTCAAGCTTAAGCAGAAAGAGCATCTTTGTCTTCTTTCAGAGAGAAAAAGGAAAGAGCAAGAGGAAGAAAGGAGGGAGCAAGGGAAAAAGAGAAATTAGATAAGTTACCTTTTGAAAAGAAACAACACATCCCTTCCTGATAATTATTTAATAAATATAACCTTTTTTTCTGAGTACCAAAATGGTGACTTCTGTGAACCTGACTCCTGAAATGTTCTTTCTAACCATTGCTTTATATACACACTAGTAACAGTTTATTATGCCCAGCTGGCTGTGGACACTGCCTCTGACTGTGCACTGCTTCTGCTCCCTGTTTCCATGATACCCAAACAGCTTGTGCTGTGTCTTCACTTCAGAAAAGTAACATCTTCACGCAGGTCTTTAACTTTGCCATCCCATTGAATGTCCTTCATTTGCTTTAACATTTTATCCAAAATTAGAAGTCACAATATATATTAATGAAATATAATATATAACTATATATATACAATATATAATGAAAACAAGATTTCCAGAGTCTGTAAAAACTGTTTTTTTTTCAATTATACAAGCACAAATAAATGATTAACCTAAACAGAACACCAAGTCCTGTTTTTAGCTAAACTAGACTCCCGAATACTTCTGCCAGCTGCAAGCAAAGATTTCAGTTTCCTTTTCATATATTTATTTCAATTTTCTAATCAATAATATGCTATCATTTATTGGACCGCAAAGTACGGCTTCTAACTTACATGAAACAAAGTCTCCCATTGTGTTTTAATGACAGAGTAAAAGTAGCTCAATTTAAAATTCTCAAGAGTTTTTTCCCCCTTTTTTTTTGTCTCTCAATAGAAGTCAAGAACGTTCAGGCATTACTGATAATACCTCTGGCCTGCCAGCTCTTTTTCATTTGTCACCATATCTAGTTGATTTTTTTTTCCCTCTGGTAAAATAATTCAAAGAGAACAAAGGTAAAAAACTGTTAACACTCAGGATGATTATCTTAACCTTTTAAGAGACAGCAACATTCAGTCTGCTCCCAGTTCAGGAAAACAACTCCTAAGCATTGTCAGTTCCACCTCATGAACTTGTCCTATTTTTGTTGTTGTTGGTTGTTGATTTGTTTTGACAAAATTTTATTTTCAGAAATGATGTCCATATCTGGCACGAAGGAGAGAACGGATTTTTCCTAAGCCATGACTTTTATGTCCCCCTTAAACGGGCAAAGACTGGGGCAAGAGCTGCAATTTTTCATGGGACTGACAGATAAAACTGAAAAGAAACAGTCAAGTTTTTGCTCACTAGAAGGATGCTCATCATCATCTTTTAATCACCCATGGTATGGGACATAACTGTTGCCATCTCCTTTAAGGTAGCTCGACTACAAGCTGGCAGCACCACCACTACATGGTGGTGCAGAGATGTTAAAATAAGATGGTAATTTCAAACTTAAAAAAAAAAAAAAAAAAAAGGCCCTAAATGCTGCTGAGAAACCTAAATTTATGGCCTTAACACCTAATTAGGTGCTAAATGGCTGTCAGGAGAAATCTCCATAATAATCCTGTTAGCATTTAATGCCTAATTATCACTTCAGAGTGTAGTCTAGGCTATATAATTGAGAATTACAATACTTAAAGGACTCAAAGCAGAGGATTTTTTGAATGCATTTAAGTGAATTATTCCTTTGTCTGTAGTGAGTTTAGAAGGTACTGAAATCACAATGGGGGTTTAAGAAAAGGTTGGACTTTTGTAAAACAGTCAAATACTCACTTATCTTCTGTCTCCTCAAAGGCCTAACTTGCAGCGTTTGCTCACCCAAAACAGTAAGAAATCTGTGCATATGAAGAACTGAAGCAAAGCTATTCAACTCCCCAGCCAGATGGTTAAGAGATGCATATCTCCTGTTCAACCACCTGTTTAAACTCACTTTCTGGACTGGTTCTCACAACCAGTAGTTACCTGTTGGGCTGTCTTTCACAGCTTTCAAGGGAAAGCAACTAGCA
>NW_010586791.1:195192-208835 GCF_000705375.1 Tinamus guttatus
AACCTTTCTTATTTTTTCACAGAGGTAAAAATACTCTGGAAGAAGCCTTAAGGGAGCTGTTATAAAACACACTGTACTCTGAGCAACAATTTCATTCAGTCTATTACATAAAATTGCTCATAGAAAGTCAACAGAAGTTAGTCAGAAAAAAACATATCCAAGAACTGTGCCAGGCTGATGCCTGATAAACAAAACAAAAGGACTCAAAGCTAAATGACCAGAAAATGGGCATTAGAAAATTTCACATATGGTGGATGTAAGATGAATTTGTCTTTTGGGCAACCTGATTCGATAACAATGCCACGGAGAAAAACAGGATTGAATGGGCTTTTATGGCAGCGGCTATCTCCTTGATCATTCTCAGCCTAAAATAATCCATGGATCTTCAACTCTCTTGTCCTAGGAAAACTGAAGCTGACTTTGTCATCTTTACTTTCACTAAAAGACATGGACTTTGAGACCAATACTCAGGCTAGGGCGTCTTTCCTGTGGTCTTTTTCAGTCAGTTTCTTCTCTTTCCTTTCTTCCTCAGCCTCTGCATGGCTTAGTTAAACCACACAGCGTCTCTGGAAGTATTGCTACAAGCCCAGCATCAAAAAAGGCAGCTGAAAGCAGCAATTCTAACACTGTGGAGAAGTTTGTCAGATTTCCAGCTCTACACTGCATTTTGGAAAGTATTCCAAGGTTGCCTTCATCTTCTGTCTATGCAGACAGCTACGCTTGAACAGATCCCCAGACACAACCAGGCATTCCCCATAGCACACATTGAGAATCCCAAGTACCATCCTGATAGCCAAGTATAATGTGCCCAGTATATCTGGGCAAGCTGCACAGGCTAAAGAGAAGATGTGAAGCGGAGGTGCAAAAGTGATGGAGCATGTCCCTAGGAGCAGAATCACCCTCCCAAGGGGTGGTAACGTCACCTCTGTGTTCCTTACTTGTATGGCAAATTAACAGGCTGTGTCAGATGTGTTTATCTGTGCGGTCCTTTCTATCCTCCCTGTGGAAATGTTTATTTTGTACTGTCTTCAAGGAAACCAGCTCAGACTTTAACAGCAACAAAATCAGTCCAAACCATGACACCTGCTGTTTCTGTTTCTCCTTCTTGCCCATAAAGGACAGCTATTATCATTTAAAAGAACACCAAATGACAACATTCCTCAAAAAAAAAAACAAACAAACAAAAAAAAACCTTTAACTTCACTCCCTTTACCCTCACTCCCTCTTACCATTGAATTTCCAGTTTTGGAAAGAAGAGGAAAATTATGATTCTCAAGGGAAGTAAAATGATACTGTTTCAACAGGCAGTCTATAGGCAAGTCACTGGGATATTAGGAAAATAGTAGGCTATCTACCTGCCCATGTAAGCATGAAGACAACCAAGTGGGCTTTAGATTTTTAGCATGGCCATTCTCTAGATGCTAGATTTGAAGGTTGTTTGCTTTACTCCTCCATTCACTTGTAAATTTGCTAGCAAAACCTAGGCTTCTAGACCTCCACTTTTCTAACATCATCCCTTTTGGAAAGCCAATTCCCCAGCACCTTGAGATATCCTTGAAACAGAATATCTGACTAATTTCATCTGCCTCACAGCTCTTAGGCAGGTATCCAAAGAGTTTCCCAAGTTTTGGCTCACCCAGAGATGCTGGTATGTGTATCCTGGACTTTCCAGCAAGCTGAGGAACTTAAAAATCTGAAAGCACTGAAACCTCCCAGAATATTGTGACCTTTGCAGTTTGAAACACTGTGGAGCATCAGTCTTGATGAAAAATGCAAGATCCTACAAGCTCTGCAAACCCTTTTTTTTTTCCCTCATCTGAACAAATTCCCTTTTTCTAGCCATACATAGCAGTAGTTGGTACATAACCAATGCTTCTTCATTTCTAAGCAAGGTGGCAGAAGCTATAAATATACTCAAAACAATCTTTCAAAGTTTTCTTTCACAAAGTTTTTCTATCACAAACAAAGTTGATATTTCTAAAGTAAAGCGTGATAGAATCTGAACTGTGAATTATCCAGGTAGTGCCATGGTAAGAAAAAAACAAACAAAACAAAAAAGCAGGAGAACCATTAAAAGCATAACTTTACATCTGAAGAGCTCAAAAAGTAAAAAGAAGCTCTTTTAAAAACTGGTTTCCTGAAAGAAAAAAAAAAAAAAGATTTTCCTTAATGGTCAGTTATTTCTGACACCTCAAATTCACTCCAGCTTTACATTCTCATCCACCAGAAATGAGAACTTCATGACTGTGGCCATGGCTTGACAATGCTTCTTTCCAGCTGCCCAGGAGCATAGCTTGATTTGCATCAGGTCTGAACGGGTACATGACTATTCTCCTGAATTATAAAGGACATATCGATATAGAATATATGCTGGCTTCATACAAACAAAGTTGAAAAATATGGATAAGCATAAAGTCTGCCAGGACAAAATCAGAAAGTCAGCACTTAAACATATAAATTAAACCAACAGAGTGATCATAAAAGAGATTGGTGTTATTCACCTGGCAGGAGCCCGAATTCATCAGACTGCATAATATCAAAGTCCAGCCTCAATGTTTACTATTTGTTTTAGCAGGTGGAAGATTCTGTTGATTTCTCTGACTCCTGGAGATCATAAATTTTTATTATACCCACTGGTATAAAAATTCTTGCCACTGCCCTCAGTCACTTATTTTTTCATACATTCTGACTATCATCCACATTTAGGACTACCACAGACAAATATACACAAAAGGCCAAACACGGGATCAAAAACAAAGAGACTGCCAGAAACAAGGAAAAACAAATTCCAAAATTCTCAAACTATAGAACTCAAAGAGACCAATTCACTTGCATTTAAAAGATTTCACAATGAGGTCGGAAAATGCTGCTTAACAAAAGGAATTGTTATTTAAATTCAGTACTCACCAGACCTGCTGAATGGGACTGTGAATGCATTGACCTCATGGATGACATACTGGTCTGATGCATGTATCCATACCCTTGGGATTGGCTTTGCTGATACGCCCCAGGGAGAACAGGGGCTGTGCATTAAGGAAAGACAAACACATCACTGTAAGTTAAAAGAACATCCTTATCCAGAATTCCTACAAGTTGTAGTCTGTTTCCTGATTAAGGATCTACACTTTACAGAACTGCTCAGTTCAAAACTGTTGAGAATTTCATACACTACATACAACATACAGCTTTCCATATACTGAATTATAAATAAATGTAACCAAAGCTATGGCAACATATCCACTGATACCATCAAGTGTAGTTGGAAGGAAAAGCTTAACAGACCTTAAGGAATTTTAATCATAAAATACCCCTAAAACTACCACATCATTAACCCAGTTTTAATACTGCTGCAGATAATGTACTAAATATGAATGCTATCACATGCCACAAAATGCCATTTTTTAAGTAAAGACTGACCAAAGCAAAGGTTTATACTGGCATATATATTGGCAAAGTTTAGAAACGTCTTCGTAGAATTCAAAAGCAATTAATTCCTAATTAATTAATTCCTAATTAATTGCAAACTAACTTTTTTATGGACCATGCACAGCAACAACAAAGAAAAACTCCTTCACAGGGATAGTCATAAATGTAAAGAGGTGCATCCAAAGCTGGGTTTCTTAGTATATTCTGATTCCATTAACATTCTTAGTCAAAAATAGAGGTTAGTAATTATTTAATTATTTCAAAGTCTGTCTCTTTCAGCATCTTCGTCTTACAACATCTCTCTTCCATTTCTCCTTCATGTATTTTTTCATATTGTTTTAACAGTTCTGAAGATTCCTAATCATAATTATGTTGTTGTTGTCTTTTATTGCACCAATAGCCACCGAATGAGCTAACACGACAAAGACTTGTTACCTCTGTTGCTTTCTACAAAAGCTTTAGTAGCCCTTCAATATCAGTTCAAACATCCTGCTTTAGCAACAGACTGAATCAAAATGTGTTAAAAAAACGTTTGATAAAAATCTGAAAATACTGAGAAATAAGCAGAGCACGTGAGAAATAACCTCAGCATAGGTGACTATTCACTGCTTCAAGGACTATTGGACTATTCAAGTCCAAAAAGTATTTTTAAAGGAAAACTAAAGATTGAAATGGTTTCTAAAAGATTAAAAGTTTAGTCAACTCATGTTTGTGCATGTTTTACAAAGGACCAAACTTCACAAGTCCGACTGGAAATTCATTTAGCAACACGAAAATGTATTTCCTGTGACACATCTGCAAGCAATCCATTCAGCCCATATTCCACCAGATTCTTCTGACAAAATCCATCTTTCACTTCTATAAGATGGAGTTCATTCAGCCCATGAGTCAAAAGCTTCAAGTGTGGAGTCATTCAGCAGTCACACTTTGTGTGACATGTCTCTTGGGCTGGCTGGGAAGCAAGGAACCATTTCCAGAGCAATCACCACACACAGATTCAAGCAGAAGCAAAGCTAATGTATGGTTTAATGCACAGGTATGGAAGGACTCACATCTTGTAGTATGAATAGGAAACCTTCATACCAAAATAGTACCCGACGTTATACGCATATATGAAAATTCCAAATATTTATGTTTGGATTAATAATGCTCTGTCCTTGTTGGCTTCTCTAGCGACCGGAACAACAGATAGGTGTGAAAAGGATTACTAAGAGGTTTGCTGAGCTATGTCTGAAAGAAAGGTTGGCCTTGTGCTTTCAACACGGAGTTTTACCTAACTTGCTTCTCCAGCTAGTCATATGATTGATATGAATAAAGTATTTTCTTAAAGATCATTTATTTTGCTTAGCATAATCAAGCACACTGGGTAAATAATTAAAACTTTGGATGTTATCTTTTTTACCTAGTATACTTTTAAAGATAGAAAAGTATAGCTAAGATTTTTCTGGTTTAGTAAATATGCTTCAAACTATTGTAATGAATAGATTGCTTTGTTAAGTGAGTGAAATTAAAGTGAAACAGTCAGATGCAACACTGGAACATGATGAATAATGGATGTTTTAGAAGTGCCAAGTTCATTCTAATGACATATGAGCACAAAGACATTTTAAAGCAGTTTAATCATCAGAGAATTGCTGCTCGTTAACATGTTCTCAGAATTATCATGCATTAAGTGAATAGCCCTAAGTAGTTCATCAAATAATTTATGTTTCAGTGTTGTTACAAGCTCTTTCTACATGACCAGATGTAGCCCTTCATGTGAGAAAAGAGAGAAACATAATTTAATCAAAGGTTCTGTGTTCAAGCCTGGATGAATACATTTTGCCTATTTTTGCCTAATTTACCACAAGCATAATGGCTTGTCAGCTCTTAGAAACCAATGGAGTCTCATCTCCTCATACCAGTAGTAAATTGGTCAAGTGGTTCAAAATTGAGCACAGCTTGAACTTTTTAACTTATTAGGAAATAGTATCTAAACTGGAATCAGCCGCTGATCTATCAGCACTGTCTGCTCTGCAGCCATGAAGAGCTATGAGCCACTTTCCTTGTTCCCTGGGAGGGAAAGATTCTGAAGACGTCTTTCTTCTTCCTAAGTGAAGATGTTGATAGAAATGCTTCACTCTCGACTCCTTCTCCTCATATCTCATCTTTCCCAACCCTTACCAATTTGCCTCTGTGAGGCAGCAAGCCAAATGACATTCTTTGTTATATCCTCCAAATCGAGGGGCTTAATTCAGGAAGGCCAACCCATACCTCCCATCTCCGCGACAATAGGCAGCAGCAGGTCTGAGATGTGCTCTCCTCTTTTCCTCGAGTTTCTTTCCAGCTGAGAGAATTACCTCAAGCTGTGCCACAGAATCTACTAATTTACTTGCTACAATTGAAATCAAGCCCAGAGAAACAAAGCATGTCTTCCAAAGTATGAAAGATTTTGGGGAGCATTATAAACTGAAACATTACACAAAGCTTCCAGATAAAGAGAAGGAGTTTCTAGGATTCCACGGCTTGATTAATTATCTTTCAGTGTTTTAGTTAAGCTGCCTGTATGAAATCAGCGTGGACCATAGCTGACTGAATAGCTCCATCTTTTCTTCCGCTAAAAATACTGTAGTAGGGCTGCAAAAATCTGCAGCTTTTAAGAAAATTTCAAGAAATCTTCAGAATGTTGCCTATCTGGTTACCACATAAATCGGCCAATTAGTTAAGGGGAACAGATGTAAGCTATGGGTTTGGCTGCACACAGATAACCCAAGATGAGACTAAATGATGCAGGAAAAAGAAAGACTGACTTTTCTTCATCATCATCACGCACAGATAAAGGTAATATTTTGGCTCAGACTAAAGTATAAAGTTCTGTAACATCATTGACTGAGGCAGCAGCAAAAACAATGGTTTTAGTTAACCTGGGGGAACAATAAAGCACAGTGGTGGAACATAAAATTCATTTAGCTGAAACCAAATTTATTGGTGAGGGATCTGAGGGCTGACCATTGCTCCCAGAAGTACAGGTGGGAGTTGCAGTAAGACTTTAGCAGATGCATTCTGAGGTACCAAAACTCCCCCCACCTATTTTTTTCTTTTTCTTATTTTAGGTTATCTACTAGAAGGAATTTATCATGTTTTTCTTACTATAGATTTATAGGCTTCCCCGGCAGAAATGAAAAAAAAAAGTGGAAAATGAATGTATGAGCTTGCTACAGCAGACCATGGGATCTGAACTGCATGTACTTGTCAGGATATGCTTTGAGAAGGACTGTGAGAAAAAAAAAGGTCAGAAAGAAACAGAACGAATAATTACGAGAGCATTACATGGCTACAAGATAAAATAAAAGTTTATGCTGGAAATAAAAATCATTTAAATGGCATTTTCCAAAACACATTGATAAGATTTGTGATAAGGCAATCACACCTGTTAATGGTAGACATCGTTATCTCAAGGATCTTGTGCTGGTGAATAAAATCAACTAACTAAAGCCCAGTGACTGTTGCCCCTCTAGATTACGTACTGTCTCCTTTAATGAGCTAGCATGACAGCGACTGACAGCTCATGGTAAAACCCTGGATAGCCACTGGTAGCTATAGCATTTTCAAAATTAGCGAGTAAGCAAGCATACAGTAAAAATACATCTCATTTACTGCAGCCCAATACAATAATAATCAAGCTATTTATTCTTACAGACATGACACAGTTTTAAGTATTTTATTTCAAGCTTTGATGTGATCTTAACTCATGGTTCCACCACCAACCTAGTAAGATTTCAGAGCACCTGCTAAATCCTTTACATGATTTTGTAATAATAAGACAGAGACTAGAAAGTAAAAAGAAGGACAAACATTATTATTTGTTTAGTTTTAACATACATAAGACAATGATTAAGCTGTAGATTTCCAGGAAGAACAAAAATTCAACAGTTCTAGAATACAGCATTATCTTTACATCATTATTTACATCTTTGTGTTACTGACATTATGACTATCCCCCTTAAGCTGCTTATAGGTACTGTGTTGCTGTACTTATTTTGAAGTCCTTCCCCCATTTTGCCTTGCTGGTGCTTTCCTTTCCACTGGTTGCAACATCCAGAAAAGCATACATGGTCTTTATGCCTTAGAAAGTCTCTCCTATAGCCTTCAACTCCTCCTTTCTTTTGCATTTTGAAGTTATTCAGTTAGGTCGAGCATATTTTCAATACATTGTCAAAGTAATCACACATGTGTATATGGGGAACTGTACATCTAGAGCACATCTAGGTCTGGGGCATATTTGGAGTATACAGGAATATCACAAATGTTGCACGTGTGGATTATTCCCTGAATTTCACAGTTTTCTTGACCACTTTCAAATCCAAGTTACATGACTACACACTTAAGGAGATATAGCCTTAGAGTAAACTCATTACTGCATTGAAGCTGGTCACAATATCAGCTGACACCGATTAAAAGCTCCAGAAAGTGTCGCTGAAATAACTTCAGTTTCAGACTTTGACTTAGTACTTGATATCATATTTTTGATCACTTTCCCAGATGTTGGCTGCTGCTCCACATCATTAAAATCTTCAAGGTGTTTCGGGGTACAATTTGTATTACCAACCACATCCTTCAATAAATTGATACATTATCACCACTTACCAAGATATCTGAATATTATTATAATTTGCTACCTCTTTCTGAATCCAATTGAATTTATTCATTGATTTATTTTTGGCATCTTGAAAAGCAGTTTTGAGGAGAAAATTGAAGACTCTTAATACACTAATTTCGCACAAGTTTACATCCTGCTCAAGCATGAACAGCAGGATAAATGAAACCTAACTTTGGTCAACCAAAAATTTAATACGTTTTGAAGGAAGCCTGTATTACAGGCTAATCAGAAATTAGAATCTTGATATCTTGACAGCAAATAAGGGAGGATACATATGATGAGGATAGGTTGTGAAAAGCATGAAAAGAGAAGAAAAGCAGCTTGTCTGACATGATAGATGAGGTATTACTAGGCTTTTGAAGATGAAGTGCTAAACTGTATCTTTTTTTTTTTTTTTTTGCTGAAGTTAAGAGTGTTGTAAGAACTCAGCAGGAGTCAGGAAGTGCTACCTCTCACAGAGGCCACAGGCAGGCAATCCCAGATCCCCACTGAATACCTGCAGTTGATGCTTCATGAAGTGGTGAACTGCCTGAATCACCCTAATAGTTCACAGCTGCTAAAAGTAGGTATTCTGCCACCCTTTCCCTCCCTCTCTCTCTCTCTCTTTTTCTTTTCATCTGTGTTGTTTTGCTGCTGGTTTGGTGAACTGAGTCAGCTCAATAAGGGAGGAGACTAGTGGCAGACCCAGTGCAAGGGAGGAGGCAGGACCAGGCACTCAACACCATAAGCACCAGAAGGCAGCAGACTGTTAGATCAGCTCAGCTGACCCACAGAGGCACCCACTAAGTGTCTTGCCTCTCTGTAAGCTCCTCCAAACCCTAAGAATTGAATTTCTCAGAGATAAGTCCCCGCAGGCATCACAGTAGCCTGCAATGCTGACATGATTCAGCATCCTTCTGTATGCTACCATTGACATGCACTGCATACCAAAAGGCAAAATACTCATACCCACAGTATTTGAAGAAAGACATTGCAAGTTTAGAGAAGACGTAAAAGCCTGATGCAGACAGCATGAGCTAGAAGCTTGATATTAAAGCAAATACCAGAGAAACAGGCAACCTGGTAACCTGGTTAGAGAGAATGCCCCTGATGCATTCATCAGTCCAGCAAGACTGCACAAGGTCCACACAAAGACAAGTTGGAATGCAAGGAGGAGGTTAGCTGGTACAGGAATGTTCCGCAGCATCCTCACAGAACACAGCATAAGGGGTTACACTCTAGATGATATGATGAGAAGTAGTCAAAGAAGTATAGAGAGCAGGCAGAAGAGTACAGAGAAGTTTCATACAGATGACATTTGGTGAACCTCATATATCATTTTCTAATCCAATGCAAAATTGATTTTCAAAAATGCTCCTGTCTCAAACCAGAATGAAAAGAAAAAATCTCAAAGGTTCATGTCAAAAAGAAAAAAAAAATAAAGGAATAATTTTATGCTAATCACTTCAAAAGATCTAGGTTTAATTCTAAACATTTTCAATATTAGTTATAATTAATGTACTTTAAAATGAAACATATTTCAAAATAGAATGGGATTTCTTGTTTCAAAAATGTCAAGCTATAAACTTAATCTCAAAATTTAATACAAAAACTCTGGATATTAATCAGAATTGTCCCATTCCTGCCAGAAATTTTGGCATTAAATTGCTATATTGTGGTAAAGAATAGTAAAAAATTCCCATCTAGCTCTAAGGCTAAATAGCCCAGTGTTAGCTTTTCAAATAATCTAGAAAACAGAAACAACTGCTTCAAGCTTTACTTTGAACCAGCTTAACTACCAGAGAGAATTTTATTACTTTGTAGACACAAAGGAGCATATTACAGTAAAATTCACAGAGAAAAGGTCAAACAGCAGAAACATATAAAAAGCACTAACCTGAAGACTGCAGATGGTGAGACCTGATACAAAACAGTGCAGTTTTTAGAACAGTGGAAAACAACATGGTAAGACACCTTGGCATTTTTTCCTGTGCACGTGCTAGCTTTCCTTTCATTTCTTTTATTTTTTTTTCTTTTTTTTTTCTTTTTCTTGCCCTTTACTTGTGAGTTATGCTGCTTTCATGGATGTCTGAACAACCAGGCTTGCTGCTCTCAGTGGTGCTCTGCCAGAAGCAGCAGTTTGTCTGAGTACTATCCATCACAGGAGTCAGTATTCGTTAGTAAATTGGAGTATCAAACTCAGATATAATTAGGTTGCTGAAATAACAACCTGAAAATGTGGCCTAATTCACACAGGGTGCTAATAAATATCTGCCATGTTCACTGACCTCATTAGAGCTGAAGCACACAACTACTTGGGGTCTGTGGTAAATTCAGAACAGTAGAACCTTAGGAAGTTTCCATAACCTACATTATAAAGATAAATCACAAATAAACTATGCGGTCTTCAAATCATTGAAAAAAAAAGGCTTCTGGGGAAAAAAAAAAACAGAATGAGTAATTCTGTATTTAAAATAACAAATATTAACTATTCATGACACAAAAAATCAAATAATGACTATGTTATCAAGATTAACTGCTAATATATTACAATGGATAAAATAAAATGATTTTAACTAAATTTCATTAGTGTCATGAATGAATAGAATAATAGATTGTTTTCAGTACCCTTTCTTATATTAGGATTTTCTAAAATCAGCTAACAATAATTAAGCCTAAATGAGTGTACCACCATGTAACCTGAAGTAAATTATTGTGGGAAATGCAGAATTGTACAATTATAACTCTTACAGAAGTTTCATTATAAGAAATGAAAATTTGATTTTGAATGAAATTACAAAGAAAGATCACACATAGCTCTTTAGCGTATGTCAAAGAAAATGAGGACATTTTAAGAGTAATGACAAAAAAACAATGCAATGTGTTCATGACACATAGAGTCCTATATTTTATTCATTAATTTGTTTTTCTCTTAGAGGAAACTCTCTGTTCAGAGATTAAACATGATTTATGAAACCTTCACCTGTTCACAAATTTCTGATTCAGAATCAGTAACTAGGATTAGAAGAGAAAGGACTGCATTTTTGAAGCACAGTTTATAACAAATATTATAGGGGAGGGGATGTTGTCTGATTACTATCCATCACAGGAGTCAGTATTCATTAGTAAATTGGAGTATCAAACTTGGATATAATTAGGTTGCTGAAATAATAGGCTGGTTACTCATCATCTGGATTCTGAATATGATTTTTCTGACTATATTCTTAAAAATACAGGGTTTTCAACTCATCTCTACAGCCTCTAACATACACACTTCTACATATATGTACTACCATATATTATTTCTTAGGAATAGTTCTAGCAGTGCAAATATAAAGCAAATGTCCTTCTTCACTTTATATGGATTACAGCAGCAACTGCTATAATATTATACTGGAATTATTGTTCACTGTCAACCAAAGAGTCCAAAGAGTTTAGCCTATGTATCTATAAGCAGGAAGTGCATCATGACATTTATATGTGTGTCCCCATTTCTCTTACCGTTATTGCAACTGGGATAAAACATATCACACAGCCTTCTGCTTTGGAGTCCCAACTCTGAGTTGCAGCACGCATTTAGTGGCAGGGACACAACGGATCCTATCACAAACTGACTTTTCTGGCTGACACTCCACCTGAACCACAGCGTATGTTAGCCTTCTTGTCCCGGCATGCCACACCACATTCTTTTGCTTATGGAGGCACAAAAAGGCTGAACGTCAGCCTGAGGCATCCTAGATCCTGGTGGGGCTATGGTGCAGAGAGCTGCAATTCTGTCCTACACTGTGAACAGGCAGGCTCTAGGCTTTCTCACAAATGAAAACAGTCTGTAAAATGATGGTTATGTTAACATTCTGCACTACCAACACCCTCTCAATTACAACTTGAACTCAGGTTCATTTGCTGAACATCAACTGTTGTCCACTTACACTAAAGAACCCTAACCCTTTTTTAAAGGAAGCTGTCTGATTTCTATACAGCTATTTATCTACATAGTGGGTATAACCAATCTGAGCAATGCTGGAAGTACAGGATGAATCCAGATCTAAAAAATGATTGTATATAATTTTACTGGAGATACTTTTTATCTGATGGACATAAAATCCTCTGAAGAGTATCTGAAGCTGCTAGACAGGACCACATGGAAAAACTGAAACAATTACTTGGCAAGAGAGCCACTAACACTTCAGCTGTTGAATCTCCCTTCCACCTTCTGCTTATCAGCGGTCTACAGGAAAGGTGAGCATCAGACTGTGGCAACCAGCGGGGCAAAGAGGAGGAGGATCCCCTGAACTGCTGCCATGCCACAGAGGCTGCAAATGGAACGTGTCCTGGAGCCGTCTTCCCCAGGGTGCGTGGCAGTTGGCTTTTTATGCTGCAAGATCTCATCAGTGCGGGGAAGAAGTGCAGGAATCAAATACAAACCAAGGGAGTCGAGGTGTTCTGTGAAGGGTAAAATGTAAAGTCCTCCCTGGAATGTTAACTCCGCGATGATATACTGAGCAAAAAATGTGCTTTCAGCTGAATCACAATTTATATCTGCATGTATTACAAGCAATGTGGGATACTTAATTTTATTCTCAAAGCCCTAAATTAAACCTCACACAATGTTTAACTGAATGTAAAATCTGTTGTGGCTTTAGAGTTACATACAAAGTTTCAGGTTTTACACTACAAAACAAAAGTTTTTAGACAGTTCATATTTTTTTTGTAGTGGAAGAAAATGAAATCTAGTTTTCTGGACTCATTTCTCTCATTTTTTTGCACCCAGTAAAAGCAGAGACATAAGAGTCTGACACTCCAGACTAAGACAGGAAGCTTTTAGCTAAAACTGCCAGGATAATACATAGAAGCAGTCCCATTGCCACCATTCTGGATTCCTAGACAGAAGGATGTCTTAAAAGGCTGAAATGGATTATTCAGAGAGGGTTAAATTATCTAAACACTGTCAGAGATCATTTCACAAAATCTTATTTGTGAGTTAGCACATGTGTAAAGGACACATCCAGCCTGTTTCTAATAAAAATCTGAGCTTTCACAACTAATTTTGCATTTAATTTCCTTTTTTACCTCAAATCTAAAATCAGAAAAGTATCACTTTTCCAACACCAGGAAACTTACCACTGTTTTCATAAAGTCTTCTGCCTGTAATGTGATTATTTTTGATCAGAAACAAAAATCACTCCTTTTCGAACATTAGAAATAGCTGCAAGACAACAGGCAGAAACTGAAAGGGCAAAACATCCTCCTCTTCAGTGAAACATAGAATCATAGAATCATAGAATGATTCTAAGGTTGGAAGGGACCTCTAGAGGTCATCTAGTCCAATCCCCCTACACACACAGGGTCATCTGGAGCACGTGGCACAGGACTGCGTCCAAGCGGATTTTGAAGATCTCCAGAGAAGGAGACTCCACAACCTCTCTGGGCAGCCTGTTCCAGTGCTCTGTCACCCTCACTGTTAAAACATTTTTCCTTAAGTTCCTGTGGAACTTTTGATGCTTCAGTTTGTGGCCATTATCTCTAGTTCTGTCAGTGGCCGCCAGTGAAAAGAGGCCAGCACCATCCTCCTCGCTGCCTCCCTTGAGGTACTTATAGA
>NW_010586791.1:210236-222867 GCF_000705375.1 Tinamus guttatus
CTGCAGTTCAAACAACAGCAGTCTACAGCAGGTCTACAACAGGTAACTGCCTTAACAGGAAATGGAGAAGGATAACCCCTGGAGTCTGGACAAAATGAGAGATAGGAGAGCAGTAGGTTCAGCAACTCTGGAACCTTTCTTCATTAGAAAGTTCATGATACATGAGGAGGACATGCATACGTGATGATGGGAAGATTTTAAAGAAAGTTTGTTTCTCTCATATGTTTGGGCACAAGGGGAGAGATGAAAGGACTGATGGTTTCTCATTGACTTTACTTCAACTCCCAACTATATAAAGATCTCAAAACATTAAATATTCTTATCCCACAGGAAAATTCTGTGATACTGTATGTTCTGAAGACTTCATATACATTGGAGTCAAGTTGCTTCTAACCCATTTCCAATACTTTCCCTCCAAAGTTTTTTGCAGTAGCATTCTCTAAATCTGACCAAAATTAATTAGGGAACAAGTAATCGATGAGTAGATTAGTATCTATGAAATAGCTAACAAAAAGTTTTACTTTTCTCATAGAAAAATAAAATTATCTTTAAGGTTGATAATAAGAAAGATAAAGATTTAAAAAACATTAAAGTATCCATGTTTTGTTGAAATTTGTCTATTTGGATGTGTCAGAGAAAGGAGGTAGCTTCCAAGGAAAAGTAAGAGACTCAAATGTTAGATGCAGACCCTTTTCATTAGGCTAAAGAAAGGAAGACCCTAGAAAAGAAAGAAGAAAATAAAGAAAAGAAAATAAAGTTTAAAAGCAAAAGGGGAGAAAATCAACCAAAAAGATTTAAACTAAAAGGAGAAAAAAAGGCCAAAGAGGGGAAAAAAAAAAAACTAGTTGAATTAGTCTAATGCAAGATGATCACTAAGATCATTTTAGATCATTTAGAGGGCTTCAGACTGAAAACAAACTTGGTAATATTTAAATAAAGCCCTGCTGATATAAATCAAAGAAAAATAGGAAAGAGATAAACAGAAAGTCCCACAGAGATATAATAAATTGAAAGATAATTAAAATCTGTGTGAAGGAAGAATATTGCAGAGTAAAGTGAAAACATTCTGCTGTTGAAAGAGGATGGAAGGAAAAGCATAAAAAGACTTTGATAATTAAAACAAAGGGAGGAAACTTAAGGTTCGAGGAAGCGTAATGAAAACAAAAGGTAGAAATGAACAAAAAAAAAAAGAGAGAGAAAGAATAACAACGAAGTGAGGATAATAGTGAAACTCTTCCAATATTCATGGGCCTTCCTATTCTAAACATCGAAGGCATCTTCAAAATGAGGCAAAGACTGATGCAAATTGGAAGCAACCAGAGTAATGGTATTGTTAGGCTACTCAGATCTACCACTGCATGAATGTGCGGTCACTTCTCTAACCTTAATGGTAAACCTAGAACCTGTTTTATTAGTAGCTGAGTGTCCCCTGGAGACAGATGATGATGTAGGTCAACTCTTAATGGCAAGTTTCTATTGTCTAAAAGGCTTAAATTGCTTGACATTTTAATCCTAAACCACAATTTCATCTGGCTGTAATATTTGGTTTCTTTGTTACTTACAATGGGCTTGAAGAAAAACACGAACTAATCATGAATGTTTGCTTGTAGCCTTCACTTTACTTTGCCATTCTTTGTCTATAACTGCACACACATGCCTCTGAGCAATTGAGCAAGACTAGCACTAGATCATACAGCACATATTCATTTCAGCCCACCACACATTAACATTCCAGTGCTAGCACTACTTTAGTCTCCAAAGATATGACTTTTTTACTAAAAAAGTCTCTAAGTCTCCAAACAGTCTCCAATATTGTTCTGAACTTATGCTACTTTCAAGCATTTTTACTCTGACTTTGGGGTAACAGAACTAGACAAAACAGTCTTGAGACATGGAGGGAGCTGAATGCGATTTTCATGTATTGACCTAGCTTGCCAGTAAGAGATAGTGGATTCATTGTTATTTTGAGTCCTTAAAATAATAGAATATATCTTTCCAAAAATATATGCATCAGCACATCTTCTGAGAAAAACTCTACAATCTGTCAACAAAGAAACCCAAATAGGAGATGGCTGTGTTGCCTTCTGTCATTAGAAATCAAAACTCCATAAATAGATGTAAATCTGAGAGACACATAAAAGCAACTGCCTCCTCTATAAAGTAGACGGTTGAAATATAAGTACAATTGTTGAAAATAATGCCAGACTGAAATATGAGTTGGGTCATATGGTCTTCTCCTGGTGGCCTGAATGCAGACAACCAGGACAAGATGTTACATGCTGGGAGAGGAAGCAGAGCAAGATGGTAAGTGTGGTAAGAACTGGCAGGAAACACGGTGTGTATGGCAGCACAGAAAATCAGGAGAGAGAAAGAAACTTTATAATGAAACCTTTAGAAAATGGTTGAATTGAAAGCAAATAAATAATCTCTTGTCTTGTTACTTTTCTTCCTACAGTATTCTTTCAAGGAAGGACTTGACCAGTTTAAATAAATAGAAATTGATCTAATTCCCATATATCTCCATTTCTTCTCATTCAAATAATCTGAAAGATTTTGCCAAAAATGACTGAATATCTTCATGCCTGTGAAGCTGTAACCTCAGTGTAAAAAACAATATGGAAAGAGAGAAATTGTTAGTTTCTCTTCCTCCTTAGCCAGGCTGAAAACAGCTGTTTGAACAATAGCTGAAAATTTTACAAAAATTATTAATGTGACACACAAATGTTTCTAGGAAGTGCTAAAGGATGTCTTACAGGTAAAAAGGGAATCTTTGTTAGGCCAACAATTAATTACAAAGAATGTAGGTGATGAGCTTTTACCTTATCACCTAAAATAGTGGCCAGGAAATCATATAATAATAGGAAAGTATAACAAAGAACCAGAGAAGCCTCCTTATGATGTTGCTATCAAAATTCCTCCAGGACAACAGAGGCAGTTATTTAGATTTAAGAAAAGCCTTTGGCATCAGGTTTATGATGAAGCTCTAGTTAAGAAGCCAGAAAAGGACTGGAAGAAGTACCTAAGAAAAAAACAGTAGCCGTGCCAGTGGGTTGGTAAAGACTTGTGTTCTTGGTCAAAAAGTCAATAACATCTTACAGAATAAATTTGCAATAGGACAATTTAGAAGCTGCTGAAATATATGAATTAGGCCAAAGATGTTAGGCCAACTTAGATGTTGTGAAATTGGTTGGAGGTCTCCAGTCATATTTCATATTGGTGCACCATTGGATTGAGCAATCACCAGTGAGAAGCACTGCAAGACCTAAAAGTACAAACTCAGTGAGAAACAGCAGTGAAATCTCAGCAAAATTAGCTTGGCTCTCATTTACTGTGGTGCACCTTAACAGACACTCCTTAAAGGTCAAGGGCCTAGTCATCCTTTGGCTATGCAACAAATGAGATTGTGGATGAAATGCTGCTTTGAAAAAAGTTGATAACTGTGACCAAAGACACTATCTTCTGCTGTCTGTTTCGGAGTATGTTCACAGCAATGGACATCTTGGTATCATTCTTGTAAATAATCAGAATTTTGTTAAAGTATTTAGCTCTGGCATTTTTTTCTCTCCTGCAAGGGAAACGGTCTGCAAGCTCTCAGACATTGGTTAACCAGTTGGGCCAAGAAAGGAAACAGTATCTTGCTAAAACATGTTGACCTTGGCAAGAATCTATTTCACACTTCACCATGACAATAGATTTAAAAAGAGACACAGAAAGCAAGCTTGCTGATGCCAACAAAACCAGCAAAATAAAGCCCATTTCCTATTCTCAGTATGGCAAGTAATAAAAAATATCTGTTAACAATCAAATCAAGCTCACAGAGGAGTGTTAAAATGCCTTGGAGGAGAGCCTGAAAAGACCAGGATAGATATTTAGGGACAATGTGCCATAGACTGAGAAACCTATGTTGCATCAAGGCAGAGAGACTCATAAATGCATGTTTTTGCAATAATCTCTTCAAAGAGTTTGGAATAAAGTTAAAATATCAAATAAAGATGAACAGACAGGATATAAGGGATTTCACTTTAGTCAAGGACACGGATATTAGGTCAGAGCCAGAGCTCTTCAATCCGAACACTCTTCCTCACCTTTTCTATAACCAGAGCTGTTTGAATGTACCTGCACAGTATATAACACAATGTTGATCCCCTGAACACTAGCAAACATAGTAAAATACAACTCTGGTGACTGGAAGGATGTAAACAGCAGTCTACAATTAAACTGTCATAAAATATTTTTAAAGCACAGGTAATCCAAGCATCCCAGGTAACTAAACAGTAGCTGTATCTTTACTCGGACCTCTTCTAAAACACACACATAGAAATACACACACAAAACCACATTGGTAACTTTTTGACTTTTTGGTTGAATTTCTCGATGCACATTCTTCAAGAATTAAGAAGCAGAGGTCACATCACTAGTTCTTATTTTTATTATATTTACATCACAATATTTTTGGACATTCACATTCCACAAGTTGTGTAATACATGTTTCAATTCCCCTGGGATGACTAGAACCATTATTCATCATTCTCATAATTTTTGTCCTAATCTATTGCATCAGAAAGATGCAAGACATGGCTTTGTATCTGGGAAAGTAGGTTTGCCAAAATATCCTTATATTAATTGATATAAATTAATATCGTAAGCTATATCATCTTCCCGGTTGAATACTAGCTCTGGTTTCTAACTGTTGAGAGTATGTGAAACTTTCCCTATGTTAGAAATTCCCTAATCTTTCTTATTGATTCACTTTTTCTTTTAGGGTGAAAACCAAAAGCTTCAAGCATCTGCAACATTTAATATGGGAAGTACTTCCATCACTCAAACACTACTATATGGCTATTATCTCACTGAACATCAGGTAAATTTAAATTTCCCATCTGGAATCTTTTTTTTTCAGTTATACTGTGTCTCTCAACATGAGAAAAATAGATTAATGTAAGTTTTGCAAAAACACAAAGCACTTTCATTTAATCACTGTGAACTTGAGTTAGTAGTGCTTTTAGTCTGACACTATTCCCAAGATGGTGAAAAATAATACAGAAAATAACATAATGGCATACAAAAAAACTGTCAAGACTTGAGAATTTGCTTTGCCTTTAATCAACTGGTACAATAACTTACATAGGTTCTAATGACTTGTGACTATATAAGGATATTTGAGTTAATACAGGCTTGTGGTCACAAAACACACTGTGAGGGTGTTATTAGCAAAAAGGGTGGGAACAGGGGGTACCTCCTTCATCAGATGGCCTTGTTATATCACTGCAGTAAGAAAAGGTAGGATTCGTATCAGAACCATCTGATTTATCGTCTCCCAAGCTGGTAGAGTGTAAATACTGCTTACTGTAACGGCTTGCTCTTTCTACAACGGCATGAAGAAAGAGTATCACAGTAAACACATGACAGAAGCAGAAGAAGAAAAAGACTAACTGCACACATTGATATTAACACATTCATAGGTTTAAAATGAAGATCCAAATTTGAACACTTGGTTCAAAAGGTTGCTTTAAACTTGGTTAAAAGGTTGCTTTTTGTCCTCTGCTTTAAAAGAGTAGCAGAGGTGGAAGGTAAGGTAGAAATATTTAAGAAGAAATGGGATGAAGATGAAGCAGAGAAGTATCTCCCACGGAAAATCTAAATGTTTCCTTATCCTGACACATACATAATTCTCCTGAACAGAAGAGTGGCAATGAATGTCAGTTGCAACTGACTTTTTAATATTATTCAATAATAAGTCATCTGTGATCACATGATTAACTCTCCTGAAGAAAATTTATTCCTCCATATTATTTCTAAACCTTGCTCACTGGATGATTATTTTCCTTACTACAATTAAGGTTGTGTAAAATATTTGCGTCATAAAAAAATTGAGATTTATAACTTAAAGATAAATTTGTTCAAGTCTGAAATCAATTCCAAATATTTCCGGCTAGTGTGTTTCCTTTAGTAATTTTAAAGCTCCGTCCATTCAGACACAGAAGTGACAGCAAAACTGAGCCCACTTTTCTCAAGAAGATGCATATAGATGTATGAGACATACATACATATGAAACAATAGAAGTATTTAAGAAATACAAAGACCTCAAATACAGTTCATGTAGCTAGAAAATTTTAAAGGAAAATTATGTATATCTAGGATATACACATCTTAAAAAAACTTTTACTTTACTGTCATTATTCTAGTAATATAAAAGTCCTTTGAATTCAAGGAAAAGTCTGGCCACGAATTAGGATCATATCCAGGGCCTTTGGCATCCTTCCACTGACCTCAGAGAACACTAGAATGGCCTTTGGGTAATTAATGGATAGGACAGGATTCAAAAATAAGAACACCATAGGAAAAAAAAATAAGTAAACCATTTTAACAGGATATGCTTTAATGCATATTCTCAAAGAAGAGCGAAAACGAATTCTTGACATCATAATGTCAATAGAAAAACTACTACTGGCTTCAGTAAAATCGGAATTTTATCCTGTAATTCCCAAGGCTTTCAGTGTGCTGGGACTAATTTGCAAATTTGCTCTTAGTTTGATTTAAAGAATAACAAAATGCACTTTCCAAAGTTTCTCTGCTTGCCTTTGCCATGCATAGCAAAGACAATATGTAGGCAAAATTTGGTACTCAAAATAAATATTTCAGTAAAAAAAATCAAAAAAGCTTTTTGAACTAAAATATTATTGTCTACTATTACATTAACTACTCCCTTTTTCTACCTATCCGTAAATTATGAATGCCTGGAAAGATACCAGCAATAGCATAAGTCAAAATATCATGTGCCAGATAAGCTAAATTTGCACAGACAAGCAATGAATTTTATAAATAAACCATTTTCTTGATCTCTGAAATTTTAGTAAGGTTTAGCTATTTGAAAAGTCTAATTATAATGAAGGCAAAGGAGGTTAATGCTTTTTAAAGACTGACTATTTCTAACTAGCACAAGTAAATCTTATTTAGGATAAAATTTCTTTCGGTTCTTTCTTGTCTGTACATGCAAGTACACGCTGAAGTTTCTATAAAACACTGCTTTTAAAATATTACAGTTTTAAATATATGAATACATACATATAAAACATGTCTGTCATATGGGCCTAAAAATATACAGTATCAACTTTATTTTATAAACATAAAATGCTAATTTGGGGGAAAGTCACGATATAATCAATACCAGAAAGCATATGCAGACTTCTAGACTGAATATTGTCCTCCAGAGGATCAATGTCGAAGATGGAGCCAGGATCTGTGCGCCAAATTTTTAGATCTTTTCCCATAGCACAGAAAATGATAAGACAGACGAACAACAACAGAAGTAAAAGCATGAAAGAAATGAGTTTAACAATTTTCCTTACATAGTAATAAACTAAAACATCTAAATATTCACCTGAGAGGACCAGAAAGCATTAAAGGAGCTTGTGGCATTCACGTTAAGTACTAACATCATTTTAAGGAGACTTTTCTCAATTTTTATTTTTGTTTTGCTAAAAATAACTGTAATTTTTTTAAAGTCTAAATAAACAGAAACAAGTTAAATAACATGTGAGAGTATTCTTTTTCACTAGCAGAACCAAAATCGTTAGAGATACAGAATGATTCCCCTAGCCCACCAACAACACAGGCACTTGGGGTAAGATTCTTACTCCACACTGGTATCAGCAGTACAGCTCATGTAGTCACTATAGGTCCTTCTCTGCATACAGTGGAGAGTCGGCCTAATCTGCAGAACCAGGGCCAGAATTCATCTTATTCTAAACCAAACTTCTGAAAGTTGCTAAATTCATTTAAAACTCAAAAGTATATATCATCTTTAATCAATACAAAATAGAAAATATAAAAATGGACTAGGGCGATAAAGTCAGCCATAGAAATCTGTACTGTAGACATGTTAAGCTATGTAATAGTATCTCATAAATTCACATGTCTGAACCAGATAATGATAGAAGAAACCATAAAAATAATTAATTACATATCCAAGTTCATATTATGAACACAGTATAAATATGAATACAATTTTAACTATGCTTATAATAATTTTTTTAGAAAACAATTGATGTACACGCTAAAAAGTCTTACAACACATGCATAATCAGCTACAGAGAGACTTTTTGATCTCTCTTGATCTCTTTGATATCTACTTGATGTAGTACAAAAAGCTGTACTATATGTAATACTCATATCCGCTATGTCTAAAAACATAATCATTTAATCTCCCCAAACCAGTTTAAAATAGAACCTTGATGTAAAGTGAAATCAGCTTAAGCATAAATCCATCAGATTCCACCCTTCTACTGGTCACTTGCTTCACAAGCAGTCCTGTCTTCAAGATTTACCCCATAAATTGGAGGTGAGAAAAATAATTGTCTTCCCAACTTTGTCCTTCTGTTGGTTTGAGTGGTACCAAGCTAAAGGATAGGTTGGGTAGGTAAAGCAGGACTATGGGGAACCAAATATGTTGTGCTTCAAATGACTGATTGCCTGGAGGCAATGGAAAGAACAGACATAGCTAATAAAACAAATCCCACAGCTTTAGAATAGATTCAATGTATGCACACTATGTGTTATCTACTGCAACTCCCATAAGTGAAGTACAGTGCTAACTCTTACTTGACAGGACGAATAAAAGCCAACATACAGTCTTTTGATAAACTATGTGTTAGTCCTAACAGTGATAAATTATGCAGCTATGTGAAGCACTGGCAGACACGAGAAGGGTGAAGAGACTGGTAGATTCCCAGCTTTTCCTGTTTAATCATACACTAGTAGGTGAAAAAAAGTAACAAATATGGCTTCACAGGAGCATTAGTACAGTTACCATGAGTTCGTATCGATTTTACTATCCTGGTAATCAATCAGTTTTAAAATCCTGTTAACTTATGCCAATTTAAAATATCTTTAAACTCATGTGAGAATCATGGAGGTTCTTTAAATCACAAATCCAAAGCTCAATCTGAATTAATCTTGATGGCTTTAAAATGTACTACCATAGTTAAAACCAGTGCCTACTTTTCAGAGCAGAGACATTAATTTTAGTAATCAGGCATTTGAAAACGTTATTACAGCTTCACTGATTATACTTTTAAAACCCACCAGATGGATTCTAACAGAGAAGTTCTTTTTCCTAAATGGTTGAACATTTATCAGCTAGGAAAAACCCCAAGAGAGTCATAGTTTTTTTTAGTCTGTGATTTTTTTTCTTGGCTGCCAAGGACATTCCATGAACAGGCAGATCACTGCTTTTTTATTTTATTTTTTTAAACAAGCAGATATTATAACTGCAGTTCACTCTGAAAAAGCTTTAGCTGAAATATTACAGGATATCAGGTTCTCATGTGTGTCATGGCCTATTTCCTTTAAATAATTGCTCTATTTTTGCTCTTTGGTGGGGAAAGGGAGTTAATAGAACCTTGTGTATTTTGAATCTTTACTGAAGTATTTTAGGTTGACACAAATTTCTCTCCAAGAGATGTTCTTAATCCCAGTATGTTTGTGCTAGCAATCCTTCACAGTTATTGGACACAGGATTGCACACAGGACTACAGTACGTGTGCAACGCACCATAGCCTAGGAGGTTTGAAATGTGCACTGATAAGCATATTGCAAACGGCATATTAAACTCTAATTTCACAGGAGCCCCTTTATCCCTATTTGGCTGCACCACATCTATCAACAGAAGGGATCTATTTATTAAAGTATATGGGTCTCTACAGACAACAACTTATCTGAAAAATTAATTGCCCTAAGATCCAGAACGCATGACCTTCTGATACTTTCATGGTCTTAAATGCTAAAATAACTTCCCTGGGCAGAACTCGCTAAACATTCTATTTTTGTGAAATTCTCTTTAAGGATCTGGCAACAGACATGTAAAAGGACAACGTGCACAAGAAAATTAATATACTTATTTATATTAATGGCAGATAGCATAAAGAATAATGACTACAAATTGTCTCAAGAAAGATTAGGATAGGTCTCAGGAAACAAAATTGCTAGGAAATAAAAATACTGAGAACCTGGAACAAGGGGTGGTGCCTCATTTGGAAGATATCTGCCAGGAATAATAGAGACGTAGCTAATCTTGTTTTAGGCAGGAGCGTGAACTATGAGACACACAGTTTGGTCTATTCCACCTGTCCAGCATGTAATTTCTATGAATTTTTGATAGGCACTCTTAAAGTCAACTCCTGTTATTGTTAAAATGAATCAAGGACTTTACAATTTGTATCTCGCAATTCCTGCAGTCTATACTGTTGTTGTCAAGCACAGGAAAAAAAAGAGAAAAAGAAACACCAAAAGAAAAAGTGAAAAATAATGAATAATGGCTGGTTACCTTCCCCTTTACCATAGGACATCTGTGAACTTCCAGCAGATTTTGAATATTTATATTCAAATATTCACTCTGAACAAGTGCTTGAAACAAACATCCCAGATGACATCTTAACACAATACTCTATCTCTACACAAAGAAACTATCCGTATCCTATCCTCTAAACACCTGGTCTTACCTCAGACCACCTTTTATAACAATGCTTCTGAATTATGATGTTTGGCTCACCAGAGATGGTGAGGTATTCATGAGTTACTGCTGCAGATAATTTGAACACTGTAAAATTCTACAACCTGAGATACAAAAAGTATGTGTAGCTTTGGAGAAATAGCAGACTGGTAGAGGGGGAAATTGGTAGGTCTGCAACATTTAAACCTTAGAGAATCATAGCTTTAATCTTTCTCCTCTGTGCAAAAAGAAGATTATTGCAGACATCTTAGTCTTTCTGGAAGACTGAATATTCAAAAGCAAAGCAACAGCGAAGGCTATATATATTTAAAAATTTGCACAGCAAATGACAATGTATTCACTCCTATTACTACTTCGAACTTTATTAGAAGCTGGCACTGTACTAGCAGTTCAACACCAGTTTCACACTGAGCAGAGAGTGGATATAAATATGGAAGTTAAACTTCTAACAGAAATTTCAGAGTTATTATATATTATTATATATTATTTAGAAATTAATCTGTTCACTTACCTTTGCCTCCCCAGACATGGAAGTAATCAAACAAGGGGAAGCACCCATGAGTTAATATCACATTCCTTTGGAGTTAATCTGCATTAAACTATCAAGCTGATTTCTACCATTATCTCTTTTTAGGAACTACTGTAAAATCTCTCAAATACAGTAATTCACTTTTTGAAGTTGGATGCAGCCTTTGGAGTGTTTTTATATTACAGTGTACTTCACATTTTCACGTGGTTTTCAAGGCTAATTAATATCTAATAAAATTCTTTCATTTTATTACTTGATTCCTAATATCCTCAGAACTGGCCATTTTGCAGGACAATTTATTTTCTGACACATACTTGTAAAAACAACAAAAGAAGTAATTTCCGGTAAAACAAAAAATAGCATATCCTGCCTGAAAAATGTAAACAGCGATTTTACTGTATTTTCACAATTATAGGAAAGTAAAATGAAACCTGGGAGTATTTTTCCTGGTTATAATCTAAAAGACAAGCAGAGGTTTTCACATTCCCCATAGTGGGGGTGCAACATTATTAAACAACTTACCAACAATTATTCCAGGTCTTCTATCCATTTCAACTATATGTGGATGCACTCCTTTATATGCTGCATCACTTACAACCTGGGTGTTTTTCCGCACCCGCTCTGTTATAGGATCATCTACAACTGGAGTGAAACCTCTGCCCTTTGTCTTCTCAAAATCTTCGTGGTATTTCACCTAGAAAAACAAGAAGAATTAGATTTTTCCCCAAACTGCAATTGACAGCAAATGATTATGCTACACAACAATGCATACTTGTTTAATGAGGAATTTTTACTCTTTGGGTTTTGCATCATGATAGAAATGTTATACACATGAGATGGAAAAGACTTGGCAGGCCATCCAGCCTGACCCCTTGGCTTGATTTCTTGATATTTGGTTATCATTTTTGCCTCTGTTTGGCATTGCCACTGAATTATGGGCTACGTCAAGCAGCAAATCATCAGCCTACAGTCAGACAAGCCATATAAACAAAGGACAGGAAAGGTCCTGAAGAGGTCCCCTGGTCCACTCCACTTTCTCTGAAACCAGATAGCTCCATAATGACGTAGACAACTCTGATTGCCAATGAAAATGTCCCAGGAGTTATAGTTCTTAAGAACTCTGAAACATTTTGACCAAGTTCACTGAGAATTCTGTTTATATGTAATGTTTCATACAAACAGTATCATTTCATTTTTTCTTTAAAAAAACAGTAGAAAAGGATGGTAGGAAGTGTTATATAACCAAGTGTTGGAACAGAACTGGTATTAGTAAGAGTTACAAAGGCATTATCCCTGATTATGCATATTAAATTTTTAAATAGTCTTTATAATCAAATATTTAAATTGACAACATTCTCACACAAGCAAATGCACACAAAATATTTCATTCCAAGACACAAGTCACACGGGAGCCAGGAACGTGCACAGGCACAAGGTGATGTGTGTGTCACCTAATCCAGCCAAACTGTGTGATGCTCAAATGAGGTGTATCTTTTTAAAGAAAAAGAAACAAACAAAAGAACAGACATTTAACTGTTAGAAAACTGTTTATTAGTATTTTGAAAATGCTCATTACAGTCATATGCGGTTA
>NW_010586791.1:222902-240961 GCF_000705375.1 Tinamus guttatus
TTAGCAGCTTCATTAGTTACCTATATTAATGGAAGGCAAATCCAGTGGAAAGTCAACTGCCATTCCTTAGTATAGTCTAGTCATAGGAAGAAGGTACCCTACCATTGAGATGTTGTTTTGTGTTTCTTTGACATGCCTTAGCTCAGGTGTGTCTAGAATCACACTACGTCTACCTTTCATCTGCCTCTGATCAGTGCTGTACTTGACCTGCAAAACAGCAACAGTGCACGTGAAGCTTTTGTTCATAGGAGACAGAATGGTGTGTGCTACCCCATGCAATGGCATCCCATACAAACCACAGTGCTCAACATTTTTCTCTCGTTTCTTTCTTTATACTCATCTTCTAGTGATTTATTTTAAAGAGAAGATACAGATGGATTAGTACACTGGTAAGATCAAAGGCACATTTATTCCCTCAATACTTCCTTAAAAAACACCTGAAAGTTAAAACTCCTGACTTTTTTAATGACATATATGAAACAGTACATAGCAGACAAGTTAGAGTGAAGACAATAAAAAAACACCACTCTGACTTCTCTTGGACATCTTTAAAAAAATATTTCTACGACTGAGAATAAACTATCTTCTCGTTAGCTAGACAGATCCAAATTCTGTCCTCAGTCTACTTCCAGGGGAGAACCCTAGGGAACTATACTGGTAAAAGCAGAGTATTCTTTTGGCAGGTTTCATATTCATGTCTGATAGCTGGCTTTTTGCTAGCAGAAAAAAAGCAATGTGTCTGGAATAAATCTGAATATGCCATGCTGTTTTCAAAGAGAATGGTTGGGCTCTGTGCTTGGTGTGCAGCACTAAGTACAGAAACTCCTATGTTACAGTTTTCTTATTAGTCTTTTTTTTTTTTTTTTTTGGTGGCATTTTGCAGACATGTGCTTAACATATAGATGAAAGGTTAATTATTTGGAGAAAAAAATCTTAAAACTGTAAAACAGTAGAAGTAGTTGATATCACGAGCCCAGTGAATACCATCACAGTTATCACTGTCTGGCTTAATATTTCGACATAAACTTTGTCATCTTTTTGTCAGTCTTCTACGACTGGGTTTTAGCCGCAATATTATATTGTAACTCTGTACTTAATATTACTAAATATTATTTTAGATGCGTTGTATCTCAAATCAGTTGTGGAAATCTGTTTCAATATGCATTTGTAATGAGAGAAATAAAGTCTGTTTTCAAAGATTTAATGGATATATTAGTGAGTATATTGGTCGCAGATTCTGAAAAGAATTTAGATTGTCTAAGTGCCTTTAAAAATCACATATTAGTTAAGCACCTTGTTATTGTGACTTCTCCCTTGGTCCTTATTTGTACTGCCTGCTGCTATTTACAACACCATAGTAATAATTTAAAACAAATAAATAAATATAATCAAAAAAAGCAAAATAAATATAGTATCTCATCCTTTACTGCTTAAAGTAATAGAATCTCCCTAAGACTACTGAGCTGTGACATATGTGGCATGATGCAAGGTGGAACAGATGATTATACACTTCTATGATATGAATCATTAAAAAAAAAAAGATATTTGTAACAAATTTAATTCTCATTTCCCTGTTCTTTACTTCCTTAAAATTTAATTCTAAAATCTATGAACTAAAACTTGGTATGAAGAGACAAAGATTCTCGAAAGAATAATGACAAACTTCTAAAGACTTTCTCCTGGAAAAACACTGGTTCCAACACATGCACTTGCATTTTTTGTAAGAATAATCAGGCAACCATGAACATATTTGTTGTCCATAAGTACAGTGTATGTATTCAAAGGATAAAAAAAAAAATCCATTCAGTGGATGATGCAGCTGAATTCATTTGACACATCAATTCTAAATGGAAAAGCATATCCTTGTTGTACTCCTACGCTAACTGAAAATCTTAATGACAGAAAGATTCAAACGACTTGCCGAGCTGATGTTGTCTTGATTCTTCTTGACTCTCTCTATCTCAGGAGTGACACTCACAGCAGTAGCTTTGCCAGGCTGCTCTCTGTAGTGAACCTATTATTTAACAGAATAAAATGGTACATACCATTTCAGCTAAAGCAATATCAAATTGCATTACATTAAAATGTATGATTTAAAAGGTCATCCAGAAAACAAATGAAAGCCTAAAATGCATTTGAAGTTTATTAAAGCTCATAAAACTTGATTCTTGAGACATAACCTTGATTTCTTTCTATATGGTCTTAATGTATTTGTGTGAACATATTCACACATAGGCACAAAACAACACCTTGACATTTAACACACCAGTTTCTGTCAGTAGATAGAAATACCTTATATTTGGAATAGGATAAGCCACAATTAACACAGGGAATTTAAGAAGTGCAAGTGAAAACCTCAATTTCATCAATGCCTGTTTTAAATGCACATTTGTTTACTCACGGAGATCCCATAAAGGATACCATCTAAAGGATACCATGTCCTAACTTTTATATTCTGTGTATTTAGAGGTGATTTACCACAGTGGATGCAATAAATCAGATGATTGCGCACTGAGCTCAACTCCCCAAACTTCACCGTGTTTTTATTTAAGTGCTCCTTCAGCTTAAAAACATCCTCTCTGTGACTTTCCACAGAAGTACACTGGTAGCAATGATGCATTAAATAAATGCATGCCCAAGGCAGCACCAGTATCTAAACAAAGAAAAACAAGATGCGAGCACTCACTGACCAATCAGTCTGATGTTAACCTGGGTCTAAAATACTGGAAAGTCTGATATGGTATACAGTTATTTAAGAATTTTAGATGTTTATATTATTTTTATCAGTCAAGACAGTTTTATGCAAAATAAGTATTTTAATACAAAGCAGAATATTTTTATAAGCTCTCATGACTCTGTCACAAGCATAGCTGTGCTGACATACTATGCTTATAGTTCTGCAATCCACTGTGACGTTAAAATGCATATTCTTCAAACAACTGTCTCTCATGTGACCCAGATCTGATATGTCCACATCCCAGCTGAAAATTAACATCTTATAAAGATGGTGATACACTGTCAAATGGATTAAAACTTACAAAATGACATTTGTGAAGGTAATATGTTTATTCAAGACTTAGTGTTTCTATCAAGGTCTGAAATTACACAGTCTTTGCCCAAAGCTATTCAACACTTTTTTCGGTGACCTGAAAGAGAATTTAATCTTTTCAATAGAATTTGTACAGCACAAAAAATGGTGAAAGGTAAACAATGATGAGAGCAGGGCAGTTATACATACTGGCTTGGATCACTTGGTAACTAGCTCTTTTGAACAGTAAGCACTTTTAGAGAGCTGGATGCATCACCAGAAATATAGGAACAGACTAGCACATGCTTAAGGTAGAGAGGTATTCTTGAAAAATTTGGAGAAAAAGACAGAAAATATTACAGAGAAATGTTGTGGCTATTTATAGCCCATGAAGTATGGGTGCCAGTAGAAGTCCCAAAGAGAAAAGTGGCTGGTCCCTCAAAGACTGGTTAATAAGTGTAACTTGTTCAAAAGTGCAAGAAAGAAAAAGTATGCTTCAAAATTCCTTACCTTCTTCCATGTGCTCCTGACAAAAGTATGATTTCATTACATTACTTTGGTCATTAAATGCTAGATTTTACCAATAAAGTTACTGAGGAACCAGAAAGAGAAATGTTAAAGTGCAGCTATTTGAGTACAAATATAGCCAATTGTACTTTTAAAAGGCTATTTTTTTTTATAAAAAGAAAAAAGAAGATAAGATTTCCTACAAAAATCCAAGACACAGAATAACGTTTCAAAAAATGGCAGCCTTTTCTTTAATCAAGAATGTGCCACTTCACATGCCATTTCCTGAAAGAAGTAATGGCTTTTCACAGTTGCTTCCTAGGAAATGGTTTTCAAGGAATTCCATTAGGGAGTCTGTGCTTAACTAAAGAAAAGACAGTTTCTGGAGATACAACTTTGTACTTATTCTCTGTACCTAGAAATTATAGAAAAGATTAAATTAGAGCAACTTCCCATGCTGACATTCTCTTGATTCCTCTTGACTCTTTCAATCTCAGGGGTGACAGTCACAGGTGTAGCTCTGCAGAGCTGTTCTTTGTATTGAACCTAGTAAATATGACATAAGATATTACACAGAGACTTCCAAATAACAGAAATACATTGTGTTAGAAATCATTACAGAGCACACTGCATTTAGCTAGAAAATGTTATTTCTTAATAAATACACGATATGTAGTACTTACCCTTTTGCAGTTCTTGCAGTGAGACAATTGATACTTCAACACATCACTCTCATTGATGTTAATCAAAGCACAAAGCTAAGTTAATTGGTTAAATCAGCCTTTTTGGACAAAGAGAAACTGGCACAAACATCACAGACATATTCACAGAAGCATACAGAACAAATTTAATACAGCAGAGAAGAATGCAAGCAATAAATATGGTGCACACATTGCTAATATTCTTTTGGTTTTCCTTAACTCTCCTTAGTTCGGGTGGATCAGAAATAGCTGTTGCATGCTGAATTTCTTCCTTGTATTTAATCTGCACAATAAATATTACAAAAATTAGCACCTTAAGAGACATGCAGACAAGAGCTAAAGCACAATAAGTATTTTGTAATCCTTCCCTTACACTTCAATGCAAAGCTAGACCTACCAATACTCCTGACCTGATCAGGAACAATTATTTTTAATTTTTGAATTGCTAAGCTCTTCAATGAATCTTGTTTGTTATGATGGAGCACAGAATGTGTATAACAAGCCTGGTATCTGAAGACTGTTACCACAGGAGTAAGGGTGATATGGGATTGTGAAGTTCTTGATGAAGAACTTCTTCAATTATACTACACAGCTACCAAAATTGCAATTCAAGGTAGTGAGAAAGAGCGTCAAGTTAAGTGGATATGCTACCAGAGAGAAAGGCATTATATTTTCTGGTTTTCCATATGCTATTCAATAGCACTATCTTGGAAAAATCTCTGTAATGTCTCTTTTTTACTGCCTTTTACTAAATACCAATGCAGTACTCAGTACATTGAGTACATCTAATATAAACAATACTCTTAGATCAAGTCATTCTTTACAGTAATATGGATTTTTTTTTTTGCTCTTTACAATGGTAATAAAACAGCATAAAATTCATAAAAGCATTCAGAATTGTGTGTGTGCAGTGACACATATTAGGTGGAAACATTTTTCATTAGTCAGACTCAAGGAAGTAAAGAATGGTAAGAACAAGGGAACAGCATAATGAATCAATTCGTATAGTTTCAAATTTCCATGGCAATCAAAACTTGTTTTAAATAAATCTTTAAGACCACAAAATCCAGCACTCGAGAATCAGAAAAAAATGGCACAATTAACTTCATCAATGAAGTTCTTAGTTCAATCCCTTGTGTAAATATGTTCCATACAGAGTTTTTAATATATTTTATACTACTTTTTGTTTCTGTTTAAGTGCTTTTTAACCTTCTTTGTCTATTATCAAAAGCTCTGTTTCTCAAGACGATTCTGCCCCATTCAGTGAATAGAGTCAATGGCCCTTTCTTAGTAAGACATAGGATTATATAGCCTCATATTCAAAAGACAATTCCCACTGAATTATTTTTTGTAAAAGAGAAAGTCCAAAAAGGTCTGTCAGTGTCATAGTATAAAATCATTTACTTAGGGATTGTGTCATCTGGCCTACATGCAGGGACTTGAATTGGTCCTTTTGAGTATTGACTTTGTGACCTTCAATAATCTTCCAGTAATAATTTTGTTCTCTCAATCATACGCCTTCATACGCCTCTTGGGGAGGCAGCTTCTCAAGATTTACAAATCAAAAAGAGGAGGAGGGAGGGTAACCCTGCACAAACATACATTCCTTTGTGTGCTTTCATCTTAAACTCTCTTTGTAGCATAAGGTCCTGTCCTGTAGACTGACTGCCCAAACCCATGGAAACCACCACATATTGCTACCTCTCTGGACATGTTTGTTAAGGAACAAAAAAAATTTTGTCCAAGGGTTTCACAGATACATGCTGACAGCAAAGACTGTCTCGGGTTCTGCTGGAGGGAAGCATCCATGCACAGGAACACACCACCCTTCTCCACAGTTGGCCTCTCTAATTGGGCCATGACCAACACCTTCCACATTTTCAATTCTCATCCCTAATCTCTTTTTCTCCCAATTCCACTCTGCCAAAAGTCACTTCCTAGATAAATTTCAGCTCTTCTCATGGTAATGCTGAAGACTGCCAATTTTTTGTAACACAGACAAAAAACTCTAGCCTCATTCTTGGAAACTGCTTTAGCTGAAATGAAAAACAAAAACAAACAAACAAAAACCACACACACACAAAAAAAAAAAAAGACAGGAAACAATGAAAACATCTCAAACCACAGACAGGAGTGGAAAATTTCAGTCCAGACACCTAAAGATTGACAGAAGTACTAAGCCACTAACAACGGGGTTTTTTAATAGAGACTATAAGCCAAGCTTAAAAATTGGTAGCGCTACCAGTCCTTAAAGTAATCTAAATGTGCTTCAAAAAGTTTGTTACTTAAGCTTTACTCAGGTCCTGGTCTTTGTGGTACTGAGTGACATATCATAGGAGTTTCCTCACAGATTTCACACCAACAAAAACACACAACAGAACAAAAATCTTCCCCCAAATATTTTCTTCCCAAGGCTGTGTCCAACCCACAGTGTCCCTCAAAATAAATTAACAATAACAAAAACATGCTCAGTTATTTGTAGCTTCTCAGTTCCAAAACAGTTACAGTGGACATGATGCAATGTTGATTGTTATCTTGACTTGGTTTTCTTCCCTTGTATGTGTTTCAAGTGCTATAAAGTTTCATCTAGGTCAGCAAAGAGCTTCAAGCCTATATCCTCCTGGTTTAATAAACCTTTAAAAATACTGTACAATAGCAAAGTAAACTTAAGTACATTAGATATATACTAAAATATCTCGTGTAATATATTAATTTTTCTTATGGCTAGCAATGTTAAGGCCATGTAACTTATCACTAATGCATTTTGCATTTCTCTTGATATGGGAAAGATGCATGTTGTGTGTTTACTAGTATACTGACACACCTTTTGTTTTCCCCTTTATCACCACTCTTTATGATTTCTAAAAGAACACTGTCCACGATTTTGCCAGTTCACTTTGAAAGACTGCCCTTCCTTTTGTAGGAAATGCAATATTTAATATTAACTGTCAAACAAGAAAATTCTAGTAAACATCAAATGTGCTTTAGTCAGTTCAAAATAATACTTAAACAACCATCTTGTATTATGCCTATGCGCTACTTTGAAACTTTCTTTTCAAGGGAGTATGTAATCATCAGAAATGTCATGTCGCAAACAAAGAATCGCTCCAAAGGCCAGTACAGAGAAAGGCCCAAAGAGCTGAAGTGCAGCTGTGCATTACTTCTTGTTGTGCAAGTGTTTCTTGATGTGAAACTGCTCCGTTATGTCATACATGCAAGCTAAAAGCATGTTCTACCTGTAGAAAACTCTGATTTTGATATTCTGAGTTGCCAGTAAAAGTGCCAAAGACAAGAGGTGCCAAAGACATAGAGAATCAATTTCAGAATATAATTTCAGAAGCATTCCCATCAGATCCACAGTTCAACTTGTCATCAGTCCGTCAAGAAGCACAAGCTATTGACCAAGCACATATATTCTTTTTCTTCTTGAAGTGTATACTTTGCCAAAGCCTATGTAATACACACAGGCTCTACAGTAACTTTAAATATTTTCTTTTTGGTGATATTTTTACAAATTGCAAATTACAACTGCTGTTCAGTCTTCCATGTCATTAAATACATTTCACTCTCAAAAATATAAAGCTCTGTCACCAGATACTTAGTTAAATATCTATTCCCTATTTTTGATGACACTTCGTATGAAACTCTAGTTTGGAATTCAGAACTCCATTAGTGTGGTATTGGAGCATTACATCTAAATTTTGGTGGAATAGCATTTGGATTATATATAGGGAAGTAAGACAGGAAAATGTAGAATTTTCAGTAAATAATCTATAAAGAAAAACCATTTATTTGTGTAAAGATAATTAATAACAGTTACTTACCGAACTAATATTCTGCTGATTTTTCTTTACTCTTTCAATCTCTGGAGTCTCTTTTACAGCTGTACCAGCTCCTACTTCCTTCTTATAAAACACCTTCATTTTCCCCGGGAAGAAACAAACTCTTATGAGACTCTTAGCAATGCAAGTATAACTTTTCATAATAGCACTGGGCAATTTTCCATGTTTTAAATTGATTTGACCATAAATCATTCTAAGAAAGCAAATACTTTAATTTTTCATAAATCAGATCAATCAGGTCAATTATCAATAACAGTAATAACACTGATTTTAAAAGTAACCCAGATAATCTATTATCATCCTTCAGATTGTTTTTAATATTTTGTAATGTTAAATTTTGAGAACAGAAATCATAATGTATAAACATTTACAAGTGCAACTTCACGGTTGAGTAATCTCACTGACTTCAATGTAATTACTTAAATGTGTATGTACATGCAAGATTTGATTTCTTTAATCTTCAGATCTTATATATTCTGAGAAGTGAATAATAATTATTATTCCTAATTTAACAAACTAGAAAATTGATACATTCATGACTAAGTAACCACAAGAACCAGAGCTACAAACCAAGTCGTGCAATTTTAAATGTTGGGTTCAAGCCAGAAAGCTGAGGACTGCATCTAAAAACAAAGTTTATTTCTGAAAAGATACACATGCTGCTTACACAACTCCTGTGTCTATTTTTTCAATAAAGGATAAAACACAAAGCTCATCAGTAGAATCAATCATTCAAAGTTACAGGGACAATAAAGAGGAAATAGTAAATAACTGTTCAACAAGTTCCGAATGTAGCTATAATTTAAATAATCATGAAGTACCAATTCAGACAGTACAAGTCCTTAAGAAATTTTATCTGAATTTCAGGATTTGGTGTCAAAGGTGCTGCCATTCCAGTAAGTATTTCCAGGCTTGCATTTTAAAAACAAGCCCTTTCCTAGAATTCATAGAATAAATCTCTATCACTTAATATTTCTGCCTTTTTTAAACAGGGATTTATTTAACTTTCATTTAAATTTTTATTTTTCTCCACAAACTTTAAACTACAACAAAAATATCATTCTTAATGCATTTCTCTTAATTCATTAAAATCTTTTGTAACCTATGGTGACCAGGACTGTTAAATACTCCACAGGAGAGTAAATTACTCATGTACACAATTCATTATTTAAGACACAGAAAACCTTCCAACAATTTGGAATTTTACCATGTGAATATACAGGCAGTTTATGAGTTAGTACATGAAAATTTCTCTACTTAAGCTTGTCAGTACAAGGTAGAAAGATTTACACACTGGACTGAACTAAAATATGCTTTTCTACCAAGGAGCAAGAGGTAAAAAATATCTGAGCAAGGAATTTTTCTGTGAGAGAGATGTCTGTGGAGCAAAAATCCTATTGTAAATCATTGGGACAAAGGAGCTTGCAAGCTAAAAGCAGCACTAGCCACTTCTTCATCCCTCTAGAGCAGGAAAATACTTTAACCAAAGTCAAAATAATAAGTTAGAAACCAATTAAGCTCATTATCTTTTCTTTTCTTTTCTATATTGGGACCACTCCCCGTTCTGTCTAAAAAAATCCCGTACTAAAAAATAGCTTACATTTAGGATCTAAATTTCAGAGTCTGCTTAAGGATTACAACAAAAAGAAAGGGAAAAATGTGTGCTGGTGAGTTCATATTATTATTGTTTTTAGACCTGCTATTGTTTTAGATCTGTTTGGGGACTCCTTCAAATGCTAGGAAAGCCTGAAGCATGAATGATTGGTGATGGACTAACCTGAAGGATCGAGAAGAGGTTTTGAATGGGCAGGAGCTAGCTTGGCTGGAGAAGAGAGGGGATAGGTAGGGGCTTGCTTGGCAATGGCTCAACTGCCTTCACAAAAAAAAAAAAATTAATCTCCATCCTCTCTCTTCACTGTTACATTACAAGCACAGCCAGAATTATCCAGGGCAGAATAAATGGGCCACAAAAGGGAACAGAACTGAATACAACAATCACATACTGGACAGACCTAGAAATCCGAGCTCGTAATTTACATTAGAGGTAACCTGAAACTCAGATCTAGAATAAAATTAGTATCTGTATAATATATACATTATGCTGGAGATATCCAGTATTCTCGGTATCTCCAGTATAACATAAAATTATTAGACAGATGTAATTTTATACTAAGAATCTTGATGTGCTATACATATGATAGGAAATAGATGGTAGATTTTATATGTCCAGTACCAAACTTTAGGATTTTTTTTTGGTCTTTTTTAGTGATGTACTTCCTGGGGTTTAAATGAGAAAAAAAGTCTTCAATCAAAAATAAGCATGGCTTGATAACACTGCCTCACCTAGAAAAGGTGGGTGTTTTTTTCCCTGAAAGGCAAGAGTGATACAGCCTATGCCAGGAAAATTATGTAAATACTTCGCAAGGACATTTACTCATAGATTCCTTGTTTCATGCTGAGGCACAAAAGAGACTATTTAAACTGAAAAAAGTCTGAAAAGTTGCATGTAAAGGGAGAAGTGCTATTACTCACTGAACTGATGTTTTTCTGAGTACTTTTAATTCTTTCCATCTCTGGAGTGTCTGGGACAGCAGAATAGCTACAGAGCATCTTCTCTGCTTCATCTTTGTATATTTTCTGAAAAATAGTTTGAAAATGTTCAAGTTCTTAGGGCTTACAATATCCAAACTGCAACAAGAAGTGCTTACTACTGATGAGCTTCAGCAGCCCTATATGGTGTTTATTTCACCCTGTCTCCTCACAGCATCACTGACCTATGTCCGACAGTCAAGGACAATGAAGAGAAAATATTTATGCACCTATATATATAGATATATATGTATGTATACACACACAAATGATTCATATATACATATATACATAGCTTTTTCCTATTAGATAATATAAAAACACCTGTAAGTAGATATAAGCAATTGAAGTATACATGGCTTGAATCACTAAGATTCTCCCTACACATAAATTCATTTAATGCAATTGTGAAAGCCTCTGTGCATACCTGGCTCGCTATTTCTGAAGCCCTTTTGACCCGTTGTATCTCAGGAGTATAGGGGCCAACTTGCATCCCTTTTCCTATAATTTCAGTCTCCAGATCCTTTTTATATTCCTTCTGCCAAAAAAGAAGAAAAAGGAAAATTACTGAGTATGCAACACAACTAATTCTACAGCAATTTGTACATGCTGTCATTAAAACTATTCTGATAACACTGCTCCAATGTCTGCAATCTATTTTTTTTGTTGTTGTGCACCATTAATTTATTTTTAGTCCAAACGTGTTCAGGAAAACTTTTTGTTTGTCATTATGTTTTACTTCAAAAGTAATCTTACAGATCAATTTTATACCCACCTGGCTTACAATTTCAGAAGCTTTCTTGGCTCGTTGTATATCAGGGGTATCCATGCCCACTTCCATTCCCTTTCCTTTAATTTCATTCTCCAAGTCTTTCTTGTATTCTTTCTGTTAATGATAACATAGGAAATACTCAGACATTCGATAGCCAAGTCTTTATATGGATCCTACATTAATCTCTGTAGTTCTACTGAACAGTATCCATAAAACACCAAATATTTTTTGTATCAAGAGCATTTCCTTTGTGGGATCCAGCTACAAGATACCCTGGTTAAAAGTTCTTTTCATAGACAGCTTTATTCAAAATTCACAGAGCTTTTTACATAAATTGGTCTTTCCAGCTTTGGATGAGACTGATGAGGCTTTCTCACTCGGCTGGTTTTTGTGACACTGAGGCCACAAGGCCTTTAGCATCTCTCTAACTCTGAGCATCATTTGCCTTTGCCCAAACAAGCAGTAGCTATTTAAACCTAAAAGCAATAGGAGCTGTAGCTACAGAAGACATTGAAGTTCAGGTGTTGTAAGCAAGCAAAATGTGCAACTTCAAAACATCATGAGGGTTGAAACTCTGGTAGTTCTTGGGTTTTACTTGTATAAGGATTAGGCAACTTTCGACTCTAAACAGGTCATGGATTCGGTATTTGGTGAAATGTGCTATTGCTACAGTCCAAATTTGCCGCCGTTCTTGATCAAAATAATTTTTTGCACTCTGTCAAATGGAAACCTTTCTCCGGATACAGTACTCACAATGCTTGCAATTTCAGAAGCTTTCTTCACTCGTTTTATCTCAGGAGTATCTGGGCCAACTTGCATGCCCTTCCCCTTAATTTCAGTCTCCAGATCTTTCTTGTATTGTTTCTGTGAAGATAAAACTTCAAACTATTGATTCACAATAACTAAAGAGTTACAAGTAGTTTTTTGCACAAGAGATGCAATTTTAGAGTCACAATCTTGAGTCTACCAAAAACGTCCAATTGAGAGTCACTGGCAAGAATCTTGGCAACTTTTTATAATGAAAACACATAACAAACCATAGGAACAAAACTTCAGGAGATAATCATCAAATGTGCAAAACTCTACCAATGAATGTTAAATCTGGCAGAGGGGACGGAGGAATCAGTCTGCCAAGCTCGCTGTAATTATCCTCTAAAGAAAAGGAGCAATCCAGCTTTGTAGAACATAGCATAATAAGCTGGTACTTGGTGTCTGCCCAATTCAAACACATTTTACTTTAAGAAAATATTTTATTTATGAAAAGACTACTTATTAGAAATTTAATACTGCACAGAATTGTTTCCAGTGAACTTGTAGAGCAGGAAGTTGTAATTTATTCATTTAATAGGTCTTCCCGAACCACAGCCATTAGACAAGTGGCAGCACTCATCCATGATTGCTGCTTTTCCCTCACAATATAAATTATAAATAACCAATAATGAGGAAACCAAATGAATATTTTATCTTCATCTTACCCAAGCAAAAATATATTACTTGTTCATCATCAAATGATATTAAAATGTAATCCTGAAACACTGTATACAATCACACTTTTTACATACAAAAAAATAAAAAGATTATGTTCTCGGGCATGGCTGCTTCTGCTTTTAAAGTACTAATAATTTTCTGTCTGCTGAATACAGGTAATTTTTTGCAAAATAAATATATACAATTAAAATATTTCCTTCTTACTTCTCTTAGTTGTTAACGCTCTTTACCAGGTATATATATTTTAAAAAGAAGGAAAATATATTTCTATTGTTACAATAGCCTAGCCACTTGTAGCATAAAGCAACAAGAACCACAGCAAAAAGATTGAAATTCTTCCATATTTGTCTCACTGTGATGAGGGTATAAGCAGGACAAAATTATTCCTTCCTTTTCTAATGACATTGTTTGTTTGTTTGTTTACAGAAAATATATTAACCTCATCTCACATGTTATCTCACACATCCTTTGTGCACCTGCTGAAAGGCAGGTGGCCCCTCCTAGCTTCCTATATTGTAAAAGACTAAGGAAAAAATTATTTGCAAAGAATTAACCACAAGCTCAAGAAAATCTATTTCTTCATGTCAGCTCTACTTTTGGAAGAAAGATTTCACAAGCAAAATAGATTGTTCAGATAAAAGTTCTTTGTGAGATGTCTGAAGTATCACCAATATTTATTTTCAAAAATACGCATATAATTCCAAAAAACTGGAAAACATTTAATTGTCTTTTCTTTAAAAATCCATTAACAGTTATCTCTTTTCCCAGTATCGTATTAATTACACTAGCTGAACAAATGAATAAGCTGCAAAACAAACACAAACCCCACTAACAATTTCAGTTGACATTTTACTGCTCTGAAAGTTTTTTCTATATTCTTAATGCAAAATAGAAACAGCATTAGTTTCAACACACAGATACAACATTGTGGGTTATGTAAAAAAGAAAGAGTATTTTCAATAGAATGTACCATAAAGAGCAAACTTCCTGCGACATCAATAACCTTGACTAGTGAAACATACCTCATTCAGTATCTGAGCTGCGTTTTTCACTCTAATCAAATCTGGCGTGTCTTCAAACACAGTCATTCCTTTTCCTTTTATCCCTTCTTCCAAATCTTTTCTATACTCTTTCTAAGTTAAAAAAAAGAAAGATTTCTCCACTTAATGTTTTGTGCAAGATCTTGAAAAGAAATGCTAGTTATTAAATGTCTGAAGGGTCTCTTTGAAACTTCTATGAAATATGAATTAGCTGAAATACAGATTTCACAGTTAAAATAGAATTGGAAATCATCAAATCAAAAGGTACTGTCCTCCAAAAGTGAAAAGCTTTTCATATAGCCATGTATTTTCTGTTGTGTTCTTGAAAAATATTCCATTTCTGTAGAGTGCAATCACATTGTTTAGGGGCCTCAGCTGCATATCTACAGAAATTTTAATTGCAATAGCATTTGCTTTTACAAGACCAATGTCTGCTCTGCTGCAATTTTTACCTCTGTTCCACTAATGGCTTCACAGTCAAGATGTATGCTCTGAACTTTGTATTAGGACCTGTTAAAATGACTGTTTGCTAAACTATGATTTAGAAGCAATATTCCTGCTATCTCCCTTATGTTCTCCTCAGACACTGTACTTATCTAAGATCCATCATTTAGCAGATGCAACCTGCAGAATACACAAGTGTTCAGCATAAAATTAAAAGCACAATAGAATCTGCCTGCAAACATCTGATTCTTCCTATTCTACATTTCTCCTTCCCTACTGAAGTGAAAGATATTTAAGGTTTGTAAGGATTTTTAATTATTCTTCCTAACTCCATGTTTTTGTTAGCCCTTTTACTTTATTTTTTTAAGCAAAGAAACTCAGAGATGTACAGAAATTAGAGGATATATACAAACATGAATTAAAGATATTAATAATGTATTAAATTTCATAGGAAATAGAGACAACCTTTGTCTCCTTATAAGCTTTCTCCTTAAACACTAGAAAACTAGGCATATTTGAAGAAGCTTATCTCTTTACCATCATAAACATTTTCTACAATACTCAGGAAACTTCTGCTTATATACAGAAAATTTAAAATCAGTTCTCTCTTCTGCAGGAGTTGTAATTAGAGAGAAAATGGTTCCTACTGTTATAAAATGTGAAATATTGGTAGAATTCTCCAGACTGAGAGGTAGCAGAAGAAGCTGCAACACAGCTGACGCTTAAAAATAATTTAAAAAAAAAAAAAAAGAAAGAAAGAAAAAGGGAATTGAAAAAAAAATCAATTTTTAATAACTCCAGGTTTTTCCTTCTTGTCTAATGGGGTATCTATTTAAAGTTTATGATAGAACTTCACACAAAAAACACTGTACTACATCCTTGATCATAAATAAATAAATTCTTTTCCTGCATCTTGAAAAAATAATACTTAATTTGACCTATGTAATGTTCCATTTTTGAATCTGTTCCTTGAATATGGATACAACATCATCTGAATTTCATTATCATTTCTATTTGCTCATATTATTCCCCTTTGACTTCCAGATACGGACTACTCCCAAAATGATGAGGTATAAAACTTAAAGAGGAAAAAAAGAAAGCTTCATACACGTAGCACTACACCAAGAAATTATCTCAAAGTTTTTGAAAGCATAAATTTACAACACATCTGCAACCACACACTAACCACTTCCATGGACATTCAGCATGCAGCAAGATTAACTCAATGAAATCCAAGTACCTGCATTTTTTTTTCCAGACAATAGACAAATATGAGAAATACGGGAGAGTTTTAGATGCACAGAATGGTACTGTACTAGCCCAGACCTAGATTGATACCTGTCCAACAGACAAGATTCTTAGAACAATTTATTTATTAGAAAATGAATAATAAAGAAATATTTGAAAAGAGAGTCTTCCTTTTTTCCTTATGAAATCTAGCATAAGCTTGGATAAGGAACATCCAAAGTAGGTTGGGGGTTTTAATTCTGTCATTTAATTCTTTCATCTATTTGGGCTGCAGCAAAGCCATCATTTCTTAACAATATAAATACAAGCAAGGTACTTTTGGATCCCAAATTCAAGGGGTATATATCTGGCAACTCTGGCATTTTATTTTTCAGCTATGAATTTTATTTTTTAACTATGGATTTTCTGATATATTTGTTCCTAAATTTGGTCAAATGTATGTACCTTATGTAGATACCTTATGTATGGAAGCAACCAATTCTCCAAACCCAACACAAAAACAGTTGTGAAAGATGATGTAAAAAGACTAAAGACAAAAAGATTCGGTTCATTGACAAAATGTTCTAGCATTCACATATATCATAAACCATTATTTCATTGTATAAGAAGAAGCTTCCTGTCATTTTCAGTAATGATTTAATTTATAATACATTCAACCTAAGAACCTTTGGAGAAAAAGAAACAGTTGGCGTTAGAAAATTGGCAGCTTCTAACAAAATATGCTTAAAGCAAACAGTGTAATTTACTGTTCAGACCTATATAGTAGAATTCTGGTTTTCCCTATTTTCATTCATAACATGTGTGATAGATAATTATTTCAATTAAAATAGTTAAGAAAAAGTGACCTACACAAAGCTCATGGCATCCATATAACTACAATAAAGCATCAAAAACATGAAATAATTACTCAAAAGGAAAAACTGCCATCTGGACACAAACTAAAATCCTCCTTTGTACCCCCTCATTTATCTGGAAAGCAAACTCCTGGCCCTCTCCAAAATCCTATCAAACAGATGTCTTTTGCAGCATGCCTGGAAGGTCACCAAAATCAAGCTCAGGGGAAGAACAAATTCCAAAACTGAGGCCCTCACAGAGAATGTCAGGGTAACAATCCATTTTCTTTACAGAATCATCTGATTTGTTCAGTTAACTCTGTTTTTCTGGTTCAGGTGTGCTGAATTTGATCATTTCCTTATGGTTATAAATCTTCAGAAAATATTGATTCTTTCTACAGGACTATTCAGAATATGAAAAGACACATTGCAATTTTTATTCCTGAAGTCACTTTCTATTTACCTACAATGTTAAATGTAAATTGTTCAGTACTCATTAATGATATTGCTAATTGTCCACTTACATTTTAGCAAAGGCAAAAATAAATACAAATTCTTTACCTCTTTCAGAAGGTTAGTGACTTGCTTTATATGCAAGAACTCTGGGGTCTTGTCTAAATCCATTGAGGGCCTTCCCTTAAGGCTTTCTTCAAAATCCTTGCGATACATTTTCTGTTGAAGCAAAACAACAGTTAGTGGCATATGCAAGTGAATTTCCAAACATTTTTCTGAAAAAAAACACTGTCAACAGACACAGAAACGAGTCATTCCATAGATTAGTTATCACAGTAGTTAGTGCTACTCATTAACTATTCATTTTATTAACTAGCTTATCTTTATGAGATACAGGTTAGATAAACTATAAATACATTATATGTATACATATACATATGTGTATTATATATATATGTATATTTTTACATGCTGTTTTTATAGAGAATGTTTAATAAGTAGATTTACCTAGAACAGAAAAGAGAAGACAAATGCCATACATGATAATGGTTTTTAAACATATAAAAGCTTGCTACCAAGAGGATGTAACCATCTCTTTTCCTTGCCAGGTAAGAAAAGTGATGGACTCAAACTGCAGCAAGAGAGATGTAGGAAAAAGCTCTCTCATAGCACAACTAGTGAAGCACTAAACTAGACTGTCTGGGAACTCATGAAGCCTTCACCTTGGAAGTTTTTAAATTAGAAAATCACGTCCAGAATTGGTTTAGGATAGCTGATGCTGTTCTGGAGCCAAGGAGCAGTCCTTCTCCATGGACAAGGCAAGAGAGTATTGCAGGTAAGGCATGGGGCTGAACTGGCTCCACTGTTTTACTCCCTCCTTCACTTAAGTAGAAATTAGGAGAAAAAGGATCTGGTTTTCTCCCTTGCTTCCCTTGCTTAAACCTTCCTGCTCTACTCTCCCCAGTACTAGCGGATGAGTTAGAGGAGCTCAGAGAAAGAAAAGGAGCAACCTGGTGACCACTGATGTGGTTTCCCCCACATTGTACTATTGACCTGCAGAGAGCAGCCTTGCAGTGCCTTACCCATGATCTCCCCTGGCTTTTCAGTCTACAGT
>NW_010586791.1:241007-295261 GCF_000705375.1 Tinamus guttatus
ATCTCTGATGGAAATGACCTTTTGAGCTTCTTCCCTATTCTCATTTAAGCGATGCGATACAACATCAATCTCTGACAAGTGTTAGCACCAATAGCTGTTAGACAAAAAATTGATTTGATGGAAGAACTGTGCTATAGACCAGAAAGGAGAACTACTCAGTGCTAATTGTTTCCTATCCTCAATTTATAAAACCTTTAAGATCTGCCTCAACCATCCTCTTAAGACCGTTAACCTCTCTAGTGATTTGAATTTTGTTAGTTCAAGCACACATTTTACTAACCTCACTTTGCATCTTTTGAGCCTCCTTTGAAACTTGATACATTGGTGTATCCACAAACTCCAGCATTGATCTGCCTTTAGATTTTTCATAATTCTCCTTGTATTTGACCTAGGAAAACAAAAATAAATACTGTTAACAGCTGAGAGTATGTCAGATCTGATCATTGCTATGGCTTTTAAAAAAAGCTGTTTTAGCCAAATTCCTTAGAGGTTTAAGCTTAGAAGATTTCTCCCAAGTTTAACCTGTGGGAGAAACAGGGCAGCTACGCCAGAAAAATTCTTTCTTCAGTGCTTTGCTTCAGTGCGGCAGACCTAATATGACAAACTTTGAGGGAGTTCACCCAGGAGTGAGAAACATCAACCATGACCCTTAAACTAAATGCATGATCTGCTTTTCAGGCTTCATAGCACTCATCTGAAACACACTCTTATTTGTATCTGTGGAAAGAGAAAGGAAAGAGAAAGTTGGCTCTGGACCTACTCCATTGGGTCTGAACCTCCTCCTGACTCACAGATAGGACCCTAAAACTAGCAACAAAATCACACTGAAGCAGAGAGATTCAAGACACTAACATAACTCTTTATGCTAACCCGCAAAGCAAAACCACCCTGTCTGGAAGCATTTAAACTCATTCATTCATGGCCTTTTGATTAAGCTACTATGTGACCATGGGCAAACATATTATTTATCCTCATCAATCAAAGAGCAATATAGTGGAATATTCTACATGAGCCATAAAAAAAAAAAAGCTACAAATCGAAACATGACATTCAGAGTGAGAGATGTCATTTTAATTTATTTGCCTCTTCAGAAACCCTGATGCCTGAATTTGAGAAATGTGTGAAGAATCTCTTTTATTGCCAAGCTTCTGCACTGGATTCTGATCCTGCAAAAACACTCTTCTCTCTCCTCCTGGGGTGCTTCTAATTGAATATGCATTGCACATCACAGTAATTTATCATGTAATTTTGTGCCTGATTTAATCACTGCAAGAACACTGCATTTTTCTCATTGCGAGATTTATTTATGATTGTGTATACCTGACTATGAAGCACCACATTTCTTTGTGATGCATTTGTTCAGCTGTATCCAGGATGAAATGATGGAAGCCCTTGCTTTGCTTAAATGATTTCTTATGTTCATATTGAAACCAAAAATATCCAAGAATTTTTTCACAAACAAAATCCAGAAGATTTGCAATTTAAATACCATTTAAAACAACTATAGGAGAAACAGCATAAAATAAAGAATGTCTTAGTTCCACACTTCAGGAGTTCCAATGCTAAATTTGAATTTAAAATACCTCCATTTTCTTGAAGAAAAAAAAAAAGTATAATGTGATTTTTAAAAAAAAGGATATGATAAAAATATTATAAATTCCAAGAGAAAGCACTTCTCCTCTTTATGGAAAATTCAAATGTTTATTTTCTGAAAAAAGAATATATGTATATATTCTTTATTTTTTACATTTGGTGTATATAGGAACAGATGTGATGGTCTCTGTTTGCCTCCTAGTGGAAGTAATTATAAATGTCACCAACAAAACAGCTTCTGCAGTGGAATTAAAATAAACTTGCCTCCATTTACAGATATTGTCTTCACATTTTTACTCCATTGTTTAATTAATTGAATTTTAAAAATTAAAAATGTAAAATGAAATGAGGGAGATTTCACAGATTTTTACTAGTCTAAACTTCAGCATCAGATGTGGTTTCTAAAGTCTTATTTATTTACATGGTTTCATAAAATCAAATACATCTATTTTCCTGTTTTTTTTGGTTTTTGTTTTTGGTTTTGGTTTTTTTTGGGGGGGTAGCTTGAAATCCATTAGAGTCTCAAGAGCATCCACAACAGCAAAAGATTTAAAAGCTGCAAAGGGATGCAACTCAAAGAGATGATTAAGGAAGGGCCGAATCTGAATAAAGAAAAAAAAAAAAAAAAAAAAGACAAATTGATTAATTCCACTCTGAGGACAGTCATTTAACCAGCAATAAAAAATGCATGCTCTTATGTTATTGAAGGAAGCTACAACTAGACCAGACAAAATACAGTGTCCATAGGCGGCACTGACTCAGAATAAGCTGCAGACCACTTACCAGGGCTCATGACTTCTGCTGACAGCACCCAGCCTTCCTTCCTACCACCACCACCCCCTCACATGTTTCCACAGCAGTGCTACAGCCTTTCTCCAGGTGTTGGAGTCAAAAAGCCAAATGTATCTGGCAAATGCAGCTGAGCAGCCTACTAACACTAAGCATGTAGCAGAAAAGCTTCAATGTTGCACAGAAGCCAAGGGTGGGTGGTCCCACATCTTCCTCCCCTCAGGTTGCAATCCTACCACCTCTTACTCCTGGGACCCTCGAGGCACATCTCCTGTTACGTGATAGGAAGAAGGCTGTGCCTATAACCTGATCCAGTGTGGGAAACAACACATTTAGAGGGAAAGAAAAGTCTTAGACAAGGATGGTCTGCAAAAAAAGTGCTTGAAAGGCTGTTTATGCAAGAGCTCCAAATGTAAAGCGGGCATAATGGTCACTTCAGTGAAGTGCTTGGAGTCCTGCAGATGAAAGGCAATATAAAAGACCTTAAGTAAAACAAGATATGCAAGGTAAGTAGTAGATGGGGTCAACTAAGAAAAAACAGGCAGGTTTGCAGAAATTTAAGAAGAAATACTCATGTACCAGAAGTCTAAGTGGTTCTTCCCCATACTAGTCATTTTAATAAAAGAATTCGTTTTCTCTAAAAGCCATTTCTTCACTGAGACCAGGGAGCAAGTATCAAAAATTCATGTCTTCTACAGTAACTATCTGCATTTCTTACTACAGATAGCTTTCAGACTAGCCAAAGATATTCATTATAAGGGCAACTTACATCACTACGCATTTTGCTGATATTTAAGGCGTGGTTTAAGTGGAGCAGATTTGGTAGCTCGGAGGATGGATCATGTAGGCTTTCCAAATCCTTCTTGTAATTCACCTGGAATGATAACTCAGATTAGATAAAATAAAGATGTATAAAATAACTCAGTTTTTACTACCGTGTGTAGTTCCAGAAATGTGAAGTGCCTACCTGAATAATCTGCATTAGCCACAAGATGGTGCTCGTTTACCATTATTTGGGGGGAAAAAAAATCGGTATAGGATATTTTTCTCTTATTTGGTAGCTACTCAAACCCTTCCTCAAAAAGAGCACTTACAACAACAAAAATCATACTTTATATGACTTTTCAGATTTAAAAGAAACTATGAGCATAATATTATTTCTATTATTTTCTATTTCCAAATATTTTTTCCTGTTAGCCTACAGTAGAATTCTTCCATACTTTTGATAGGTGAATCTTTACCAAAAATAAAAAAAATCACCGTCCAGCTCCCCTGCAACATGTGAAATGTGTACTTATCCTCGATGATAAACCTTTCACACCAATGCATTTAGTCCCCTTCGATCTTGTTTCATGCTATGCACCAATTCAGGTGAATTTCAAATCAACATTTTTAATTTACATATTTTTAATAAAATAATGCCTACTTGAACTATTTTTTTCAAACCTAGGATTTTTTTTTTAAATTAAATGTTCGGATTTGGGAACCAATTCATATTCTGTTGGATCCTTCCCAAGGCTGACCCTTTTCCCTCTGAGTGTAACCCCACACTCCAGAAGTGGAGACCTACACAAGCATCATCACCAGGGTATCTGGAATCACTGTCTCAAAGAAGAGCTCAGACGTTTAGTATTTCATACACCATTAAATATTTCATGCTAACAAGTAACTCACACAATATAGAAGTTTTGCTCAATCTTACTGCCGCAGCAGGAACCCACACTGGACCAGGTAACTCCAGTACTTTGTAATATCATACTGAAAATCAGCAGGCAAAAGGAAGTCTAAAAGACAGCTACACAAAACTGAGACTCTCACCTTAACCTCCTCCTACAACCACAACAGAGAAATGGGCACTTTGCTCACTTGAAGACAGGCGAGAAGGATAGATCATAGGAATTGCCTTCTAGACTTTATTTTTTTCCCTGAATACCAGGGGAACGAGTATTAGGTGACTAGCTCAGAGTAAGCTGCTATACCTTTTGACACAAAGTTAAGTGAGATGAATCTCATGTAAAAAGGTCGTGAAAAATGCTGCAGGCCCTTGGAGAAGACCTTTATCAGAAGTGGTGAAAGTGGATAACATATTGTACATGCTATACAGACTCAGTATACTACAGAGACTGATACTCTCAGTAATCCCTAAAATGTACAAAATATTTCTGCTCGAGAACAAATGTTAGGTTTCTCTGGATGCAAATATGTGTAAAACACAAAGCAAATTCACTTACATCACTTGCCAAGGTGGATGCAATCTGTGCTTGCTTGAAGGAAACACTGTCAAGAGGATTGTACTGGTGGTTCTTCATTTCCTTGCTGAACTGCTCTTTGTATTTCACCTTCCACCAGAACAAACAGATTTGATGTTAACATGTAGTACTAGAAGGAGGCGAACAGAATTCAGACTACAAAGGAGCAATTAAAAGCAATTGCTTTATCCACAAATTCTTGAACACTGATGTTTAAAGAAGCTCAGTTAGCCACATCTGTGACTGTCCTGTGCTGGTTTCAAAGTAATTTTCACATAACCGAATTTTACTGAATAGAAATATTTTTAAGATTGTTATGTGCAATCATTGGTGCTGAAGGATTTATACAAGGAAACAGAAACAAAACCATATGACTCACCTGAGTAATCATCACAAACCAATACTGAGAATCATTCTATTAGTAATTAATGTCAAAATGTGTTTTTAACAACATCAACAACAAAAAAAAAGATAACACTTGTAAAATATATCGTTTGTTGTAAATTTTTCAATCACTTATGGAGTCCCAGTCCACTGGTTTCCCAATGCTAGGGCAACTGTGGGGTGCAAAGCTGTCACCAGAGCTGCAGCCCTTTTCCTAACGGTGCCACAAATTTCCCATGAGATCTCTGGGAATCTCTCTGTAGCAGTTCCTTCTTAGGGACAATGGCCACCTCATTACAGCACTGGAAAGCATAACTAAAAGCCTGTATGCTATCACTCTCACTGTCTTTTCTTTTTGTTTAAAAAAAAAGTTGGGTAAGATGCGCAAGGATAGGCAAGCAATATTTGTGCAGTGACAATAGAAGCAGATGAACCACAAAAAATCCATAAAACACGCTCAGAAACTGAATTGAGAATCTGTAAAGATGAAACTGAGAAAATAGTAAATCTCCTTCCTTCACCTTCCTTTACTGTGCATGATCATCAAACATCTGGAGACTTTGCACACATGCTGTGCTGCTTTCCAACAGCTGGGTATAAAGGAGGAGAATAAAGTTCAGTCTGAATTATGCTGCTTTCATGAATGTTAGTCAGACACCTGATATCTGAGCCTATGCAACATCCATTATAATTCGCTACGCTCTGCACTAAATAAATATGCAGCTTTTTTTTTCCTTATTCCTTTTTTCTCTACTCCCACATGTATGCCTGATAAAGTGGTTAGACCACCTCAAACACTCTGCTTCAAAAATTATTTTTTTTTCTCAGCTTTATTTGTGGGAAGACTTTTCCTTTCACTTTTTAGTTCCTCCTCACTACAAAAGATTCTCAATGTGGTTCAGCTTACAAAACCTCATTATACTTAGCCACAACGCACAATATTTCATTAATCAGGATAATAAGAATCCCAAAAATAGGCCACCCAAAGAGAAACTAACGGTATATGTTCAAGAACAACATTAGAATTCCACCACTTGCATTATAACTTTGAAAAAGAAACTTCTGCAAGAATATGATGAACTACCTAATCTTTTAGAACAACTCTAAAAAAGAGTACCTGGTAAATTCATCTGGTTCATATTCTTTGATATTTGCCTTGGCTTTGGATCACTTGCAAATGCATAGATCTGAATACAAAGACACTGCCTTTGTCAAGGGCAAATCCACATTCTGTATCAGCAAAGGAATAACTTAAGAGGGCTTTTCTCTTTTAAAAGGTGTGTCCAGAACTTGTCTTCTAACAAAAATCAGACCATGTTGGAATTTCCGATTCAGAATGGCTCCAAAAAGAAGGATCCAACCAACATGGTGAGTAAAATTGTCTTATGACTCCTTGGGCCCCAGAACACACCACAAGGACATTGCACACCGGCTGAAATAGCCAGTGAATCAAGGCCTGGTCAACGAATGGCCTCAAACTGTGTGCATGGACTAGATGCACAATGTGGTCCTTGATACTCTTGTTAAGTGTGAAAACGTCAGTGCCAAAGGGACCTCTCTTCATGATTGGCTTGTCATCTTCCGGCTGCAGCTATTTCATGCCACTTCTTTTTCCAATGATTTTTTTTTTTTTTTACCAACACATTTCAATCCAGAGACCTCAGCAATAAATCCTAGTTAGCGTCACTTTGGATCACATCACTGCTGCAGAAGGTAAGAGTGGGAGTCAGGGAATCCAGGCTTCAAGGGACAGTGTATCCTGATGCTGAAGTGCAGAAGGCTCCCTAATTTAAGGAAACTGCCCAGCGGTGCCAGTGTAAAGGCTCCTGTTTGAGCAAGGCACCTCTCACTCCCTCCGGGCATGCAGCCTCACAAGCCCACACCACTGTTACCTCAGCTCCTGCACCAGCCTCAACACGAGTTGCTTTGGGGCAAACCAGAGACAGCTTGGTAATATCAGATGACCCTGGCAGTATCTCAAGAGCACTTGCAGCAGTAATTTAACCCCAACGTGTCATAGAGGATTCATCTCATTGAAAGCTCTATGTACATTTACTTTCATTTTTATCTGCATTTTCCTATTTTCCTTTTGAAAGAAAGTGCAGGGTGGTGGGGGCTTGGGAGCAAAGGAATGAGTCACCGAAATGGAAATCACACAAGATCGTAGCTCTCTTGTGAACAGAAGAAAATTATGAATGTTGATTAGAGGACAAATATGCCCAAGGAAAGAGTTCTAATTAAAACAAGCACGGAAAATAACTTCATCAATGATTTTTTAAAACACCTTAAGGGGGGATCTTAGCAACATTGTAACCTGGTGGAACAGCCAGCAAAAATGTGGGAGTAGAAATGACAGCTGGTAGCAAAAGCTTATCTACAAATTTCATCGTTAACCAAAAGTTTGACTCTAATGAGGGCTTAAAATGACGGCTTCATATTTACTTTCTTAATTAAAGTCTTATATCTGTTTATTTTTTTTAGAGTTTGTAGTGAGGGGTTAATTTAAAAGAAATGTGCGGACACGGTGCTCCGACTGCTGCTGCAGCCTGTGCGAGCTCTTAACACAACAAGATCCCTGGAAAACCAAAATGGTATTAAAAAAAGCCTGGATAAACAAACTTCTCATTGGCCTTGCCCAAAACCTATAAAAGTCAGAACTGCAGCTGGACAGAACAGTGTCTTTTGAAGCTTTGCAGCAACATTCCTAAATCAAACACGCAGTTCAAAGCCATTCACACAGGGAGTGCTCGGTTTCAGAGGCAGATGACATCACCCACTGTTCAGATTTACAAAGAAGCTACAAAAATTGAAGCATTCAACCACTGGCATCCCAGAATGAAGCAGACACAGCTAAAGCATTTCCTCATGACCATATGAAAAAAAAAATTAAAAAACCTGTCAGACAGCTTAAATAATGAAGGAAACAGAGCATAAACAAAAGCAAAAATTAAAATATTGGTTCCTAAAAACACTACCAGAGTTTAAACAAAGAAAGAGAAAATAGTAGGTTCTTCATGTTGTTATTGATGATCTCACAGAAGGCATATTTTTAAAACAGATTTTACCTCTAACATTCTACCCACAAAACAACAAGCACTAGCCTGATTTAGCATAAAACAAGAAATCCAAAATTATTTACTCTAAAGCCAATTAAACACTATAGGAAAGTACTTAGTATCATCAGCTTTAAGAAATCTAATAAAAATTAAATGAAGACCAAGTAATTTTTTTGATGGAAAATACAAAAATTATCCCCTATTATGCAACTTACCTTCCACAAAATGACACAAAAGCTTCCTTTTTCACAAGGACAAGCAAAGTTCCTGTTTTATTTGTTTTCAGATCAACAGAAAGGGGTTACCTTGTGCTGTGGGTAAATACACTGCTCCTGGGAGCTCTTATTTTTGCTACTGCTGTTGTTAAAAGCTTTCTTAAAAAATAAAATTAAAATAAAATAAAACAAAACAAAATGGAAAGAGACACAGGGACAGAAAAAGAGAGATTTGGTGCACTGACTTGATACAGCCAGTCAAACATTAACACTATTTTCTTCACTTTGTTTGCCTTCCTGCTTGCTTTGATTGCTTTCTCCCTTCGTTACACCCACACTGCCTGACCTCTTCTTGCTCCTGCTCACTATACTCCCTAAATTACCTACCCATATGCACCACATTAAAACATGTTATCATTTTCTCTTCCCATTACATCCATCAGAGTTGTCAACTTTGCAAATTTACTGTGAGGGTCAAATAACTAATATTTCTCTGCATGTCACAGCTTATAGATTCATGCTATTAAGGAAGATTATAAACTTTCAGCACAAAAAAGTTTCTAATGTTTCCATCAACACAAAACAGATACAGAAGGGTAAACCCTAAAATCCAGGACATCTGCAGACAATAAAGAGATCTCTAACTTTACTATTTTTTAATTCTTGTAATCTGTACCATGATGGTTGCATGAGGAGGGTGGACACTGGTGACCCACACTGAGGGCCTTTCCTCATCCACAGCACAGGTGCATGCCCCAGTGCACCCCTTTGGACACAGGGTCATCTCCATTTCTCTGTGTTTGTACAGCATGCTTTTGATTCATGATCAGTGTGCCCAAGTGCCGTAATGACTCAAATAATATATAAAACCATCAGACAGCTCATGGCCACTGGCTCTCTTATCAAAGGAGGTGGGGACAGCTGAATGATTCTCCCTGCACCTGCAAACAGCCAGCAGCCACATCAGCACAGGCAGACAGGAGTAGGAAGGATCACAAAATTCAGATGAGGCCCAGTGGCTACAGAGGTTGAACGAAACAGGATTAATGGGAATCTGATTTACAAATAAACTACACATAAACTACATTTTGTCAACTGTTCTTCTCTTCCTGCCACAGCTTCTGTCCTATTTGGACTCCAGTTACGTGCTAATGAAGTTTAAATTGTGCACCACATGTTCTCTTCTGCAGAACAAATCGGATCGGAACTGCTGCCACCCCAGTCCCTGGCAGTTGAGTGACTCTGTTGCAAAGCTACCAGTTTTGCACATGCTGCATGCATTGTCAAAGAGGAAAAAGATATCTTTAAAAAAAAAAGAGAGATAAAAAGTGCACGGCTGAAGCTTATGATGCAGCTGGCACAGTATCAGACTGCAGGAGCCCATTATCCTGCTGCTATTTTTTGATCATTGTGATTGTTAATCACACCAAAAATTGGTGGTTCCAGGCTTGGTGAGACAGAGAGCAGTTGGAAAGAGATCTGCCCTGGATCTGTTTGTGACTGCAGACAGCTGCAAACTCATCACATTCTGCAACAGGCTGCAAGGAAATGAGTGCATAGTCAGCCACCAGGCAGAAATAGAGCCTGCACTCCATTTAGATACAAACGAGAAGGCATCCTTTAAAAAACACCAGAGGAGGTTTCTAAATGACAGGCATTTTACAACTGACCCTCAGGCTTGAGCCAGGTCTGAGCACTGGCTCTTCCAAGACAGCACAGGTTAACTTGCAAGCATGAATGACGATCAACACAGAAGATCAAGAATCTCTTAGCAGGTTGCCCATCAGCAGAGATACAAGCACATAACCCACTGCAAATCAAGAGAAAGAAATCTACTTGGAAAACAATCTAATTTTGATACTGAAATTCTCATTGACAGAACAACTAAAAGTGTGTGGAGGGAGTGCATCTCTGTGCAGTATTAACACTTCAAAATTAACAATGTTCCAATATGAAAAAGGAGAACATTTTTGCAGCAGATACTTTCAGCTCAATGTTTGATGGCAGCAAAAGTAGATCCACTTCTTAAAAACAGACAGCACTGTTTTGTAGTTTGGTCTCTACAACATGCTCTTCTCATTGTATTTTAGTTCTAATGAAGGTCTTTAGTATCTAGCTCCCAACAAGTTGTAGCAGAACACTGATTTAGAGATTGTTCTAGTCTATACACTCCTGTGCTCAGGTTTTTTCTAGCTCAGGGAAGACTGACAGAGCCCTCTCCAATCAAAGGGAGTTATCCGAGTTATCCCCTTCCTATAGAAGGGAAGCATTTGTTTCTGGGTTTAGAAAAGCTCTAAATGCAGCCAGAGGGTATTACTAGCAAGGGTTATGCAAGGAGCTATTAAAGAACTATTCCAAAAAAAAAAAAAAAAAAACAGGTCAGCAATCAAAAATCCCTTGTTTTGATATAAGGCTGATCCATACTGGCAGAATTGTAAAAAAAAAAAAAAAAAAAAAAAGGGTGAGGGTGGAACTGAATATCAAGTCCCTTATTTTCAGTTGTGAACTAATGTAACACTGCCATTCTTCTTTTTTGGGGTTAATATGTAGCAGAAAGTAGTACATAAAAGGTTCAGTGGCAGGGGGAGGGACGGGGTGGTTTACATGTCAGCCCAAATTCAGATCCCATTACTCACATTAGCAAGCAGCTACACAAAAGACCCCAGTTAGTTCAGTGGGATTAATCAAGGGATAAGGTTCCACTCAAACTGAATGAGTAACAAAATTTGCCTCTAAATTACATACAGTTAATATTTTAGACATCCTAGATAATCTGTATGAATCAAACGGTCACCACCCCCACCAAGGCCAAGTTGTAACAAAGTCCCTTGTATTTCTGCATAAAACCGTATCTATGAAGTATCTTAAATTTACCAATTGTTGCTATTCTATAGGAAATGGGTTTGGGAACATTATCTTCAAGCAATTTAAGATAATAATCTAAAAAGTTAAATCTTTTCTTGCATTACTAGGAATGGGATATCTGAATGAAGTCATTGTAAGAGATGGAGAATCTTACTTGGCTTAAAAGTTTAGAAACTCCTTTCGCATGTTCAAAATCTGGTCTTCCAAGTACAGCAGGCTCCTTACTCATGTCTCCCCTTCCTTTCTTGTACTCAGCCTTAAAAAAAAATCATCACAAATGAACGTGTATTGCTATTAAATTGTTTACTTTTGTTTTATCATAGAAAATGTAAGCATTAAAACTAACAGAAAAGAAAGTATCATTTAGTGACCTGCATTGACACTGCTCTCACTAATGTCCTAATCAGCTCTGAAAAAGACCTTCTCAGGCTTCAGCTCATTAACAACATAATATTTATTTATTCTGAAATACAATACACAGCATTCACAGATTCAACTTTAAACAAATGCATAGCTTAAGCTTGAGAAATTTTGTTCTCCCACAGCTCCCAATCAAGGCCGAATGAGTTACAGGGGCTCGGCATTTCTTAAGACATGGTCTGCAGTTTACACAAGATTATTTGTAACAGCTGAAAATAGTCTTGAAACAAAACTAGGCTGAAAGGCAGCTTTTTTGAAATATAAGGTCAAATTCCACTCTGCTTTGCCATTGCAATATTCCCGGATGTCAATAAGGTTGCACTGGTGTAGCAGAGCAGAATTAGTCCCACAGGGTTGTTGTTATGTGATCTTTCTAGCTGAACTACCTCCCATGCAAATCACTGCACATTTGTTCTATAATCCAACAACATTAAAAAAGAGTACAGATGAATCTACACTAGGTACTTTGCAATATCACAAATGAAATTGCCCACTGCCTAAAAATTAGCAAGGATATATATCGTAACAACAGACCAAGGGGAAAAAAAAGTCCCAAAGCCTCTGCAAGGTAAAGGAAATTAGTAACTCTGGGTGTTGACCACAAGACCTATTAGAAGCTTCTGGTTTTCATAAAATGCTGAGTAACCACAACACGAATCTCAGACCTCTTAGTTTCAGTCTCACCTGAAACTACTAGCCGTTGTCTAAAATCTTGTCTTGCAGCTTTTAATACATACCTTGTTTCACTATCCTACAATAAAACATTAAACTGCACCACACTTTACTGCTTCTCAGATTGCTCCTTGACCTATCCATTAGTAGATGTCACAGGGGGAGGGAAAAGAATCTCAGTGCGGGGCTGAGGCAGGACAGCCCCACGCAAGAGGCGCTCAGGCGGCCAGCAAGGAATCGTATTTCCCTGCTACTGTTGGCCGAGAAAGGGCCAGGAGGAAAGGTGAGGCCTAGGATGCAACCTTCTTTTGTGCAAAGGTGAAAAGAGGCCTGGTACGCCTTTTGAAGAGTAGTATGGCACACCAGCACATGCTGAACCACTTGGAGTATATGGTTATCTTGAACCAAGAGGAAACAAAGCCCAACTTTTCTAAGCTTAACATGGCCTTTAAAACAGTGACTAATAATTTCATATTTTGTATTATTGACATCAGAACAGAAGCAATCCATAATTCTGTAACATGCCAGGTATTATGCTTTTAACTTACACAGCGGATTTGGATTTGCAAGTTTTTTCTTTGTGATATGAAATTTGAGTATTTTAGCAACATTCTACATGGTCTCAGTGTAACTGGAATAAATTTATTAGTAGGCAAAAAAACCATACAGATCAAGTAAAGGAAGAACATAAGAACATACATTGCTTATTATCTTTGTTATCTCAGTTGCTATCCTTATGTCTGGCCTGTTCAGCACTTCAGTGTATCTGTGAATATCTTGCACATCCTTCTTGTATGACACCTGCCAAAAAGAAAACATTTTTATTTAAAAAAAAACAACAAAAAAAGTGACATTGATAAATAATCTTTGAGTTACTTATCAACTCAGCTACCAGATGCAGTAAATTGCCTAATATGGTTTGTTCCCACCCAATCTTGCTTGATAGGGATTGTTTCATAAGATCATAAGATAACACGGGTTATCATAGTAAGAAATTCGTAAGTATAAAAATAAAATGTTAAAATGAAAATCAGTTTTATTTAAATGCATAATAGAACAAGAAATCACTACCAAGACCCAAATACCTGGTTTTGTCATTAAATTTCAGAGGAATTCTAAAGGTACACCATATTTTAAAATATAATGTAAAACTCCACTATGAAACTGAGTACCACCATCCAGCAGATTGCAGCTCCACTGAACAGAAACTGTAACTCTAGCACTGTGAATATCTTTCTCAGTAACACACAACCATGTGGCTGGTGTGTAATTAATGACACCAACAACCTCCTCCTCGCTCCCCACAATTCTACTCATCAGTTAGTTGACACAGCCACAGGAAGAGGGCAGCTGAGTGCTCCAGCACATGGAGTACAAGATTGAATCTTTTTGGGCAGAAGCCACTAATGGAAAACTTTGGCCAGAAGTCTAAGCCTCAGGTAGGAGAGGTCCAAATATTATCCATTTAATAAAGCAATCAGAGAAACAGCAAAAACCTCAGGGATGCTCCAAAGCTCCCAGGCCACAAAATATCCTTTTTCCTCTTAAAAACCTCAAACTTATTCTCTTCCTTACAGTAGCACATATGCCAATCCAAGACAATTTCCAAGTGCTGCCTCACTGAGTTATTCTGAATAATCCACTGAGTTATTCTGAATAATCAAAAAATTTTTTTTTTTTTTTTTTTTTATAAAAGCATCTGAAAAATCGATGCTTTATCCAAAAGTTAGAAAACAGAAAATAAACACCACAGAAAATATCAGCACAATATCTGTTTTACGGGAGAGTCTTTTAGATTTGTTCTACAACTTAACAAGTTACCATACCTCCCAACACTGTAATTCGCCACCACAAATTCCTCAGAGATCCCCTCAGCTTGAAGCTTCCCTTGTTAGAACCTGTGGATCTACCTCCTATTTCCAATGCAACATTTTACTCTTGGTGTCATGTAACAAATTCAATTGCCCCAACTACTCTATAAATATAATTTGTAGAAATGTTTTGGAAAAAAAAGCATGGCAAATATTTTACAGGCAATGGGAAGGTAATTTTGCATCCATATGGCTTCAGCTAAGAAGACAAGCTAAATAGGCTTCACTCTGTTGGCTGCTTGCCAACAAATAAGATCTTATAATTTTAACCTACAATGAATGACATACAAGTATAATCAGGAGTAAAATAAATAAATAGATAAGTTGGAACCATACAGCCCAAACTGTCTCCTACCAATAAAATAAAACCTGCTTCTTATAGCTTGTTAAAACCGCTGGTGTTAAAACCAAGTTTTGTTTTAGTTAGGCTTTGGAGTTTTGTTTTTCTTTTTAAGAAATTAGATGTACAGACAAGCACTTGCAATTCAAGGCTTTACACGGATTTAGTTAATTATATGCTGTTCATCCTAATGACCACATGAGGTGAGGTGAAAACCACAAAGGCAGCAGAAACAGGTTTCTGAATAGCACCCTATCATCCATGTAAATTGCAAATTAAAGGCCAGCATATGTGCTCAAAATAGAAATTAGGAATGGAGTGAATTTAAACAATGGAGAATCAAGAAGATTGGTGATAAAGTTGAGCAAATGTGGTCACTTATTTCTCCCAAATGACACGATCATATAGTACATAGAATAATAGACTGTGGCTAATTTCAGGGGAAGAGAGGGGAAAAACAAGACAGTGACAGTCCTTTATATTTCACCATTTTCAATTATACTAGATGCAAGGCCAATCGCTATAGCTTTCTCTGAGTGAATTATTATTCTTCCTGCGCCTAAACCAGTATACCTATTACTTATGTCTGAGGGAAAGTCATCTAACATTTTACAAATGTCTGCAATATATATTTGCTCCATTCTGCAGCTTGTCATACTCCGGTGAGAATAAAAATGTTATGCAGCAGAACAGTAGTTTGTCAGAGGTAGGCCAAAGAAAGAAAAAATATGTTTCCCATTTCCTGAATAACCTCAATCCCTGGATGCTGACCCTTTCCCATTGGGACAGTGCACTGGCCTCTATTACACAGCTGCTATTCTGTTCCATCTAGAGTTTTTTTTTTTTTTTTTTTTTATGGTGCTATGTTAGAAAAGCAAAATGAAAGCTATTCTGGCTATTCTGTGAAAGAAAGGGAACAGCTGGAGGAGGGACTAAGCCACCAGGCAGGGTGGGCACCCACAGGCATGCAGCAAATGAAAAAACGGGGCATCCACAAAAGAGGAGAAGAGAAAACTTATCCTGCTCAAGAAAAAGAGAAAGCAACAGGAAAGGCAACAGCAGAAATACCCAGGGAAGGGATCATCTTTTCTTCTTTGTTTGTTCAGCCTCTTACCAAGGGACTTAAACCTTGACTTAAGGATCCTGACCTAATGCCTCAAGGCATTACAGAAAGCCCCTACTCAGTCTTAACTTCAAAGGGTTGCTCAGGTTCTACCAAAAATCATCATCATGGGCTCAAGAACTACTCGTTTTCATGAGGACTGCAGACATATGAAACATCTGTTCCAACTGTCTTTCAGAGAAGAAAAAGGAACAGAGATACTGACAACTTAGAGCACCACTGAAAGGCCTAAGTGGAGAATTACAAAAGATCAGGAGGAAATGTGAGGAAGAAAGACACACACACAGGCAAAAACTTGTACCATTTTTAGTTCTGAAGTTGCCAGGCCTAGATTACAAATACTAACTAAAGTGTTGTAAAGTGCACTAAAAAGTGGTTACATTGCTGATTTGTTTTTAAAAGAAACAACCATAAAACTAATGACGATCTAAACAAAAGCTATTTCCCAACTTTAATCCCAATGGTGATTACACAGTTGGACTTGCCAGTAGCTTTTGCAAAGCATGGCAAATCTTCAGGCCTTGCTCATAATTAGTAGACTAATTTTAATAGGGCCAAGCCTCCAGCTGATGAGGCATGAGGTCCACTGAGGATGAATGTGCTGATACATTCCCCCCAACAGAGCCCTGAAGATGCTTCACCTTTCACTACAGTGCCAGTGCACAGGGGTGCAATGCTGCACAGCAAAAAGATTTCTTTTATATCCACAAAACACCTCAGGATCATAAACAAGAAATGGAAACTTCTACTATTTAGTGACTCAATCAGCTTAAAAGATTCAAGCCTTTCCTGCAATCTTTTGTCTCCTTTCTCATTCCAACTCTGAGCCAGAATGAATTGTGAGGGGATGCGCACAAAGCTATGGTGGCAGTTTGCTTTCCTGAGATGGACATGGAGGCTGCTGAGGAGCTAGGTGCAGCTACCAGCAAGAGAATTTGTCTCTGGCTGCTCGTCCCTGATCAGTATTTTCACATGGCAGCAAGTCTGCTCACCATCCATCTGTTAGCTGGGTGGCTGCCCCTTCCCTCTCTGCTTCATTTTGGGGTCCAGCAGCACTTGAGAATGACTAGCTGGTGCGAATCATCAATGGCAACAACCCTTCTGGTTTCCAGCTCAAATGGTGGTGAAAGCTACCTCTCCCGCTCATGTAGAAGAGACAAACACCTTTCTGGCCCATTACAGATTGATGCAGTCAGTCCCGCTAGTAATGGGATTGAAAATTGATTGGTCCCAATTACAACAGGAGTAAACACATCATTTTCAGCACCAGTTGGAAGTAGCCCAGGGGGACCTGCTGTTGACAACCACTGTCAGCAGAAAGTTAGTCAGTGTAAGGTGATTTTTCTAACGCAGACACTAAGCAGAGAGCCAGGAGAAGCAAGGCTTGCTTTAACATGAGCTGCATCCAAACAAACTTGAAAAATTCTAGGATGTTATTGAAGCTGTTTAAGCACACTTAGTTTAAGATCAGCTCATTTGCGCATGGATTGTGATTGCACAAAATTATGAACAGGGAAAAAGCCATACGTCAAAGACAATGCAGACTTCCTAAATAATCAAATTTAGAAAGTCAGTGGGACATTATAAATTGCTGCTACTGATATAACTTGTATTGAAAAAAGCATACATATATAGTAAATGTTTGCTTAATTGTCAAAAACTTTTAAAAGCAGCACTGCTTGGAATATAAGCATAAGAACAAGGGTGCTGACCTCAGATCTGCATACCACCCTTTAGATACTCACAGATGAGTCTTTCCTGGCTTTCTTATATCAGAATAACAATGTGCTTATTTCATACAATATAATGCTGTGAGAAGAAACAGTAATTTTAGCCAAGCAGAATATGTAAACTGCTCTGTAAAGCCTTAACATTATTTTGCTACTCAGGGTGCTCTGTGACAGATCATGGCTTGGAATAAGCAAATCTGGGATCCATACCTTTGAGTATATTAACAGAACACAGTGTGCAGCTTTTACCCTGGGACAATATTTTCCTTTCTTAAAAAAAATATCATCTAGTTCTGCTGTTCATCTACTCTCTTTCTTCAATCTGTTTTGTTCTCAGCTACACATAAGGAAAACCACTATTTCGTGAGACACAATTTTCTTTGGACCACCATCTAATTTTTGACCCAAGTTTAGAAATTCCCAGATGAGATAAAAGACATCAACAAAATGCAGACATAAGGTAGCCTGATAGTTCTTCCTTCACTGTTCTTCAAATGCCTTTGTTGGCAAAGGCCCCTCATGAACATTCCTCTCACAAAATAAAAACACAATTTACAGAGAAAAGTACTCACGTTGGACAAACTCACCTTCATTCTAACCTAATACAGTATTTAAATAATTTTTCAATTCCCTATCATTAAAAAAGTCACTTTGATTCTTTTGAGAGCAATTTCCCTCAGTGGAAGCATGAATAAGGATGTTTTTCTCATACATGATCGCATTGTTCAAGAGATTTTAAAGTATTTCCCTATTATGCAGCTTCAACCCACTCTTATACAGTGTGTTAATGATATTCAAAGTGGTGTGAAGGTCTACAGCACATGACAGTTTCAAAATGTCAGCACCAACGTATTGTAAGCTGAATACAGTCTTAATTTTTGAAGGAAATTGCACTTTTCACACAGTTGAGTATAAATGTCAGCCTTATTTTAAGGCTGAGTAAATAGTCTTAAACACATCCTAATCCTATTAGATGCAAACCCTGCATGTAAAAGGTTGAATTGAGTTGGCAGCCCATTGTAGGTAAACATGCATTCTTCTCCCATAGGTATACTGTACTGAGTGGTGGATAAAAGAGCTTTGTCCTGCTATTCCCTCAGTAGTTTCCCTTTCTACACTGCACCTCTCAAGGCCATGATTCTGCAAATAGTCCAAGATCCAGGAGACAAATATTTCACATTTAGGATCCTTACTATTCTATATTCTGCCTGAAACACAAAAACTCATGTAGTCCTAATTAAACCTTTATTTATAAAACAAGAAATCCATTAAGAAGCATTCAACATGGTGCTCAAGTAATTACCCACAGTATTGGATAACTCCCTTGAACAATAATAGAATATACGTAACTTCCATGTTTACCATGTAAAAACAGTGTATCTGCATCCCATCACAGCTCCCTTTGAATAACTACAAAAATGCAGTTCTTAGAGTGAAACTAACTGGTTTGAGTTTTCTATTGGTTTTGGAAGATTTGTTTGCGTGGTTTTCAAGCTTATCTAGGCTGAGAATACTTCCCTTCATATTTTTTCATTATTTTTAACATGCTGTTAAAAGCTATCTTTCATCAAAACAGCCTCCACCTCTTGTGCTTGTCTTTTTGTCTTTCTTTCTTTTTTTTTCCTTGCCGTAAGAGTAAAAGAAAAGCGAATTTAATTTACTCACCCATCTGTACCTTGCTCTCATTAGTTCTATCAGGAGTGAGGTACAGCTGTAGTGTATAGGGAGTGGTTTTTGCATTGGGATTCTCCAATTTGTCAATTGCACACTAATCCACAGACAGTGAAAAATCTGATGCAAAAAATAGTTTCATATTCCTCGTGATCCCACCACCTACTCCGAGATGGATTCCCACCTCTCTTCCCAATGTTATTTCCTGCCCTAGTACACCACCATCATTCCTCCTGTTAAGCAAAACCAAATTCCTGCTTATGAGGAGTGGATTTCAGGTTTGCAGCTCCTATCCTCTGTCAATCTGACATCCTGACATTCCCAACAGCAGAGACAGCCAGAGTCTGACAGGAAGAGGGAATTCTGTAATCATGGCACGTTGCAAATTACCTCTGGGAGTTCCTGCTCAGGTATTTCCCAGCAGTAGAAGAAGTTATTCTTCAAACATAATGCTTCCCTGAAGTTTTCCAGCAGCCTTTCCATCAGTGGCCAGCTGTCAAGTTTCTACACGTATGGACATATTTCTAAGGATGACTTTAGCTTTCTGCCTACATTACTAATAGTGTTTGTTACATTGTCCATACAGAAGATAAGATACATTTAGGATAATTCAAAGTCAATTCAAAGCTTCATTCTCTATATTATTTCCAACAAACAAATACCCAAGCTGTCTGAGAAATAAAAGAGGAATAAAATCGCATACCTAACTGATTTGATTTTGTTACATATGAACAATAGAAATGGACCTTAGTTTTGAAGGCATTTACTTTTTGGCTCTTCTTACAGATTTTGTGTTCCCTTTAAAATGATCTCACTATTCCAACCAATTTTCTCTTAAAATTCACATTTTTCATAAGTAGCCCCTTGTAAAACCTAAAACTAGCATACATTTTTCCCCAAAGATGCATTTTTATAATTCAAAACACTGATCCTCCCAGTACTTCTGATGCCAACAATGACATATTGGGCTAGCGTAAGAGACCATGAATTCAAACCTCACTCGATACTAATAAAAAACATAAACACAATTATTATACTTTTATACTGTGAAAACCTGATGATTCAAAAAATAGCAGTAAAAAAAAACACAAGAAATATTCCTAAATACTCTAATTTGTTTGTAAATTATGAACAACTACTTTCATCAACCACATAAAACAATGCTTCAAAGCATCAAACTGAACTCTGTGGCTCAGGTTCTCTAAATTCAGCCATGAATTGTCCTTTGGAACTCATTTAGATACTTATTCATGAGATGGGAATAAAGTTATTCATGTGCATAAAAGTGTGCAAGATCAGGGCAAAAATATCCCTCTTCTCTCCTCTATAGAGAGACCCCTCACAGAACTATACGAATGCCGACAGTAAAAGATACTGAAACCACACTGCTGTTTATGTAAATGAAGAATATTATGTAAATACAGCTTTAGGATTCAAGTAAGTACATATGATTCCAGCAAGCCTTTCTTTGTAATTTTGTTTCATACTGATAATATTTAACAATAATTATTGCTATCAATAAATAATAATTAACACTTTCCAATGCACTTTAGGTTAAAAGTCACATAATACTACTTCTAAATATAGAAGAAAATACATTACAGCAAAAAAAAAAAAAAACACACTAATGAATATCAAAATATACCACGTACAGTTCCTTTCAGTTGTATATAATAGGTGTATCAACCCAAAAGCAGTGAACTAAATCCAGAGAGAGAGATACTTACATCACTCTGGTATTTATTGACTTCCATGGCATGTTTAATATCGGGAGGCTCCTTCATATGTGCATAATCTGAAGTTCCTTTTTCAGCATCATGCTTCTGTTTATAGAGAACCTAAAAAACACCAACAGTATACTTCAGTGAGCTCAGCAGAGCAGGTATATCATTATGAGCTGGGCTAAACCTAATGTATTCCTGTGCCTGTGTTCAGAAAAAAAAAAAAAAAAAGTAATAATAAAGCTTCTTAATGGAAGCAGAACCCTGAAACAATAGCAGCTTCTACTCAAAACAGACACATGAGGCACGGTCAGCAGAGAGACTTCTCCAAGTCTATTATTTTAAAAGAAGAGCAAGTACAAACAAGGAAGTGTACATATATAGATAGAGAAAAGCAGCCTTAAGAAACCAAAAATAAAGCCCAGAGAAAAGTGAAAGGAAAAGGAATTTTTGTCAAAATATATTTGAATCCCTTAGTAAAGTAAGCATTTTCTGAGTTTTTTTTCCTGTGTCCAGATTAAAAGAAAAAGTCTTGTGTGTTCCTTATAAATAGTTTACATGAATTACATATAGGTCAAACATCTATTTCTTGCACTGTTAAGAAATTACTAGCACAATCCACATTCTGACTCGCCCTTAGATTCACAAAGAAAAATAATATTTACATTCAAGTGACACATTGTAAAGGAAAATGGATTTGGAATGTGAGTTTATAAATAAAATTATTTTTATAATAGAAACTGGGCTGAAAGTTGGGCATTCATCCAGCTTTCGCTTTACTTGTTATACTTACATATATACTCACACAACACATATGAAAACTGCCTCAAAAAGCTGAAATTGCACTTATCCTTATCATAAGCTTTTATGCTTACATTAAGAAAATTCACCAGATTGGCTGCCTGAAGAAGCAGCAAACATCAAGAAAAATCATTTTCTAATAGCTCTCTGGAGCAAGCATTAAAATAATCCCTAAGAAAATAGCAAATACTAAAAATGATTGAAAGCTGATCAGGAGGAGGATTTCAAATTAAAACCTTAAAGAGCAGGGAAGAATATTGTGAAAATTTTGAGGCAGGATTCAGTATGGTGATTCAGCTACTTTTAGGAAAGGGTACCAAGAACTGTGAGAAAATGTCACATCTGTTTATGTTTAAGGCAGCAAGATTGCATCCAAGCTGCAGATCAGGATGCCCAAGGCAATATAGAAGTCTCTGTACTGACTAACTCAGATTACAAAATGATATATACGCTGGAAAGCTAAGAGAAAAAGTATTTTTTGCGCTGCTACTGTATGAATGCAAGTATAAGATTAGGAAACATAAAATGTGCCATCTGCTGACACAATGTAAATCCAAAATGATTAGGTCTCTGGGGAAATAAACAAAACTTCTAGTGTTGCTTCAGTTTTGTTAAAGAGTATTTGCTTTCCCCTTTGCAAAATGTGATCAAGCTTGGGAAGTCACTTTTTGTTTCATTTTTCGGTTTTGTTAGCAACACTTTCTTTAGTGGATAATCAGCTGCAAAATTGTAACTGCTTTATAAATACAAGTCTCAAAAACTGTTTTGCTGCTTTTCGTTCACACAGTCACTTTTAAGATGTCCCCCACCGAATACAATTCTGAAAAGGAGGCCTTACTTGCGAAATTGAGTAGTTCATAGGTATCTTACTATATTAACACTTTGCCTCAACATCTATATTTCTATGTTGACAAAATGGTCTGTGCACTCAAAGCATCAAAAAACAAAAGCAAATCAAATCAAAAATCAGTCAGGTTATAGGAAGTCACTTGGACAGGTATAAAGAAAAATTCCCATACTTGTAAATCAGCTCCAGTACTGGTAAGCAAACACAGAAGTGTGTTTATGGTGATTATTTCACAGTATTTTTAGACCTCTTGTTTTACACATTACCATGCTTATACATGGTACATTCGGCACTTCCCATTTCATGCTAAATTTCCAAACTATAGCTAAACTGAATTTTAATTATCAAATATACATATGCATCACAGTACTCTACAGGGATCGAGTAGCAGGGGTCACTCACATAACTTCTGCTTTGTTGTGGTCCTATTTAGTACAATTAGGACAATAATTATACAATTATTTAAGTGAGTATTATTTCATAGTGAACTGATTAGGAAGCATTATTTTTCTCTTATCTATCTTCCATACACCATTGTGTCAACACAGAGCTGTATTAAGGAAGACTTTTAGCTTAACTCTTGCTCATTCTCTGTTTTGGAATAATTTAGGATATTTTAAATGCATTTTTTATTATTTTTATATTTCCTATTCAACGGGAACTAAGCTGAACTCTCAACTTAAAATCTTTAATGTAGGATTTTGTGGAAGGAATTGTTCAAGAAAACAGAAAATGCTAGTTTAATCTCCAGACTGGGAATTAGATTATCTGACATTTAAAAAAACCAATGAAGTCCAGGATATTAGTAAGTACTTGCCATGTTAGAAAAGAAGAAACCTTGAATGTGAGATGCTATAAGAAACAAAAGCAGAATTGAGAAAGAAAAAGAATAAAAAAAAGTGAAAATGAAGAATTTCATTAATCAGTCAGAGAATATGGGAGATGTCCATAAATTATGCAACAAACCACAAAAAAAGTGCTATACAATAATAAAGAAAAATCTGAAAGTCAAAGGATTCCGTTCATAAGTAAGAAAAATCCTAAAACTTTCTCTAGAACTTTAAAAAATTACTTAAGATTCAGTTGGCTCATCTTCTTTAAGAAAGAAGACACTGTTGAGCATTGATATATAGTTACTATTTGAGATATTGCAACACTGGACAAATGAGAAAATTAAACTGCCTTCAGTTTGGTTTAGATTCTTCCTATAAGATAAGAAGAGAAACAGTGCAATCTCTTGCTATGGCAGAAATAAAGTGATAAAGCACTTTTTTCCCTCTTTTTATTTATATTATTTCCTCCCCAAGCCATTCTAAATACCATTATCATGGTTTGTGACATCTTATTAAAAAAAAAAAAGGGGAAAATGTTGAGACAGAAAAAAAGAAGGGAGAATGGCATAAAGCTAGTAACAATCCATTTTTTTCTTCAGAAATATTTTCCTCAAGAAAACTGCAATTTTTCCAGAAAATGTCCATTTTTTCTCTGGAAAATCAAAATGGGGGCTCCCTATTAGACCGCTCTTTCTACTGCACTTTTTCTGTTTGCAATGAACAATGAAATTGGTGAGATCTCTGCAGAGAGGCTGAATTGAGGGGACAGAACACTGTTTTCTGACTTATCCTGAGGACTGCCAGGATGAAAGAGTAATAGGGATAAAACCCCCACCGTTAAGAAAGCTACCATCATTTTTGCTACTCAAGGGAAAAAAGATGAAACTTATATAAGCTGCCTGAACATGTGAAGTTATATGAAGCCTCCTTTTCACTCTACTGTAATAGATTTTTCAATGTGATGATATTTTTTGATTCAAAAGTTTCATTTTTTTTGTCCACATTTTGGATGGATTTCTTTCTCTCTAGGTATTTATTTCCATTTTTAGGCCACCTCTGTTTAAGGTACAAAAGAGTAAAAATGTGGGTTTTGTTGGGTTATTGCTTTGGTTTGACTTTTTTTCTTTTTCTTTTCTTTTTCTTTTTTTTTTTTTTTAAATGAAAATCAACAAGCAGAGGAAGTCTGTCTTCTTTCCTGTCCATCTTCACAACAACATGCACCAACATGGCAAGTACAGGCAAAAAGCTCCATGGGAGGAGGAGCAGAGCCACCCAACAGGGCCTTGTGCTGTCCTTGACATGTGAAGTAATGCTGGCCATGTTCAACAGCAGAGTAGGCATCAGCTCTACTGGAGGGTATTTGCTCTGGAGAGGACAGTAAACAGATGCCATAGGTGGGAACGTATCTCCATAATCCTTTATCAGCAAAAGGAATAGGAACACGGAAAGCGCCTGTGATGGCTGGCAACAAACGCAACAGCACTAGGCCTGGCATCCACATAGCATTGGGAGGGAACCAACGGAGTCAACACGTTCTAATGGAAACAGGAAGTAGGACATGCAGGCATACTTTTTCTCCACCTTTGGAAACCAGAACCTATTTGAAGCTATTTAAAAAATCAACTCAGTATAACTGAGAAACAGGCCATAGGTTTGGGTCTCCAGCAGCATTTCTGCAAGTGTCAGGGCACTGGCTGGCCAGCACTGCACTCACTCTGCTTCCCTTTGCCAAATTGATAACCTGAAAATTTACAATCCCAGCTAGGAAGATGCACCAGAAATCCTCCTTGCCGTACCCTGACCCAGTTGAAATATTAAATCCTTATATTAGCTGTTTAGGTACCACAGTGATAGGCACACTATGGATTAGATGTGAATAGTGTAGAGAAGATTTTCCACTAGAAAATCCCCCAGGATCTCTCTGAAAGTAGCATTAAATTCAGGTCCGTTGCAACAGTAACCACAAGTTGGAAAGATGTGTCAGCATATCTTTATGTTTTCTGGTACATTATGATTTATAATGCATCTATTCCTGAGAGGACGGTATGAATTTTACAGGAAGTGCTTCTGCTTTACTGTAACTCCTCATATATGTATATTTATTTCTTCATGACTGTTGGATGAGTAAACAAAACCTTCAAAAATATGAAATGAAATGCCAGTCTTTTCCTTCTGAGGTTTTTTTTTTTTTTTTTTTTGACTCAAGTGCATTGATTTTTAATCTCAGTTCATTATCTTTTCTGCCACATCACCAGCGTTAATTAACCTCATTTGCGTAAACTAATGTGGAACGTACTCATTTGGAATAAATCCAGAAGTAAATCCTGTGGAAAACTAGTTAACTAATGTTTTATAAATCAAGCCAACTGTTTTAAAATGTTATACAAGTTTAATTTGCAATTTATTTCTATTGTAATTCCTGTAATCACTCACTTTACAATGAAATGTCTCATTAATGTCATTTCAGCTATTTCATCACTTTGAGTGTATATTATTCCACTCCAACCTATAAAGAGTAATATACAAAATATAATATTTTGTATTATTATATTTGCTTATTACAGTCTTGATTAGCTATAAATCAAAGCATATTTCTACAAACAGTCTCTAGAACTCCGTGCTTTCTTTTATTCTAAGTATTTTTCCCTGTTTGGGAAATAAAATTGCTGCATTATTGGAATAAATAGTGGGATAGAATCCATAATATAGCTTTAGGAATATGCTTATTTCACTAATTTGCAGTATTAAGCTAAAAGTTACTAACACATTTGAGAGAAGTAAAGAGAAGAACAAGAGGCTGTTTTCCCAAAGCCTCTCATCAGCTGTAATTGTAATGAGTAACAATGAAAATTTACAATTTCATGCATATTTAATACAATTTCTTTGAAATCAATGGAACCTGGGATTCTACATTATGGTTACTATTTCTAAGCCTACAGAAACAGCTACAATTTACTATGTTACTGGCAGTTAGCATGTTTTGTACTATATTCAATATATTTGAATTTATGCTTGAAATTCTCTAAATTTTGTTGTGATTGACTGGTCCTATGTGGATTATTAATGACATAAAACATATTTTTACTGTTACCTGTGAGCAGCTGTAACAGTTCTTAACAGTGTTCTTTTTCACTTTGCTTAAGTTTTAAAAATCTATTATGTCACCTAACTTGAAACGGTTGCAGTTTAAGATTTCTCTCCCCTAAGCACAATGCAACATCATGGTATTAAGTAATTGCATGCATGGTTTTTGTTGGACTGATGAACAGACTGCCTGTTTTTAAATTTGTATTTAACAAACATAATGAGTTGGATCCTCAATATTTTAACTGTGAGTTCTTGACATTATTCTGATGTGCTGATAAACCCCACCTAAGTAACTGACCCAAATCAATGAGGCAGGCAATCAAGTAGTCATTCAAAAGTACTTTTTAGATTGGTAATATTCAGTCATGCAATTAATACCACAATAGTCTTTTTGTTTTAAAATGGCACCTTGCTCTGTAGCTGGGTTAATTCTTTTGCAAATACACTGTCAATTGTGGCTGGCATCTGCTGATACAGTGAGTTGGAAAGATTTTTCTTAGCAGCCCCTTTGTACTTCACCTACAGAAGAGAAAAAGATGACATGTAATGCAAATGAAGCAAAATAGTCATAATACATACTGTTTTTTTATGATAAATAAAATGACATAAAGACTAGCAGAACTGGGAAAGATCTATTACTGTCTTCTAAACTATCAAGCAAAAATAGATCTATAAATAATAACTTGAAAATAATTTAGATGCATGGTGTCTAATTAACAAAACTACATGAAGTATCAGTTAATTCAAGGATTTGGAATAAAGTATTATATAAGATGAGAAAGGCAGATATTGTTTATTATATCATTTCCAGACAACTTTTGTTCTGTTTTTCAAAGTTTTGCACAACGGGAGCAAGGAGAAACCTGTACTGAAATATTTTATCGATTAGTATGTAATAGCATTAAAATTTAACTGGAAAAGGCATGAACATTGAAGCTGGCATTTTAGTTATCATTTCTACCTTATCTATTCAAGTTACATATTCATTTTTATATCCCCTTTTATTTCTCCTGTGCTTTCTCCAATGCTCAATACTAGCAATTCCTAAGGGTCTTGTGACAGACTAGAATAAGAGTTCTAAATGTGAGGGTTTTTTCCTCCAGATCAAAGTTTTTAAAAGTCAAAACCAACAATAATATGAGGGATTAGTTTGCAAGTAATCATAAATACCAAAGAATACCTGAAATTATGCTGTCTAAATTCATTAACTTACTGTATTATTGCTAGTACAGTAATAGTACTATTATTAGTACTTACTATTATTAGAGATTAATTCTATATATCAATAATTTGCTATAGAATATATTGATGTTCTCCTGAATAGAGGGCTCCTTTTCATGTCAGTAAACATGCTACCAAGAGACAATTTTGGAAGTACTCAAGTTTCACCAAAACTGGCTATGGGACACTAGAGGTCAGTAATTTACCAGAGAAGCCATCCATCACATTATTTGGTTTAGGTAATGAGTCTAGCCACAAAGCATACAAAAGTTGGTTAATACGAAAGATAGCTTATTTTATAAAGGGCGTAATACCCTTCTACCTGTAAATCGGATTCATTTAATGATTAGCAGCTTTTCTTTGATATATAAAAAAGGATTCTATAGATTTGATCACTATATTGTATTTTTATAAATTATACTATAGCATCTTTTTGTCTTATATAAGCAATTTGGAAGTTATTTTGTCTCAAAAATATGAAGATAAATAGCACAAAAATATCAGATGCATTTATATTGGATGTAGGTGTACAGCAAGCAAATATCATGAACAGATATATCATAGACAATAAATAGAATGTATATAACCTACATAACGCCAGCTAGGCATATTGGAATGTCCTTCACCAAAAAAAAAAAAAAAAAAGGCAGCAGGAAATTAAGCTTTCCAAGGATCATGAGGACAGAAGAATCACTCAGAACCAACAACTCCTCAACAAAAGCAATTGTCTGTCAGTTAAAACTCCTAATGTTTTTCTCAGCTATTAAAATAATAAAAGATGCAACCTGATGACACCTTATACCCGAGACATGAAGAGCTGGTGGTAAATTGTGCTCTGTTAGATGCCAATTCTGCCACTGCAGTAATACACATGCACAAAGGGCTTAAAAACACACCCAAAACACATAGATGCACAGGCAGTTATGCACATGGAGAGGGCATTTACCCGGTCCCTTCCCCAGCTCCCTCACTGATGGCCAAAGTGATCAATGTTCCTTCTTTTCTCCTGCTTTGTAGTAAGGCTATGAATGCTCCACAGCAGGGCAACTACACACAGGTCTAAGTTGCATACCTTGTCATTCCTGACTAACTAACAAGAAATTCTTTTGCTCTAAGCTTATCCATCTTAAAATGGGACAGCCATTTCTTCTCAGAACTGTCCATATCATATAACCCTCAAAAAAAAGTGTTATACCACTCTAAGTTATTAATTAGTATTAAGTCATTAGTTCATGCTGTATGTGTGAGTAATACAGTTCTCTAACTCATTTAATTCTTAAACTGAATTGTTTTGTATAATAAACCCTCCTTCCCCTGAAAAACACCCATCTTCAACTCAAAGAGTTTTGAGGAGGAGTAAGTAGCAAAAGAAAATTCTGCAGTCTTTTGGGTCTTACCTCAGAAAGAAAAGCACCAAGACTTTTCACATGTTTTAGCTGAGGGGTGTCAGGTACAAATATGCACTTGCCCTTAGATTTTTCAAACTCTTCCTTATAGTGTATCTACAAAGAGGAGAAAAAAGACGTTTAATTGTTTTTAAAAATAGAAAAGCACACAAAGACTAGCTTTATTAGACCTCTTCTAGTCATTCTGACTGGATGCTAAAACTCATTGTACTATGCTGGGTGGCTTGCAAATACCACAGGCTGAATCAAATTAAGCCACATAGAGAACACACAGTTTTTACACAGGGTATCAAGACTATGTGAAAATCACAAAACTCTTTGATATTAAGATGAAAAAGAAAGATTTCTCCTCTATACCTACAGCACATTTTTGTCACTTTTCAGAGATGTTCCAGTATCGCTAAAGAAAGGAGAATTGAAGAAAGCATTTTCACCTTGATCTCAAAGATAAAACTGTTAAACCAGCTTCTAACCCCAACACTGCAAGCCTAGATTCTGTATTTTACTATAGCATAATAAAACGTAAGAGTTACATGGATAAATTTACAAGGTCACTGGCTACAAAGCACCCAGGTAGCTGCGACATGCGGGTCCGTCAGAGTCCCTTTAAAAGGGAGCAAATTTTAAACTGAGCCATTTCAAGTCCTGTCTGTGCACAACAGAAAATCAAGTCTTATTCTTTTTAAAAACAGTACAAAGCCCCAAGCTTTTCATTGCTCAGTGTCAAACTTCTAGCAGTATGCAACTCTAGTAAGGAGCTACCTAAAAATAATCACATGAGTGTTGATAAAATTTTATATTAGTAGGACTGTCAAAATGTTTTAAAGGTACTCCCAATAAGCAGTCTTAATGTTTTTTACTCACATTTCTTTCTTTGTACACAGTACAGTTTAGTTCAGTGAAAATTTATTTAAGATTAAACTTTCCTGGTTGTTATCTGCTACATTTTCTCTAACCTCATTTTCATATTATATCCACTGAAGACTTGCTGACAAGCGCTGACAAAAGCAATATGATCTGCATCTGAGCATTACCAAAATATGCAGTCTTCATTTTCCTTCTCTGAAACCTTAATGAACATCACCAGCTCTACTCTCCATTACTCAAAAGCGATTTGAAAAATTCATCAGAAAGATGTCAGCTTATGCAGAATTACTGCTTGGCTTTTCTGATGTAAACTTTTTATCCACCGCAAAACGTATTAGATAAAGCCAAGTTCTTTTCAAATGGGCGACTATATAACCATCTCACAGGACAAACTTTACTGACCTCATCCCAGTTCGGGCTACTGAAGGAGAATTTTATTACCAAACCATATTGCCTCCCTTCAGGGCCTACACTGTATTTATTATATAGAAAAAAAAAAAAAATAACACACACTTTTTCTGGAACACAGGGTACAAAATTACAGAATGTCACCACTTTGCCCAGGGCCTCAGCAATCCAATGGCCCATGTAACCTGTTTGCGCAATGCTGTACCCTTAGGTAATCACAAAGTAATATATGACAATAGAAGTTTCAAATTGTATTTTTTTTCCATCAATGGATTTTATATGGCAAAACTTAACTTTTTATTATAAAGTCATTGAACCTGCAGGCTGTGGCTCACTATGGAAACTCACCTTGCTCACAGCCTGCTCCATGAGTCTCTCCTGCAAGTGAATCTTCGGAGCAGGCTAAGGGAATTACCATGGTTCAACAGCCTAATCAGAGCTGTTCCCTTGTATCAAGGTATTAATCGAATTTAAATACAGTTCTACTGGAAAACCTCCTTCTAGTATTTTGACATCACTGTGTCAACTATTATGACAATCATCATGCCAAGATGCATTAGAGAACTGTTCTCTCTCAAAGATCCATTCAAACTTAGGAAAGTCCCAAAAATGCAATAGCAAGTTTTAGCTAGCTCTTATGCCAGACCACGATGGATGTTTTTTTCCCCACTATAGATTCCCTTTGCAACCTCCACACTTCTTTACTTATAATGATTCATAAGTCTGGAAGACCACAGATCCATCTAATACAAAACCCTCTCTCTGTGGCCTGCAGAAGTCTCGACAGAATTGCATGATCAGAGCAAGTATGCAGGATAATTGCCCCAGGGTATTTTCCCAGGCTCCACTGATTTGGACCTCAAAATCCTCCTGAGCCAGAGTCTGTGATTCATAACCGTCAGCCCAGAGGAGGAGCTCCTTCCTGAAGCAGCCAGCAGCCTGTTAGACCAGTGGTAAGGCACTCCATTTCTATACTTAACAATGTGACTCTGTAGCCCCTGCTTTACAACAAAGAAGCCACAAAATTATTGTGTGACAAATGAAGAATAAGACTTGACGCTGAGGTGAGCAGACATAGTTGGGCTTCAAACAAGGACAGTTAGATCCTAAGTGGTGCAATTTTTTTGCTAACGGTGAAAAGAAACATTGATACCATGCAGAACTAAAATACAGTAGCATCTTCACCTGGCACAGTGTCGCCTTCTCCACAAAAAAAAAGGATTATGATAATTTGATTAATGATCATTTTATTTGTACAACAACTCCACTCTCTGTTTATAATAGTATCTATAATGTCACACTGTATAATCAAAACAAAGGAAAGAAAGAGGTAATAAAACAGAATTCATTCAAAGGGACAGGCTCAATTTCAATACAGAAGAGAAAAGGCCCAGATTGGAAGGTAACTCATATAAACCCAATACACATGACAGCTTGGAAAAAAATCTTTGAAATGAAATTGTTTAATGGAGGAAGATTAAAAAATGGCTCTGGGGAAGGAAAATTCAGGGGGGTATCACAGCCACAGAACAAACATCTACCTACCTCAAATACAAATGGAGGAAATAGAGGATTTCCTCAGCAAAAGGAACACATACACACTTCACAACCTCCCTCTAAGCACAGCTCAAGTCTGACAGTTACACATGCACTAAGGACTGTTATCACAAATGTTTTTTGAAATAATATTGTCAATTCAAAGTCAGACTCCAAAGGATGCTGGGTGAGAACCATGCCATCGTAGTATCTTTAGCCCAGAGCACTCATGCCTCTGCATTCTGACAGAAAGGCTGTGCTGACAGCTCTGCATGCAGAGAAGGACAAACACCTTGTCTTGGAGCCAGCAAGGACACAGACCATTGCCACAAGGTCATATTAGGGTAAAACTGGAAAACTCATAATCATTGTACGCATTAAACAGACAGATATGCACTAGTAATGCATCTACACAAACAGAAAGCAGTGAGGGCAAAGACTCCTGCAAGAAAGCATACAGGAAATCAAAAAACTTCCAAACATGGATGAGCCAGAAATTCAAAAGCAAGTATGCAAAAACTTTGCAGCTTACTGACCTCCACAATTTACAAAAAGTGCAGGGAGAGGAAACAGACAGTCGTAAGAAATTCCAAGTATAGAAAAAGAAAAAAATCTGGGAGACAAAAATAATTAAAAAAAAAAAAAAGAATAAATCAATCCCTGAACCATACTCATATCTTATTAGCACCAATGGAAAAAAAACCAACTACTGATTACAGTGGATGCTGGATAAGTCCCCAAAATGGGTCCCATTTTACAACACAGAGAGTCTTCTTTGAAATTAAATTGGTTCTGGACCATTACACATTACTACTGCATTGAAAGCGTTAATGACACTATGCCATTATGCTTTCATATCTCAGTGAAAAATCTGACACACTTGCAGGCTAAAGGCATCCACAAGCTTCCAGTAAAATCCCCTATCTCTGCACCATTATAGGCTTCAGGAACCTGGTTTAACTTATTCACCTTAGCCCCAAGCCTCTGCAGAAAATCAGAGAAAATATAGCCGCTCCATTTATCAGTTAATTAATAACACACCTAACATTACTCCTAATGGGTATACAGCCCTGTAACAGTTCCTTTTCAAATAAAGGAAATATTTCTTCAGCGTTTTTCAGGGTGTTTTTGCCTCTGCAGCAATCATGTTTATAAACAAATTGAATGGAAGCAGTAAATATATTTCAAGTCAGGCTAGCATTCCATTTTCATTTTGGCCTTTACTTAAATTGTCAGGCTGTTACTGTGTCACATGCCATTTATATCCCAAACAAAGAATGCAGATATTAATATTTTTAATGATGGCTAACTTGTGCACTTCCTAAAATAGCTTGAGATTATGAGGGAGCCATCTTGGTAGCTTCTCACAAGGGTCTATCCAATTTTCAGCAGTCATCCCATGAAGATAAAAGTACAACAAGATGGCCCACGGACAAAGAGGAAGCTTTGACCTTGTCAAGTCACACTTTCAGTCCAGCACTGTAATGCCTAAGCATCCCAGATACTGTAATTCTGGCACTTATCTTTGCCTTTCTATGCCTTATTAATGAATTTGTACCCTACATGTAGATTCTGTATGTGTTATTCTCACAAAAAACATACTCATTCATCTTAAACAGTAATACCCTGAATGTAAATATCATATTACAACACAACTTGAAGCAGTTCTCACTTTTCAGTTTCTCTTGAGAAAAAAAAAAAAAAAAAAAAAAAAGCTAATTAATGCAAGTCACCCTCTCCTCAGCAAGGTCTTCTTAGCTACAAGTTTCCATCCTCAACAGGCTGTGAAGGAAAATTGCCAGTCTAATTCCAATTTAGGCGACAAAGCTACTTTTCAGGAACATGCTTCCAGAAGAACATGGAAATAAACATCCATCAAGCTAAATTTGATGTTGTTGCATTGAAGCAATTGGATCTCCTCCAGTTTAAACATCTCAGACCTGGTCTGAGATGTTTAAATAGCATTTAGACTTGATTTGCAACTCTAAAAGCTATATAAATTATTGAATTCGATTACCCCTATTTTAGAGATATCTTCACATTGCAATGAATTTTTCTGACTAGTCCAAGAAGAGTATGCTGAGCAGTTTTGAACTTCTATCACCATAGCACTTTAACTTCATCCATAAACAGAATGACAAATACTAATCTGAGTTCATCTATTTGATTTTGATCTTCCCTCCTTACAGCTATGCACACTGGTGCCTAGTTCTGTTTTAGCCAATAGAACTCATACAAAAAGGCTATGACTAAGCATTTTCCTTGCTAAATCAGCAAAAAAAATTCTCATGGGAGACACCCTCTCATTTTTAGAGCAGACCCACTGCACCAGTGTCATCCTGTGGGACTGGCATTTCAGAATCCCCTTCTTCCCAGGGCCTGTAAGCACCAGTGCTTCACACTGTCCTAGTTCCTGGAGAAGCTTATGCGCTAAGGTTGATGACTTCAGAAGTGGGCAGCACTCCTCTTTACTTTGCTTTGCTCTTCATTTGGCACACACAGCATTGTACATGTCTGAATAAATATATATATATGGCAAATGTATACACATGGTAAACATAGGCACTGAAAAAAAAATGCAAATGTGAGGGTGCAGTCACTATCACTTACATCACTTATTATTTCAGTGCATTTTCGGGCCAGTTCTAAATTTCTGTCCTCAATAACAGGCTTGAGGAAGACCTATAAAAGAGAGATAATAATTCCAGAGTTATTCTTCTAAAAGAGCAAGAAGAAAGAGAAATAACTATTTTTCAAAGCTATAGCTTTTTCACTCACCTTTTCTTCTTCCTCTCCCTCCTCATTTTCATCCTCCCTGAAATCCTGAATAACAGATAATCGCATTTTAATAGTTAAGAGAAAACAAGAATAAAAGCTCTAAAAGATTCAGTGCTGCAGGAAACAGCCTAGACTCTACAGCGCTCCTGGAATCAGTGCTTCGTTTGTGTCCTCCACTGTACTTAACTTCACCAAGGCTTCTTCCTTATTTAGGCAGCACTTGACAGTCTTTATCTGAACAATTCAGTGTGAGTGAACTGAAAGGCATTGCAGATGGCCTTGCTAGCTGTCAGTCTCAACAGAACTAAGGTTTCTTACTGATAAAAGAAAAAAAAATTAAATGACCTATCCCTGTCAACTATTTTTAAAAAGTCTAAGAACATATTTGATTAAAATACTGCAATTCAGTAAATTCATAACATAAATAATTCACAGTCTTTAAAAAAGAAACATAGATTCTGAGGCTATGGGAAAACTACTCAGTTCTAAGACTTAAGACATTGCAGATTCCAAAACTAGTTATCACAAAACTTTATTTAGCTGGTCCAATGATAGAACTTTTTAATTTAAAAAAGCAACACTCCTACAGTTTTCCAGTAGATAGAAATTTTAGCATATTTTTCAGAAAATACATTTTTCCCATGAAAGATATAAAATTCCTTAAATGCACTGCATATTAGATTAGCTGAAGTAGAAATCTATGCATCCACACACACATATGCATATCCTTAAAAATAAATCTTTACTCACATATGTATTTTCATTCACCAACAACAATGTTATGAACTTGTAGACTCGAAATTCATCTTTTTCCGCATGAAGTCATTCATTCCAGCTGCAATGAAACTGAAATATCTTTTTGCCAAGGGATATAGTGTCTCAATGTTTGCTTCTGTAAAACAAGCAAGTACGTACTATTATAGAACCAGTTGGATTAATCAGCATTTCAATATGATTTTTCTTTCCTAATTGTAGCATGTATAATTCTCGTTTTATAGAAGTCATGATTTTAAATTTCATCAAGCAGAGTAATTCATCGCTATAGAGATTTTTCCTGACTGCAAATCTCTAGAGCAGTAGATTTCCTTTTGTAGCCTGTATCTATGAGGAAGATAAGGAATGTGTAGTCTTAAGAAAAAGCTCTTTAATGACTATTAAGTACTTCTGCCCAAACAAAATGTCCCTAGAGCTCTTTCAAAAACATACATTTCTTTTGTATTTTTCCCTTTTTGAAGAGTTACTTTTCAATTCTGTGATATAAAGAAAAGTCTGAAAATTTGAAAAAGATTTTAAGAAAAATAGCATGAACATACCATAATAATCAGGAAACAATTCATTGCACATTCATAGTAGAGAAAGTGTCCTGGCTTTTTATACTACTGTTTCAAACATAAGCCCCAAAAGTCCAGTTTCTATAGGCATTGCTGATGTTCAGGTTGAAACTTGGAAGTCTGGTTTCAGGTGAGGATTAAGTATAATTTACACTGACTACTTGTGGAGATTAAGATGTCGTACCCTTGTTTAGTCTTTTAAGTTGGGTACTCATAACAGCAGGTCATTTCTGAAGACTATGACTACAGCAAATGAATTCCAAAGGACTCGCACATGACTTGAAGGACCACATATCAAAAATGCCACACAAAAATCTAGTACCAAGGCTTGAATTTGGGGTTTTTGTGATAATATTGCCAATCCTGTATTCTTCCAGGATGGTTTCCCTTTCCATCCTACATTTAATGCATTTAGTAAGTGGAGAGATTGAAAAATAGGTAAGAGAGTAGAAAAGAGATATTAATAGTTTCAAAAATTGATAAATAGGAGGACTTTTTTTTCCACTGAAAATCAAATACAGTCAAAATGACAGAGACAAATCTCTTCAAAATTTTTGAGCTTGTTTTGTTTTAAGGTTTTAAACAAGCTTACATTATACATGGTGGATTTTCAGTGGTCGACCATACCAATATTTAGAGTAATTGTGGTTTTCATATAAAGATTTCCTTATAATAAAAATTGCCTTTTTCCACTTTTTCCTTAGCAAAATCTTCAATTGATTTGTTAGAATTCTTTTTTCTCTTTTCTTTTCTCTCTCTCTGTTGCTAATTTTGCATCTCCTGGTCAGGCATAATTGCACGTTCAAATGCTCAAGTCGTGTTCCATATAACCTTCATAATAACCAGGAATGTATTTGCCATAAATCATGATATTAAAGAAAATTGTAATAGCAGACTCTAAGAGAAATTGTAAAATAGCACAGTACCAACTAATCATACAAACTGACTCAATATGGCAAGGTTTCTCTGTTTAGATGACACAACTGTGTCCACGCCTATCCAACTCCCTACCATGTCCTTGCTCCCTTATCAGACAGTCGCTTAAGAAATGCATTTAGGAGATGTTAGCCCAGAGAGTTGAACTGTTTTATCTCATCTTGCTCATATACACCTAGCAATTAAGCAGTTAGCACAGTTCTGTCACTGAACAAACAATTGCGTGGACATGCCTAGCATAGCCCAGAGATACTTGTGGATATTGCAAGTCTAATGAAGACTGTCAGGGCTAAAAGAGCTTCTCCACCACTACACTGAACAACAGTAACTGTGCTTTTCCTAAAAAGGATACCAGAAACGCCACAAGCTCCTCAGACTTATACAGAAGAGTTCTTCATGGGGTACCTGAGCAGAGCTTGCAAGTTAAGGACAGAGATACTTTAACAGGAAAAATCTTCAGAGCACTATAATAAGAGCTGTAGGTTGTGAACATTGCATTGCTTTGCAATGCTGGACTGAAACTCCAGTGAGAACAGAAGCAGATAGTTTTAATGCTTTAACCAGCCTGCTTTCCATGAAGTTCAAAATCAACCCACAGACTTCCTTGAAATGACCACATTAGTTTCTGTTCTCACTGGACAGATATACACATCACGGTCAATTCAACACAACACAGCTGGTGGTCTCTCTTCAGAAAGCACAGAGGAAACTGGTAAGCACTGAGATTCAATTACTTCTCATTTTGAGAAAGATTCATCTATCAGACTAGAAGTTACCAGCAATGCTGCATAAGGCAGTTCATAGTCAGGCTATCAGCATCACAATCACAAACAGAAAGAAGGCAAGGGTTGCCAGACTGCCAATTTTAATCTCCCTTGTACATGAAATATCAATTAACATTAACAAAAGAAATTCAAGAGATGGTTCTATTTATAGGAAAAGCTTAACAGTAAGCTTGAATATGACAGATCATGAGCAAATCATAAAACATTTATCAACAGCACTTCAAAACTTGCAAATATTCTACCTTATGCTTATAAGTTACAATTTTTCAATCAATGAAAATTCTTTCATAAAGATTTGGGTTTAAATTAATGAGTTGGAATAGTATTTTAAAGAGGCAAATGAGATGCTAGGACACTAATGTGCAAATCCCAGAAAATCTAACAGATTTCTAATGTCATATATACCACAAATACAGACTTATTCTAACCCAGTGAAAGCTTACTGAGAAGACTGCCTAAGCTAATAAACTCTTTCCTACACACGTATTAAAGTAGATCATGATAATGCATTCAGAAGTGGGAGTATTTCTCATGGCAAAAGATTGTGCCATGCAGATGTTACCTTAGCTGTAGCCAGTAATGATATAATGAAATAGGCCAACATAAAGCTTTCCGCATGGTAAAGTGTGCAAGTATGTTCAAAAAAAAAAAAAAAAAAAAGATGGTTTCATTTGCCTGATGATATCCATAACCTCCTGCTATGATATTTTATAAACAGGTTATATAGTTTCACTTATTTCTCTTAATTATTCATCTGCCAAGAAATTAAATCCTATACAATACAGGACATTTGATTCCTTCCTTCCTCCCCTGCTCCCAAGTTTAACAGAAAACTGAAAAATCTGCTTCGTGCCTATTATAATGCTTCACAATCGCAGTCTTACAGCTGTATTCACAAATTCACGCATCTGGAGCTCAGACTAGAATCACTCTCATCTAACTACACTGCTCCTCTTCAACCAACAGTACATAATGTAGCTTTGGCCTTTTTTGCCCAGTGTCATAAAATCCATTTTACTTGAGTCAAGTGACCAAGCAGGTTGGAAAGTCCACCAGAGTTAATGGTTTTGGACATGCCTGTTCAGGCTTTTGAGCGCTCAGGAGGTCTTAAAAATGAACAGCCAAGATAACTATTCCAATTACCCACGCAGCTGGAGCTCTCATTGCCATCAAAGAAGTTTGGGTTAACAGATTTCAAACATCTACACAGTGGTAGTCACCTACAGTTGGTGGAGAGCAGTACACGCTTGAGGTGTCTCCCTCCACACCTCATGGCTTGATTTCATCCTCCTAAAAGTCTGCCTTTAGCAGCTTATTCCATGAAAACAGGAGGCAACTGCATTGATAAAAATGAAATTATCAGCTGACTGGATTACTCTGAGAGCTCCATGAAAGTTAAATCTCATTCAGCAGAAGAAGGTTTGAACTGGAAATTTAAGACTGTTCTCTTAGGATATCTAAACATTCTTTTTTCCATTTTAAGGTAATATATGTATGTATGAATACAGTAGTGACAAACAAGTTTTATTTTGCATCCGTAAACCTCCCAAAGTTAAAGATATTCTCGGGTTTTTTTCTTCCTGTGATTACATATCAAAATACAGCCTGAGGTAATTTGACACATTAGAAACACACATATGACTTATATGGAGACTCACTTGCTTCATTATATATAATTTTTTTCTTAGCTGTATAGCCTGGGCATGTATTCTTACGAGAAATTTTTCTTGGGGCATTATTTAGAATTCAGCTGCCTGAATTGATAGAATGTAATGGAGCAGGAAGAGAAAATTAGATATTCCTTATAAACTTAATTTCACTTTTAATGTGTTCCACCAGGCTATAACCCTCACTTAGTCATTTAACAGCATCGAGAAATGCTTTCCTTCTAGAAATTAAACCCAAACACAAATACAATAAATTGTTATAAGTGGACTTTTTTTTTTGCACACTTCCTGAGTTTTGAAAGACCTAATACTGTACTTCTGTTAGACTTTCTCTGAAAAGAACAAAACAAGAAGTAATACACACCTTTAAAAATATTTTTAAATGTTCTGAAACATTTCATGTTATTATAGTTCTCAAGCAAGTTCAATTTTATATCAAACACCTATGGACAGCTAATGCTGCAGCAATAGCTAAGTTCATCATCCACAGTTAATCAGAAACACAGCTTTTACATTCCAGAATAGGCTCCAGAAAAAATCCACAGAACAGGAAAAAAAAAAAAAAGTTCCCCAGAATTGAAAAATAACAAATAGAGGAATAAAAGAAATTTAATGAACACATTTGAAGAAACAGAAAATATTTGCTCAGTGGTGAAAAATATTATTCAAACAACTCCATTTTTTATCAAGACAACTGAAAATCATAAACCAATTCACAGAAAAGTTGTCAAGATCTTCAATCACAAAAGATCACAAATAAAACTGCGATTTTGTGAAACATACAACATCCTTAATATTATTAATACTATTGATTAGTGGAAAGTCCATATTTGGGAAATATAGTGAATTGTGACATTTGCAAAGTTCAAGCAATAAAACAGATATTGCACATACTTTGCATTCAGGAGAGTTTAAATGTGCATTGCCAAATCAGGCTTCCCTCTTTGCCCACTGTTCCATGAATGATGGGTTAGGACAACCATACACAACAACTGTGCCATGAACTTAGCAATGTATTTGAGTTAATATATAAAAATCACATTCAGAAAATGCCCACAGTTTTCAAGAGATAGAATTAAGAGTGTCTGACATATAGCTCATTCCTTCCAAAAAGCTGCCGTGTCAAAATAATCTGCTGAAAACAGTAAATACTATTTTTGAAGTCTTCATATTAGGCTACAATGGATTTGGAAATAAAAATGTAATAACCTTGTATTGAAAAGAACCTTGTAACAAAGAACCTTGTACTAAGGGCTCTCTGGACAGCTTAATCCTGTAATTGAGTTTGTGGTTGTTATTCAGGAAAGCAACTTACTAGTTCTTAAGCATTGATCTACTGTGTTGAAGAAAATACACCAAAAATATAACAGCTGGTAATAATAAGGTAGGGGAATGTTAGATCCTCCCATACACTCTGTTTAACAAGGATGTACATAAGTTTCCATGACAACAGTGACAAGATAATAAAAACACCTTCTTCCATCATCCACTGAAAATACATTTCTGCGTATACCATTGATGAAGTGACAAACATCTAATTTGGAAATGCTGCCACATAGTTGGTAACATTTTTATAGGCAGAGAAGCGCACATCATTTTTTTAAGCGATTTAATCAAATACCTGATGAAGATTACAATGCTTCATGATCTGGCAATTCTTTGGCCTCTTAAGTTAAATTACATAAAACTTTAAGCTAAAATTTTGCAACCAAACTACATGCAATCACTAAAACACAAGCTAATTGCTTTCTTTTCGCATAGAAATCTTTTTCATACATAAAAAAGAAAAAGAAGCTGACCTAGCATAACTGAAAAAAACAGTGCAGACTGATAAGGAATTTTAAAACTGAATGCAAACTTGAATGCAAACCTAATCAGGTCTAAAGAAGATGTTCTGTGCCCGAAAATTCATGAGATACCCAACATTTCCAACTTAATCAATCTAGCACAATACATTACTTAGCGTGGCAGACCTCATATCATTTATATTAAAAGAATATCACACTAGACCAAATACTACTAATATAAACACAGAAAACATGGGACACTAAAAACACTAGCATTTGTCATGATTTATAGTGATTTTATTAATGCTTTGTTTTTAAATGGCTTAATTTTGCTCCGTCACTCTTTAAAAATTGATAAAGTTTACACAGAGAAGTTCAGCTTTTTAGAGCATCATCAAAATTACTTTTAGTCTTCATTTTTTTCTTCAAAATTATACCAGACGCAAATTTGCCATTTCCTGCTTCACCTGCTATACAAGTTCCTGGACCTCCTTACCTTGTAAAAAGTGATTTCACTGAAATCATTGGAATTGAAACTTACAGTTAACTACATACTGATACTTTTAAATGAGCATATTTCTCAATTTATAAATTAGTATCTTCATATTTCTTAAAAAAGTATTCTGGTTTACCCATAATACTGTAGAAAAAAAAAAAACCCTAAAAATTCATTTCATATAAGAGCACATTTAAATTGCTGTGCTGAATTATATCTGTTCAAGTTCAGGAGTACTAATGTCAATACCAGGGGAAACAACCAAGCAAGTACTTCTGAGAAGAGAAAGGTCAGAGAAATAACATAGCAAGTATTTTCTACACTACAAATTACTCTAAAATATTACCTTTGTGTTAGGCCTCTTGTTGCTGTTGGTAACAGGAAAAAACAGTAAGTGCTTTACACTCACACATCTTCTTGGGGATAAGATTTTAAAGAATTTTATAAATACATGGTTAGAGCCTTTGATGGGGGAATACAGTCACAGTATAAGCTGTGCTAAGTCCTCTCCCTGTCCTCAGGCAACAGAGTACTAAGCTGGGGTCAGGCATAAGTAAGACCAGCCACAGGTTGCTCTAATTTAGCCCAGTTGAAAAACTTCATCCAGATCATGCTGCTGACTTGCAGCTGTTTGACAAACACGGTAGAGCCAAAGGTTTGGAGGTGCAGCAGATTTTATTCCGAAAACAAGCTACTTTAGGTCTCTTTAGAACAGCTGGAATTTTGCAAAGAGAGTTCAGACCCCATTAAACAGCTACCCTGCTGGGATGCTCCTTGCTCTGTATCTGAAGGTGCGTGACCCTCCTACAATCCCATTTTACAAGGTGGAGAACACAGGGCCAAGGGGTAAAGTGGCATCTCCACAGGAAGAAAAGAAGGCTAAGGCAAATCCGGACTTCATGACTCCCAGCCTCACAGTTCCAAAGCTGGAATCGTGGCATTTCTCAGCAACATTATTATCTGGTTATTTTTCAGCTATATTCCTGTCAAGCCATTTCCAGCAGAAAGTAGTTCTCATGTTCTAATTGCAAACCTACCACAAAGAAACTGTTTTTTTTCTAGAACATTTTGCTCTCTGTTAAGCAACTCCTATGGTTTATATATCTTACAAATTAAGACAAAAAAAAAATGTGAGGACGCATTTTTTAATTCAGAACGTTGTACTAAATAATACATACTAAATGACTGTGGCAACATACAGCTAAAATAACAGTGTAGGCATTTGTTATGCAAATTAATTTCAATGCCTGTTGGGTTACAAGTAGTAACTATCTGGCATAAAAAAAGTGCAGATATTGTGGTACAATGTCTCTGTCTGTCTCTCTCTCTCTTTCTCTTTTCTCTCTGCATGACCAAGTTTCAGAGAGGTTCTCTTGCTTTCTAAAGTTTAAATTAAAGCTATATTAAAATGATTTTATATTGCATTAGAAAGAATAGATGATATTAAAAGTAAACATCAAATCTAAGTTGATACTGCTCTATTTAAATTGCATTTTTTGTAAATATTTATTCTTTAAAAAAAAAAAAAAGCCATCACCAGAGAATTAATTTATGTTAGGGCCTAAGGCCTAGCTTTGAAGAGCTTTTAGTCTTTTTTATCTCTCTGATGATCTCATGGGAAGCCTGAGCCTGCCTTTCAGCAAAAAAACCTCCAGAGCCTGAGGCTGCCTCTGGAAGAATGATATTTGCCTTCAGGTCTGTGGCAAATGTATTTTGGCAGCTTTACACTACAGCTAAAGAAATTTCTTAATCTCAATATGTAATAATAATAATCTGTAATACAAAACTGTAAACCCTGGAGGGTGGGAAATGTCTAATCTTATATCCACTTATGCAGTTCTAGAGCTTCAGAAGTAACTCTCTGCATTTCATTTCTAATTCATTTTTTTAAATGAACTTTTCTCAAAATGAAGATGCAGCTATAATGCTCATTGCGTTGAAATGCAGAGCATATCATCAGACTCACCTTCCCGAAGCTTACATTCAAATCCTAGGATTTTAACAACCAGTACTTGACTAATGTTACCCACAGGGTTTTTCTTTAAGATATTAGAACTCTGTACAGCTAAGGTTCAAATGAGCTACAAAAAAAAGAGTATCAGAACAAAAGCCAAGGTAATCTCACATTTGCCATGAGTTCAATAAAAAGCTCAATCTTATTATTTCACCAGTGCTAGCTAGGCAAGCACCAAATACCTGACAAAGTGGCAGGAGTGAGGGGCAGGTCTTGGTGGAATATAAGCATCGGGAAGATGAGGAAGCTCTTAGAAGGAGGATGCAAACCCTGAAGCATCCCATAGCAGATCTGCCAGCTGCTCTGCACCCTCCTCCCACAGCTCCAAGTTCTGCAAATGGCACTCTGTGCAAGCCCCACTTGAGATATTCTAATCTTTTAAAGACACACAAACTTCTTAGTTTAAGAAAAAGTCAGATTAGCAGACTTTAGGTTTCCACATACCTGCAAAATCTTTTTACTATAAAAACTTTTAGAACAGTGGATCAGCAAAATATGACCAACATTTTTTTTTCTGAGTGCTATATACATAACTTAGACACACACAGAGATTGAATCCGACTAGCAGCATTTAAGTTAAATCAAGGGACTAAAATTTAAAACATGTAAGTTAGGTGGTTGCAGACATTAGTAGTTGAAAGTTTTAAAAATAAAAGCACCTAATTGACAAGTGTATATAGTTGATAGTCGTTTCAAAAACAAAACAAAACATGGAAGTGCTAACAATCTTAAAATGGAGAACAAATAATTAGCATTTTGTCAAGACCAAGTTGAGAGAAGTGAGACCACCTAGAAAAGTGGGGATTTATCTACAGGACTCAGCTTTTAAAAATCATAGAGGCACTTCAAGGATACTTCCTTAATCTGTTAGAATTCTTAAAAATCCTTAAATACAAACATAAAAGAAAGACACAACAGAGAAAACATAAAAAAGGAAAGATGGATAAGTAAACTAGAGAAAATAAATGTAAGCATTTTAAGGTCGGCACTCAAGTTTAATAACCCTGAATTATATGTTCCCTGTCTTACCTGGAGTCAAACAAAACACTAAGATTTAATTTCATGAACTTCAGTTTGCATTTTGCTTTGAAGGCTGCTTCCATCTGTATTTTAACTGCAAAAAAAATGCCATCTTTATCCCAGCTATGACTTAATAGATGTACAGATACAAGTCATGAAAGCAGATAAGGGAATTTTGTCCATATGCAAAAATTTAAATGATTCTGCCATTCGTCCAATTTAATCAAAAACAGATTTTGTTACATAAATTCATTTTGTCTCTACTTCCTACTCAACTTTGACACTCCTTTATGCTTTGCTTTAATTTGAAAAGTGAAGAAATTGTGTTGTTATTCAGTTCCTTTAGCGTAAAATGACTTCCAGACAACATGAAAAAAAGATAAAGACATTCCTAAAAGATTTTCTGTCCTCTGCAGATCATAATTCATTCTGTGGGAGACTCAAATTAATGATGCACTTTAAGCCACTACTGATCCCTTGTATTCTGCCTACAAAAGAAAAAAAAATGAGTGTTTTAAGAATAAACATGTTATATTTTCTATAAAGAGCATAAACAACAGTTTTCATCCCATGTAGGTAGCCATATCTTTCCATCTGATAAGAACCAGACAAAAGTAACCCCTAAAGGCCCAGTTCTGCCAAATCAGAATCACATTTCAGACCTTAATGTGAGTAATTCTCTGCCTTTTACAATTCTCATGTATGAAAATAGCAGAAGCATCAACTAGTTGAAAAATACAGTTCTGTGAGTCTCTTTCTGACACTCTTTACCCACTATACTTTACCAAGCACCTGCATCATCGAATACAGATTTAAAGGAACAGAAGCCTTGCTGTTTCATGGGTTTCAATACCTGTTTTTTGGTCAAAATCATAAACATTTATGGATTCAATGCAAAGAGGTTGTTAATATGACATCTTAGCACAGATAAATTTGATAGATTTAGCTTAATGTTACCTGACCTCTTTTACAGAGTACCATGAAAATTACAGCTTTCAGTATCTCAGTACAAAATAATCTTCAATTTTATCTGTGAAAAAAAATTCTCATAATTATTAGATTAAGTTAATGTGAACTTCAAGACAAATAGCACTCAAATCACCATAATCTGAAGAACACCAGCCTTCAAAAATGCTGCTTAATACGATTTTTCTTCATTTACCTAAGGCATTGAGACAAGAAACTGCCGAAATCACTATTAAGATAACTCCTTAAGTTGGGATCTTTTCAAGACAAGCATAAAGACAGATACAGTAGCCAATATGTTCTACCAATAGAATCATTACGCGCACTCCGAATTCCAAAAAATGTTTCGCTTTTTTTTTTTTTTACTTGGGATAAAGTCATCTAAAATTTTGAAACAATTAGGCATGAAAAGAAGATCATATCATTAAATAAATATCCATCTACAATTGGGTTTACTTCTTTTACTAGAAGTATTATACGCAGTATGTATTAGTCTATTACACTCTGAATTGCACAGTATATATGTACTCATTGGTATGGAAGAAATCTATTATTATAGTTTATATCCACAGGGAAAAATAATTTAGAATTGACCATTGTGTTCTTCTATCACCTGTTATAACTGAAACATAAATCATTTGTCTTGATTCAAATCTACAGAGAAATGTAGAGACTAAAGTTTCACAGGTCTTAGCTTGGTTATGAAAAAGAATACATAGGTTTTGAGTGAAATTAGTCAAATTATGTCAATTTTGCCAATATTTAAGACTCATTAAGCAACTAGCTGTGTCATAAAACCAATACAAGATGTAGAAATATCTTCCATGTCACTACTTTGAAGAACTAAAGAGCATGTATATCCTAGTTTTAACTGCACAACCCTGTGTTTTTCCACATGTAGCTCAGTTTCCTGTCACCTTCTTCCGGGAGACCTTGATACCCTGGCCTTTCATTTAATAAATGAAATGCTTTGCCTTTTTCAAAACTAGGAAGTGTTTGTTCAAAGCATATCAGCATGAAGAATTTGTTCTGCGTTTACTCTGGGCACTTTGGTGAGATGAGTGTTCAGGATGATGAACGGTGTTTGGATAAAGAGAAAAATAGTGTTAAGAGTTGACACTACTAAAGCTCTTCTTTTGTCCTGAGTGAATATTAATGGATCCTGCTCAGTCTTTCATCAAAAATTCATTCAGAACACTAAGCTACTGGAAAAAAAGAATCCTTCACTAGAGAGACATACTTGTATCATTACTGAATCAGAAGCAGGCAACAGCTAGAAAAATACACATTGCTAATCCTTGTTTTAGGATTATCTCTTTCAAATGGGAAGCTTAGAAAACACACCTTTCATGTCCCATCTTTATGCCTCAGCTTACGGTTTTGAATATGTTGTCTCTGCACCTACAACTCTCTTCTCAGACACTGATAGAATCAACCACCAGCCCTTGGAAAACACAGAATAACATGGCTGAAGACACAAACTATTGTGGCTGGCATAAAAATGGAGGGGAATAAAAAAAGAATGCACAGCCGCAGAAACCTAGAAACTAAAATATTTCATAACAAGTGATAGTCTAGAGCTTGGCCATACACTATATTTTTTAGTTTTAATGAGTGAATATATTCTCTTTTCTTTTACATCCACAAGTAACTTGCAATATTTTTTAGACTATGCACAGAACCATGAGAAATTTTAACTGAAATTTAATTTTCAATCATATTACTACACCGTCTTCCACAGACTTGATTTAATTCCCAAATTTATCTGTAATGACATATTTTTCCTCTCAGGTGAAACCATTTGTTAAATACTGTATTTACTTGAGGCAATGACTTTTGTGCATAAACATTAATTCTTTTCAGTATTCAGTATGAATTAACTTTTTATTTTTTCCAGATACATAAACATTTTTTGTGGAGTAGTAGCAAAAACAATGTTTATTTTTCCTAGAGATAGCAGCAGCCAAAGAATTTCCTCCACATCACTGTAGGTTCTTATGCTTTTCTCCATTCACTTGTAGTGTTTGGCTGCACAAAGTTATCACTATCATTTCAGGTTTATAGAAGACACAACTAGGAATGCTTGCTGCACAGGGCATTCATTCTTCTTTTGAAATCGGAAACTGAATTTATGAAAACACTGCATCATTTGATACTTTCAATAACGCATTGTTGTATTGGAGATGTGTTTAAAAATGTGCTTTACTGAAATCATACACGCAGATATGGTTTTTGAAGGGTACTGCCAGACATTTAATTTTCCCAGAAAGTAGTACTAAAGCAAATCAAAATGCTTGACGGACTGTTACAATTACTTTGCCTCGTCCTTCTTATTCTGCATCCAACCACTGGATATCCTCAGCAAGGCTACATTCCTCCTTGCCAAACTGAATGAATCTCGAGAATCACTAACCTGATGTTTTCCTTTCTTAAAATTCGTAAAGGCTGAGCATATCTCACAGACTACATCATACTAACCCATCCTCAGAAAATATTTCCAAATCTCCAAACAGGAGTTCAGAGGTAATTTTGGTGAGACAACCTACACAGAAAACATACTGCATAACCAATCTTGAAAATCAGAGTAGGTTTTGCACATCCCATCAGTAACATCACAGATGTGCTTTGCACGAACATTCTCCACACACCACTGGACACAGATGCAGTTTCTAATGCTGGGAGCTGAGCAGAGTGAAAGGGAAGAAAGGTCAGATCTCACAAAAGACAGTAAGAGTGAAAAGTGCTAGTTTTCCAGTGCTTCCTAGTTTTTTGTTCCAGCCTAGTCCTCATTTCTCTCTCATTGTCATCCTTCTTTCACCAATTTCCCAATGTATAAATCTCCTTACATCTGAGCTGCAGCATGCTCTGTAGGTACATTGGAGTTTGACAAAAATAATCTCCAAGGCTTCTTTATATACTAAATATGCACCGGTGCAAAGTTGGCCAGGATAGTTTAATCCCTCTGCTTTCTGGGTGATGATTTTTGCAGCGTGTTACTAGCAAGCAGATGCCAGGACACAGTAAGAAAGCTATCCTACATAGCATATATGACCGTGACCAGAGCAGACTACTTTATAAAATACACATGTTAAATAGAGCTCAGCTGAGTTTGTATTTTTCTTGTTCATAAAACAGAGCCAACAACATCAAAAAACATCTAAAACAGTGAATAATTTTTGACATTGTCACTCTACCAATGAGAGCTCTATTTCCTAAGAAAACTCCACATGGTCATAAAAAGCTTCACAAAAGCAGCATGAAAAGAAGACATACTTCTGCAGAAAATGTTCACATTATAAAGAATGTCTAGGTCAATGCTTAAAACGGTATGTACAAAAAGACACCAAGTCAATAATAAAAGCTAAGAAAGAAGTTGCCAGGTAAGGAGTCAAAGGGTCAAGAATAGGAAGTTTATAACAGATAAGCTCGATGTTTTAAAATAAGCCAAGATGCATCAGGACCTTGAATGAGCTTCATATGTGACATTTTTAATAGAAGGTCAGATTTCGTTATACAGTCATAGGGTGAAAAGACAAGTGTTTCACAATGAGAAAAGAGCAGGAACAATGAGGTACAGCAGGTAAGACATTAAAAGCATTAAAATATTTACACAAAAATATTGTTCTAGGTAATTAAGAATTACATCATAATGCATATGGAAAGAGCATTTACCGAGACTGCCAAGGCAAACTGAAATTTATCCTTTCTTAAACTTTGGGTGTTTTACAATGCATCCACAGTAACTCTTAGTTTCTGTTTCTTGTCTATAATTTTTAGTGTATTTACTACAGAAAACTAAAAAAGCAGAATCCAGGACCACAGCATTTAAACTCATCACACATGAGTTTGTGTGCCTCTGCCTACTAAGCTGACAAAGAACAATCTGCCATTTTCTGAAAATCCTACTGGTAGGTGTTTGCTCAAGTGGAATAACCTTGGTTTGTATTTTCCCTTCCCCCTACCTCATTCTTCTCTTCTAAATTTGATCCCTTGCACCTCCTGTCTGACCAGGTTTTCCCTACCAGTCCCAGTTTCCTAGTGAAGTAAATATTTCAGAAAGGAGAATTTCTCTATTCATACTCCAGGTATTCCAGCATGGTCCAAAATGCTACGGTCCAGCATTCAGCAGTACACACAGAGGCAACTGGGAGCAGTTGTCAGTCAGTGAATTCAATGTATGCATTTTTTCCAAAGATAATTAGGCAGAGGTGAACAGAGTGTCATATAAACACTGTTCCTCTTCTGCCTCATTCCATCTTTGGAGGGTAAACATAGCAAATGCTGCAGAAAGAACCGAAGTTACTCAAAAAAAAAAAAAAAAAATAGAGAAATTTTTAAAACACATCCTTTGGAAGAGCTGTTCCAGGAAGAAGAGCCATGGAAGTTTTCGGCTCCAAACAATGACAACAACAAAGAAAGGTATTTAAAACAGACAGTATTGGACAACCAATGTAACGGACAGCTGTATATGGGCTAATGATAAAACCCTGTAGCTCACAGTTCAGTTTGAGTTTGAGTAATCAGTTAAGTAGAGTTGAAAATTTACTGTGCAAAAACTCTCTGCATACTGAAGGAAGGCAGACTTTCCAGCGGTGGAGAAAGATTCCTGTAGCAAATCTGGAATTACAAACTACTGATAACTTCTAACTTGGAAAGGGTACAGACACAATAACCTTCATTGCTTTGGCTGTTCACCATATTTCCAATGAAGAGAGAATCTTGGAAAGTGCTGTGACTTCATTCAAGGTCTTTCAGTAAACCACATGAAATTTTAGAGAGTGTAAAAGTAAATCCTGCAATCAGCAGGTTTATTAAAAAATAACAGAGATTGATGTGGTGATTTAGTAGAATTTCTTATATCTAGCTTTTCCCCCCTCCTCCTCACCCCACCTCCTCTTGTTAACAATGTGTCCACTATCAATTTAAATAAGAATTGAAGATTATATTTCTGGTGACATTTAGTGCTGTTTGGGTACATACTATTAAAATACACAAATGAAGCATTAGGAGCAGCAGAGACCATTGTCACATTAATTCTAACCCTATAGCTTTTCTCTTCCTCCAGCTCTTTCTCCCTCCTTACTTGAAGTTGACTCTTTCATTGACTTTTCATTGAAAGAGGAGTCCCTTTTTCTGCTACAAATACATTTTTATGAAAAGTTTCAATCCTAAGAGCTATGAATCAACCATGTTGTAATGTCATGAGATCAATTCAATGTCTCTGTCTGAGGGGGGTGAATTTTCCCATTCTAACCCTCTCACTTCTCTTTATTACACTTGTATTCTTAACTGATAACCTACTATTTGGCTGTACTGCAAACTGTGCTTTCACACTGTATTGTCCTATTTTCTGTGTGGTCTTGATCTGCAATTAGGTCTCCACCATGTTCGGCCCTGTATGAACATCTGTGAGAACTCCCTCCCCTGAACAGCTTATGTTCTGAACACCAGTTGAGGTCATCTTTTATCAAATTGTAAATCTCTCTGCTGTTCATCATCTGTGCTTTGTACAATTGCACAATTTGGGTTCTGTTAAGAATAAATGTGAAAGCCTAATAATTCATTTGCAACTTAAGGGCATTACTCCTCTAAGATACTAACTCTTTTTAGATGTGAATGGGAGATATTTTTTTTATTCCTCGTTTAGGAATTATGTAAGTGACCTGCCTGAGGTCACAGAAAAGTTCCCTGGAAGACCAGCAAACGTACCCAAGCCCTTGGCCACCAGACTGCTTCCTCTTTCCTAACATATTGTTTCTGACCAACAGTAGATGACATTCAAAGCTGATGATGAATCAAAAATATCCCAGAGCACAAACACCAATGATACGCCTCCCACTACCTAATAGTACAATTTTGTACCTAATAGTACAATAGCACAATTTTGATTTGTATTTGAAGCAAATTTTTCCCACTTATTTTACTTTTACTTTTCTAAACTCTTACAATGTCTACGGAAAAAAAAAGAAAAAAGAAACAAAAAGAAGATGAAATGTGATGTTTATCAGCTCTGTGCCTTCTCAGCGTTTTCCTGGTGTTCTTGAAACAATAAGACAAAAAGAAGATACTCTTAACTTACTAAAGTCAGAATAAATCTCATCACCCTCTGCTGACTACGTGCCATTTTTTAAACATTTTTCCATACAAGCAGTGGTATATGAAACCAATTCCTCCTTTCATAATTCTCTCTAACACTATATTTTTATAATGGAACTATATTTATAAAATCCCATGTCCCAACTAAAGGGGAAATGTCACACACATTTAAATTCAGAATAAAGATCAATAAGCCAGATCCCTGTGTGGCTCTCCAAATTCTGTTCACTTGCAGAAACTATCACATCAGCATTTTTAGAACGCCCAAGTAGGAGGTGCAAGTTTATTAGTATTCCCCAGAACTGGTTACACATAAGTAATATGCATTGCCAAAAGTCCTTTTCCTCCGTAATAGGAACCATGTCAAGCATTCTCCAACAAAAACACATTTTGACCAAGTACAATATTCATTGCTGTATGCTGATATTAGAACTCTGTATTGATCACTGTAATTTCTTTAAGTTATTATGCATATTTACCTTTCCCCTCTAGGCATCTCTCTAAGGGAGGAGAACCTATTGGTAATGACAGTTTAATCTTTTCTGTAGAAATGCCAACTGATGCCAAAACGACACTGAATAAATGACCACAGATTGCCAAACTCAACTGAAGGTCATTGCAATCACTGAACACTTCAAAAGATGGCTCCATTTTGACCACAGTACAAAAGATTGCAAAAATATAGCTAATACTAACACCGTTGAACATTTATTTTCATGCTTATTTAAGGTGTATTTAAAGCAATTTGAAGTAATTGCTCTATTTCCACTGTGCCGTTAAAGAATTTCTGAAAACCTCTCTAAGAGCAGCAGAAGAAAAAAACTGCCTGCAATCTAGGTTCAGGTAAGATGCAGAGTAAACAAACTGACACAGTAAGCATGCATTAACAGAACTAAAGAAATACTTACATGATGAGTGTCTTACTGTTTTATTAAAAATGGTTTACATTATGAACTATAGTGTTCAGCTAGGTGAATATCAAGATTTTCAAAAATCATTATGAAGGACAAATAAGGCAAAAGAACAACACAATCGGGCCATATTTATAAGGGAAATTGGGCAAAAAGTAATTCTAATTACCCTAAAATTAAGTACAAGTCTGGGAAATCCATGATTAAAGTTAACAGAAAACAAACCTGAAATCATGGAGTTTAAGACAATTGACCACTGTTATCTAAATTCTTCTTGCCTGTCAAAATTCATAAAATTTCATATAATAATTCCTGCATCACAGTAAATAGTATAAACACACACATATTTTTCTGTAGTTGTGTCTACAAATAAAAAGTCTTAATCTAATTCCACATTTTATTTTATCATTTAATAAATATTGATTCTATGTGACAAGGCTATATCACTGCAAGACAGAATATTAAGGCAAAGAAATGTAAATTTATTCTGTCCATTTTGATCACTACAAGGTTTTTGCTTACGGGAAGAACAAGAGAACTGTTGCATTTGTGGCATGGTTCTCATTTTCCAGCAATCTCAATCTATATCTATTCATTTTGCAGTATTTTCTTTGAAAAAAAAACATAAAGAAAATGAATTTATGGCTCTCATTCTGCTAGGAGTTCTACCTAATGTTTTTTTTTAGCAACTCTAGGGATTTCTACCACTGTCAGGAGAACATAATGTAAGTATATATTCTTTTATAGATAGATAGAAAGATAGATAGACAGACACTGATAGAAAGATAGGTAGGTAGATAGACAGACATATCAACAGAGAGCAAATTACCTTTAATTACTGAGATTTTTCCTTAACTATGATCATATCAATGACTACACAGGAAGAGAATACAGCTCAATAATCTTTAGGATATTCTACAGAGTGTTATTACTTTACTTTATCCTTAGAAAATAGCAAAACACAATTTTCTGATAGGAAATATAGAAGATATCTGGGTTTATACCTGCCAGAATTTGTAATGTAGTCTTCAGGTTTGCAATTTTGCAATGAACTGTGTGTAGATAAAAGATCTGGCTTCATATAAAGCAATAAAGTTTTGACAGTACAGGCAAAATACTCCACTCATATGATTTTCCTTATAAGAGAAGTGTTCAACATTAAAGCCAAAATTACAAAAATCGTGTGCAATAGCACAGGATAATCATAAATTACCTATATTGTATGAGGAAAAAGAAAATTGATGACTATAATTTATATTTACCAGAAATTGTCCCTGTAATTTTGAACAATTCAGAAATTGTTTCATGAAGAAAAACAATCTGATTTAAGCCTCTTTAAAAATATAAGACTCATATTCTACTTGTTTAAATCATTAGCAGATTATACATGATTCGCTAAAAACATGACTTGTGTTTTGCAACAGTTACAGGGAGCAGTGAGAACACAAGCCAGCAGGGATATTAAAGGCACCCTCTTGACTGTGCAAAAAACAAAAGCCTGATGCCCACTTCTGATTTCTGTTCACAAGGAACAAATAAAATTCCAGCCACTACCACAAGAAATATACTTTATTTTTACTTATCCCTAAGAAAGAATGCTTTACATTTTACCAACAAAATGCAATGGTGTTTCCCACCAATTCTACAAAAACATTGCCTTTATGTTTTCTGTGGGAAAAATTATATCAGTATGAGTAATCAAAATGGTAGAAGAGGGTCAAACTAGCAACATTTTCACTGCAACACTTTTGAGCACAAGCAG